>CAWWDK010000194.1:0-177425 GCA_963942575.1 Priocnemis perturbator | reverse complement strand
TGCTTGCTGCCTGTGCTTGCTGTGCTGCCTGTGTTTGCTGTGCTGCCTGTGCTTGCTGCCTGTGCTGCCTGTGCTGCCTGTGTTTGCTGTGCTGCCTGTGCTTGCTGCCTGTGCTTGCTGTGCTGCCTGTCCTTGCTGCCTGTTCTTGCTGTGCTGCCTGTGCTTGCTGTGCTGTCTGTGCTTGCTGCCTGTGCTTGCTGTGCTGCCTGTGCTTGCTGCCTGTGCTTGCTGTGCTGCCTGTGCTTGCTGCCTGTGCTTGCTGTGCTGCCTGTGCTTGCTGCCTGTGCTGCCTGTTCTTGCTGGGCTGCCTGTGCTTGCTGCGCTGCCTGTGCTTGCTGCCTGTGCTTGCTGTGCTGAGTGTGTTTGCTGCCTGTTCTTGCTGTGCTGCCTGTGCTTGCTGCCTGTGCTTGCTGTGCTGCCTGTCCTTGCTGCCTGTTCTTGCTGTGCTGCCTGTGCTTGCTGCCTTTTCTTGCTGTGCTGCCTGTGCTTGCTGTGCTGTCTGTGCTTGCTGCCTGTGCTTGCTGTGCTGCCTGTGCTTGCTGCCTGTGCTTGCTGTGCTGCCTGTGCTTGCTGCCTGTGCTTGCTGCCTATGCTTGCTGTGCTGCCTGTGCTTGCTGTGCTGCCTGTGCTTGCTGCCTGTGCTTGCTGTGCTGCCTGTGCTTGCTGTGTTGCCTGTGCTTGCTGCCTGTGCTTGCTGTGCTGCCTGTGCTTGCTGCCTGTGCTTGCTGCCTGTGCTTGCTGTGCTGCCTGTGCTTGCTGTGCTGCCTGTGTTTGCTGTGCTGCCTGTGCTTGCTGCCTGTGCTTGCTGTGCTGCCTGTGCTGCCTGTGCTTGCTGCCTGTGCTTGCTGTGCTGCCTGTGCTTGCTGCCTGTTCTTGCTGTGCTCCCTGTGCTTGCTGTGCTGTCTGTGCTTGCTGCCTGTTCTTGCTGTGCTGCCTGTGCTTGCTGTGCTGTCTGTGCTTGCTGCCTGTGCTTGCTGTGCTGCCTGTGCTTGCTGCCTGTGCTTGCTGCCTATGCTTGCTGTGCTGCCTGTGCTTGCTGTGCTGCCTGTGCTTGCTGCCTGTGCTTGCTGTGCTGCCTGTGCTTGCTGTGTTGCCTGTGCTTGCTGCCTGTGCTTGCTGTGCTGCCTGTGCTTGCTGCCTGTGCTTGCTGCCTGTGCTTGCTGTGCTGCCTGTGCTTGCTGTGCTGCCTGTGTTTGCTGTGCTGCCTGTGCTTGCTGCCTGTGCTTGCTGTGCTGCCTGTGCTGCCTGTGCTTGCTGCCTGTGCTTGCTGTGCTGCCTGTGCTTGCTGCCTGTTCTTGCTGTGCTCCCTGTGCTTGCTGTGCTGTCTGTGCTTGCTGCCTGTTCTTGCTGTGCTGCCTGTGCTTGCTGTGCTGTCTGTGCTTGCTGCCTGTGCTTGCTGTGCTGCCTGTGCTTGCTGCCTGTGCTTGCTGTGCTGCCTGTGCTTGCTGCCTGTGCTTGCTGTGCTGCCTTTTCTTGCTGTGCTGCCTGTGCTTGCTGCGCTGCCTGTGCTTGCTGCCTGTGCTTGCTGTGCTGCCTGTGCTTGCTGCCTCTGCTTGCTGTGCTGAGTGTGTTTGCTGCCTGTGCTGCCTGTGCTTGCTGCCTGTGCTTGCTGTGCTGCCTGTCCTTGCTGCCTGTTCTTGCTGTGCTGCCTGTGCTTGCTGTGCTGTCTGTGCTTGCTGCCTGTGCTTGCTGTGCTGCCTGTGCTTGCTGCCTGTGCTTGCTGTCTGTGTTTGCTGTGCTGCCTGTGCTTGCTGCCTGTGCTTGCTGTGCTGCCTGTGCTGCCTGTGCTTGCTGCCTGTGCTTGCTGTGCTGCCTGTGCTTGCTGTGCTCCCTGTGCTGCCTGTGCTTGTTGTGCTGCCTGTGCTGCCAGTGCTTGCTGCCTGTGCTTGCTGTGCTGCCTGCGCTTGCTGCCTGTGCTTGCTGCCTGTGCTTGCTGTCTGTGCTTGCTGTGCTGCCTGTGCTTGCTGTGCTGCCTGTGCTTGCTGCCTGTGCTTGCTGTGCTGAGTGTGTTTGCTGCCTGTGCTTGCTGCCTGTGCTTGCCCTGCTGCCCGTGCTTGCTGTGCTGCCTGTGCTTGCTGCCTGTGCTTGCTGTGCTGCCTGTGTTTGCTGTGCTGCCTGTGCTTGCTGCCTGTGCTTGCTGTGCTGCCTGTGCTTGCTGCCTGTGCTTGCTGTGCTGCATGTGCTTGCTGCCTGTGCTTGCTGCCTGTGCTTGCTGCCTGTGCTTGCCCTGCTGCCTGTGCTTGCTGCCTGTGCTTGCTGTGCTGCCTGTGTTTGCTGTGCTGCCTGTGCTTGCTGTGCTGCCAGTGCTTGCTGCCAGTGCTTGCTGTGCTGCCTGTGCTTGCTACCTGTGCTTGCTGTGCTGCCTGTGCTTGCTGCCTGTGCTTGCTGTGCTGCCTGTGTTTGCTGTGCTGCCTGTGCTTGCTGCCTGTGCTTGCTGTGCTGCCTGTGCTTGCTGCGCTGCCTGTGCTTGCTGCCTGTGCTTACTGTGCTGCCTGTGCTTGCTGTGCTGCCTGTGCTTGCTGCCTGTGCTTGCTGTGCTCTCTGTGCTCGCTGCCTGTGCTTGCTACGCTGCCTGTGCTTGCTGCCCGTGCTTGCTGTGCTGCCTGTGCTTGCTGCCTGTGCTTGCTGTGCTGCCTGAGCTGCCTGTGCTTGCTGCCTGTGCTTGCTGCCTGTGCTTGCTGTGCTGCCTGTGCTTGCTGCCTGTGCTTGCTGTGCTGCCTGTGCTTGCTGTGCTGTCTGTGCTTGCAGCCTGTGCTTGCTGTTTTGCCTGTTCTTGCTGCGCTGCCTGTGCTTGCTGCCTGTGCTTGCTGTGTTGCCTGTTCTTGCTGCGCTGCCCGTGCTTGCTGCCTGTGCTTGCTGTGCCGCCTGTGCTTGTTGTGCTGCCTGTGCTTGCTGTGCGGCCTTTGCTTGCTGCCCGTGCTTGCTGCCTGTGCTTGCTGTGCCGCCTGTGCTTGTTGTGCTGCCTGTGCTTGCTATGCTGCCTGTGCAAGCTGCCTGTGCTTGCTGTGCTGCCTGTGCTTGCTGTGCCGCCTGTGCTTGTTGTGCTGCCTGTGCTTGCTATGCTGCCTGTGCAAGCTGCCTGTGCTTGCTGTGCTGCCTGTGCTTGCTGTGCTGCCTGTGCTTGCTGTGCTGCCTGTGCTTGCTGCCTGTGCTTGCTGCCTGTGCTTGCTGTGCTGCCTGTGCTTGCTGCCTGTGCTTGCTGTGCTGCCTGTGCTTTGTGCCTGTGCTTGCTGTGCTGCCTGTTAGCGATGCATTTGATTTCGCCCATAACACGGGGTAATTCGACAGTGGCACACGACAGTGCGTTGCTGTGTCACCTATCTTTGGATGCGCCGAGAGTCGCGGATCATATGTTTACCTCGGCGGCCGGTGCATTGACCTGCGTATCAGTAAGAGTAAGCATTGTAAACAAATGCGAGAGTAAATCTCGCCGAAGATCGGAGCAGGCTTTGCCTGTTGGAAAGAGGACGGAGCTTGACCCCTCTGCACTTCCCCCAGAATCGCTAAAACGAACGCATCTCGTTGAGCTATTTTGCGGGTTTCTAACATGCCTGTGCTTGCTGCCTGTGCTTGCTGTGCTGCCTGTGCTTGCTGCCTGTGCTTGCTGTGCTGCCTGTGCTTGCTGCCTGTGCTTGCTGTGCTGCCTGTGCTTGCTGCCTGTGCTTGCTGTGCTGCCTGTGCTTGCTGCCTGTGCTTGCTGTGCTGCCTGTACTTGCTGCCTGTGCTTGCTGTGCTGCCTGTACTTGCTGCCTGTGCTTGCTGTGCTGCCTGTTAGCGATGCATTTGATTTCACCCATAACACGCGGTAATTCGACAGTGGCACACGACATTGCGTTTCTGTGTCACCTGTTTTTGGAGGCGCCGAGAGTCGCGGATCATATGTTTACCTCGGCGGCCGGTGCATTGACCTGCGTCTCAGTAAGAGTAAGCATTGTAAACAAATGCGAGAGTGAATCTCGCCGAAGATCGGAGCAGGCTTTGCCTGTTGGAAAGAGGACGGAGCTTGACCCCTCTGCACTTCCCCCAGAATCGCAAAAACGAACGCATCTCGTCGAGCTATTTTGCGGGTTTCTAACATGCCTGTGCTTGCTGCCTGTGCTTGCTGTGCTGCCTGTGCTTGCTGTGCTGCCTGTGCTTGCTGTGCTGCCTGTTAGCGATGCATTTGATTTCGCCCATAACACGCGGTAATTCGACAGTGGCACACGACAGTGCGTTGCTGTGTCACCTGTTTTTGGAGGCACCGAGAGTCGCGGATCATATGTTTACCTCGGCGGCCGGTGCATTGACCTGCGTCTCAGGAAGAGTAAGCATTGTAAACAAATGCGAGAGTGAATCTCGCCGAAGATCGGAGCAGGCTTTGCCTGTTGGAAAGAGGACGGAGCTTGAACCCTCTGCACTTCCCCCAGAATCGCTAAAAAACGAACACATCTCGTCGAGCTATTTTGCGGGTTTCTAACATGCCTGTGTTTGCTGCCTGTGCTGCCTGTGCTTGCTGCCTGTGCTTGCTGTGCTGCCTGTGCTTGTTGCCTGTGCTTGCTGTGCTGCCTGTGCTTGCTGCCTGTGCTTGCTCTGCTGCCTGTGCTTGCTGCCTGTGCTTGCTGCCTGTGCTTGCTGTGCTGCCTGTGCTGCCTGTGCTTGCAGTGCTGCCTGTGCTTGTTGCGTGTGTTTGCTGTGCTGCCTGTGCTTGCTGCCTGTGCTTGCTGTGCTGCCTGTGCTTGCTGCCTGTGCTTGCAGTGCTGCCTGTGCTTGCTGTGCTGCCCGTGCTTCCTGTTCTTGCTGTGCTGCCTGTGCTTGCTGTGCTGCCTGTGCTTGCTGTGCTGTCTGTGCTTGCTGCCTGTGCTTGCTGTGCTGCCTGTGCTTGCTGCGCTGCCTGTGCTTGCTGCCTGTGCTTGCTGCCTGTGCTTGCTGTGCTGTCTGTGCTTGCTGCCTGTGCTTGCTACGCTGCCTGTGCTTGCTGCCTGTGCTTGCTGCCTGTGCTTGCTGTGCTGCCTGTGCTGCCTGTGCTTGCTGTGCTGCCTGTGCTGCCTGTGCTTGCTGCCTGTGCTTGCTGTGCTGCCTGTGCTTGCTGCTTGTGCTTGCTATGCTGCCTGTGCTTGCTGCGCTGCCTGTGCTTGCTGCCTGCGCTTGCTGTGCTGCCTGTGCTTGCTGTGCTGCCTGTGCTTGCTGCGTTTGCTTGCTGTGCTGTCTGTGCTTGCTGCCTGTGCTGCCTGTGCTTGCTGCGCTGCCTGTGCTTGCCGCCTGTGCTGCCTGTGCTTGCTGCCTGTGCTTGCTGTGCTGCCTGAGCTGCCTGTGCTTGCTGCCTGTGCTTGCTGTGCTGCCTGTGATTGCTGCCTGTGCTTGCTGCCTGTGCTTGCTGTGCTGCCTCTGCTTGCTATGCTGCCTGTGCTTGCTGCCTGTGCTTGCTCTGCTGCCTGTGCTTGCTCTGCTGCCTGTGCTTGCTGCCTGTGCTTGCTATGCTGCCTGTGCAAGCTGCCTGTGCTTGCTGTGCTGCCTGTGCTTGCTGCCTGTTCTTGCTGTGCTGCCTGTGCTTGCTGTGCTGCCTGTGCTTCCTGTGCTGTCTGTGCTTGCTGCCTGTGCTTGCTGTGCTGTCTGTGCTTGCTGCGCTGCCTGTGCTTGCTGCCTGTGCTTACTGTGCTTGCTGTGCTGCCTGTGCTTGCTGTGCTGTCTGTGCTCGCTGCCTGTGCTTGCTACGCTGCCTGTGCTTGCTGCCTGTGCTTGCTGTGCTGCCTGTGCTTGCTGCCTGTGCTTGCTGTGCTGCCTGAGCTGCCTGTGCTTGCTGCCTGTGCTTGCTGCCTGTGCTTGCTGTGCTGCCTGTGCTTGCTGCCTGTGCTTGCTGTGCTGTCTGTGCTTGCTGCCTGTGCTTGCTGTTTTGCCTGTGCTTGCTGTGCTGCCCGTGCTTGCTGCCTGTGCTTGCTGTGCTGCCTGTGCTTGCTGCCTATGCTTGCTGTGCTGACTGTGCTTGCTGTGCTGCCCGTGCTTGCTGCCTGCCCTTGCTTGCTGCCTGTGCTTGCTGTGCTGCCTGTGCTTGCTGCCTGTGCTTGCTGTGCTGCCTGTGCTTGGTGCCTGTGCTTGCTGTGCTGTCTGTCCTTGCTGTGCTGCCTGTGCTTGCTGTTTGTGCTTGCTGTGCTGCCTGTGCTTGCTGCCTGTGCTTGCTGTGCTGCCTGTGCTTGCTGCCTGTGCTTGCTGTGCTGCCTGTTAGCGATGCATTTGATTTCGCCCATAACAGGCGGTAATTCGACAGTGGCACACGACAGTGCGTTGCTGTGTCACCTGTTTTTGGAGGCGCCGAGAGTCGCGGATCATATGTTTACCTCGGCGGCCGGTGCATTGACCTGCGTCTCAGTAAGAGTAAGCATTGTAAACAAATGCGAGAGTGAATCTCGCCGAAGATCGGAGCAGGCTTTGCCTGTTGGAAAGAGGACGGAGCTTGACCCCTCTGCACATCCCCCAGAATCGCTAAAACGAACACATCTCGTAGAGCTATTTTGCGGGTTTCTAACATGCCTGTGCTTGCTGCCTGTGCTTGCTGCCTGTGCTTGCTGCCTGTGCTTGCTGTGCTGCCTGGTGTTGCTGCCTGTGCTTGCTGTGTTGCCTGTGCTTGCTGCCTGTGCTTGCTGTGCTGCCTGTGCTTGCTGCCTGTGCTTGCTGTGCTGCCTGTTAGCGATGCATTTGATTTCGCCCATAACACGCGGTAATTCGACAGTGGCACACGACAGTGCGTTGCTGTGTCACCTGTTTTTGGAGGCGCCGAGAGTCGCGGATCATATGTTTACCTCGGCGGCCGGTGCATTGACCTGCGTCTCAGTAAGAGTAAGCATTGTAAACAAATGCGAGAGTGAATCTCGCCGAAGATCGGAGCAGGCTTTGCCTGTTGGAAAGAGGACGGAGCTTGACCCCTTTACACTTCCCCCAGAATCGCTAAAACGAACACATATCGTCGAGCTATTTTGCGGGTTTCTAACATGCCTGTGCTTGCTGTGCTGCCTGTGCTTGCTGCGCTGCCTGTGCTTGCTGCCTGTGCTTGCTGTGCTGCCTGTGCTTGGTGTGCTGCCTGTGCTTGCTGTGCTGCCTGTGCTTGCTGCCTGTGCTTGCTGTGCTGCCTGTGCTTGTTGCCTCTGCTTGCTGTGCTGCCTGTGCTTGCTGCCTGTGCTTGCTGTGCTGCCTGTCCTTGCTGTGCTGCCTGTGCTTGCTGTTTGTGCTTGCTGTGCTGCCTGTGCTTGCTGCCTGTGATTGCTGTGCTGCCTGTGCTGCCTGTGCTTTCTGTGCCGCCTGTGCTTGCTGTGCTGCCTGTTAGCGATGCATTTGATTTCGCACATAACACGCGGTAATTCGACAGTGGCACACGACAGTGGCACACGACAGTGCGTTGCTGCCTCACCTATTTTTGGAGGCGCCGAGAGTCGCGGATCATATGTTTACCTCGGCGGCCGGTGTATTGACCTGCGTCTCAGTAAGAGTAAGCATTGTAAACAAATGCGAGAGTGAATCTCGCCGAAGATCGGAGCAGGCTTTTCCTGTTGGAAAGAGGACGGAGCTTGACCCCTCTGCACTTCCCCCAGAATCGCTAAAACGAAAACATCTCGTCGAGCTATTTTGCGGGTTTCTAGCATGCCTGTGCTTGCTGCCTGTGCTTGCTGTGCTGCCTGTCCTTGCTGTGCTGCCTGTGCTTGCTGTTTGTGCTTGCTGTGCTGCCTGTGCTTGCTGCCTGTGATTGCTGTGCTGCCTGTGCTTGCTGTGCTGCCTGTGCTTGCTGCCTGTGCTTGCTGTGCTGCCTGTTAGCGATGCATTTGATTTCGCCCATAACACGCGGTAATTCGACAGTGGCACACGACAATGCGTTGCTGTGTCACCTGTTTTTGGAGGCGCCGAGAGTCGCGGATCACATGTTTACCTCGGCGGCCGGTGCATTGACCTGCGTCTCAGTAAGAGTAAGCATTGTAAACAAATGCGAGAGTGAATCTCGCCGAAGATCGGAGCAGGCTTTGCCTGTTGGAAAGAGGACGGAGCTTGACCCCTCTACACTTCCCCCCGAATCGCTAAAACGAACACATATCGTCGAGCTATTTTGCGGGTTTCTAACATGCCTGTGCTTGCTGCGCTGCCTGTGCTTGCTGCCTGTGCTTGCTGTGCTGCCTGTGCTTGGTGTGCTGCCTGTGCTTGCTGTCTGTGCTTGCTGTGCTTGCTGTGCTGCCTGTGCTTGCTGCCTGTCCTTGCTGTGCTGCCTGTGCTTGCTGTGCTTGCTGCGCTGCCTGTGCTTGCTCTGCTGCCTGTGCTTGCTGTTTGTGCTTGCTGTGCTGCCTGTGCTTGCTGCCTGTGCTTGCTGTGCTGCCTGTGCTTGCTGCCTGTGCTTGCTGTGCTGTCCGTGCTTGCTGTGCTGCCTGTGCTTGCTGCCTGTGCTTGCTGTGCTGCCTGTGTTTGCTGTGCTGCCTGTGCTTGCTGTGCTGCCTGTGTTTGCTGTGCTGCCTGTGCTGCCTGTGCTTGATACCTGTGCTTGCTGTGCTGCCTGTGCTTGCTGTTTGTGCTTGCTGTGCTGCCTGTGCTTGCTGCCTGTGCTTGCTGCCTGTGCTTGCTGTGCTGCCTGTGCTTGTTGCCTCTGCTTGCTGTGCTGCCTGTGCTTGCTGTGCTGCCTGTGCTTGCTGCCTGTGCTTGCTGTACTTGCTGTGCTGCCTGTGCTTGATTTGCTGCCTGTGCTTGCTGTACTTGCTGTGCTGCCTGTGCTTGCTGTGCCGCCTGTGCTTGCTGTGCTGCCTGTGCTTGATACCTGTGCTGCCTGTGCTTGCTCTGCTGCCTGTGCTTGCTGTTTGTGCTTGCTGTGCTGCCTGTGCTTGCTGCCTGTGCTTGCTGTGCTGCCTGTGCTTGCTGCCTGTGCTTGCTGTGCTGTCCGTGCTTGCTGTGCTGCCTGTGCTTGCTGCCTGTGCTTGCTGTGCTGCCCGTGCTTGCTGCCTGTGCTTGCTGTGCTGCCTGTGCTTGCTGCCTGTGCTTGCTGTGCTGCCTGTTCTTGCTGCCTGTGCTTGCTGTGCTGCCTGTGCTTGCTGCCTATGCTTGCTGTGCTGACTGTGCTTGCTGTGCTGCCCGTGCTTGCTGCCTGCCCTTGCTTGCTGCCTGTGCTTGCTGTGCTGCCTGTGCTTGCTGCCTGTACTTGCTGCCTGTGCTTGCTGTGCTGCCTGTCCTTGCTGTGCTGCCTGTGCTTGCTGTTTGTGCTTGCTGTGCTGCCTGTGCTTGCTGCCTGTGATTGCTGTGCTGCCTGTGCTTGCTGTGCTGCCTGTGCTTTCTGTGCTGCCTGTGCTTGCTGTGCTGCCTGTTAGCGATGCATTTGATTTCGCACATAACACGCGGTAATTCGACAGTGGCACACGACAGTGGCACACGACAGTGCGTTGCTGCCTCACCTATTTTTGGAGGCGCCGAGAGTCGCGGATCATATGTTTACCTCGGCGTCCGGTGTATTGACCTGCGTCTCAGTAAGAGTAAGCATTGTAAACAAATGCGAGAGTGAATCTCGCCGAAGATCGGAGCAGGCTTTGCCTGTTGGAAAGAGGACGGAGCTTGACCCCTCTGCACTTCCCCCAGAATCGCTAAAACGATCACATCTCGTCGAGCTATTTTGCGGGTTTCTAACATGCCTGTGCTTGCTGTGCTGCCTGTCCTTGCTGTGCTGCCTGTGCTTGCTGTTTGTGCTTGCTGTGCTGCCTGTGCTTGCTGCCTGTGATTGCTGTGCTGCCTGTGCTTGCTGTGCTGCCTGTGCTTGCTGTGCTGCCTGTTAGCGATGCATTTGATTTCGCCCATAACACGCGGTAATTCGACAGTCGCACACGACAGTGCGTTGCTGTGTCACCTGTTTTTGGAGGCGCCGAGAGTCGCGGATCATATGTTTACCTCGGCGGCCGGTGCATTGACCTGCGTCTCAGTAAGAGTAAGCATTGTAAACAAATGCGAGAGTGAATCTCGCCGAAGATCGGAGCAGGCTTTGCCTGTTGGAAAGAGGACGGAGCTTGACCCCTCTGCACATCCCCCAGAATCGCTAAAACGAACACATCTCGTAGAGCTATTTTGCGGGTTTCTAACATGCCTGTGCTTGCTGCCTGTGCTTGCTGCCTGTGCTTGCTGCCTGTGCTTGCTGCCTGTGCTTGCTGTGCTGCCTGTGCTTGCTGTGCTGCCTGCGCTTGTTGCCTCTGCTTGCTGTGCTGCCTGTGCTTGCTGTGCTGCCTGTGCTTGCTGCCTGTGCTTGCTGTGCTGCCTGTGCTTGCTGCCTGTGCTTGCTGTGCTGCCCGTGCTTGCTGCCTGTGCTTCCTGTGCTGCCTGTGCTTGCTGCCTGTGCTTGCTGTGCTGCCTGTGCTTGCTGCCTGTGCTTGCTGTGCTGCCTGTGCTGTGCTGCCTGTGCTTGCTGTGCTGCCTGTTCTTGCTGCCTGTGCTTGCTGTGCTGCCTGTGCTTGCTGCCTGTGCATGCTCTGCTACCTGTGCTTGCTGCCTGTGCTTGCTGTGCTGCCTGTGCTTGCTGCCTGTGCTTGCTGTGCTGCATGTGCTTGCTGCCTGTGCTTGTTGTGCTGCCTGTGCTTTCTGCCTGTGCTTGCTGTGCTGCCTGTGCTTGCTGTGCTGCCTGTGCTTGCTGTGCTGCCTGTGCTTGCTGCCTGTGCTTGCTGTGCTGCCTGTGCTTGCTGTTTGTGCTTGCTGTGCTGCCTGTGCTTGCTGTGCTGCCTGTGCTTGTTGCCTCTGCTTGCTGTGCTGCCTGTGCTGCCTGTGCTTGCTGTGCTGCCTGTGCTGCCTGTGCTTGCTGCCTGTGCTTGCTGTGCTGCCTGTGCTTGCTGCTTGTGCTTGCTATGCTGCCTGTGCTTGCTGCGCTGCCTGTGCTTGCTGCCTGCGCTTGCTGTGCTGCCTGTGCTTGCTGTGCTGCCTGTGCTTGCTGCGTTTGCTTGCTGTGCTGTCTGTGCTTGCTGCCTGTGCTGCCTGTGCTTGCTGCGCTGCCTGTGCTTGCCGCCTGTGCTGCCTGTGCTTGCTGTGCTGCCTGTTAGCGATGCATTTGATTTCGCCCATAACACGCGGTAATTCGACAGTGGCACACGACAGTGCGTTGCTGTGTCACCTGTTTTTGGAGGCGCCGAGAGTCGCGGATCATATGTTTACATCGGCGACCGGTGCATTGACCTGCGTCTCAGTAAGAGTAAGCATTGTAAACAAATGCGAGAGTGAATCTCGCCGAAGATCGGAGCAGGCTTTGCCTGTTGGAAAGAGGACGGAGCTTGACACCTCTGCACATCCCCCAGAATCGCTAAAACGAACACATCTCGTAGAGCTATTTTGCGGGTTTCTAACATGCCTGTGCTTGCTGCCTGTGCTTGCTGCCTGTGCTTGCTGCCTGTGCTTGCTGTGCTGCCTGTGCTTGCTGTGCTGCCTGTGCTTGTTGCCTCTGCTTGCTGTGCTGCCTGTGCTTGCTGTGCTGCCTGTGCTTGCTGCCTGTGCTTGCTGTGCTGCCTGTGCTTGCTGCCTGTGCTTGCTGCCTGTGCTTGCTGTGCTGCCCGTGCTTGCTGCCTGTGCTTCCTGTGCTGCCTGTGCTTGCTGCCTGTGCTTGCTGTGCTGCCTGTGCTTGCTGCCTGTGCTTGCTGTGCTGCCTGTGCTGTGCTGCCTGTGCTTGCTGTGCTGCCTGTTCTTGCTGCCTGTGCTTGCTGTGCTGCCTGTGCTTGCTGCCTGTGCTTGCTGTGCTGCCTGTGCTTGCTGCTTGTGCTTGCTGTGCTGCCTGTGCTTGCTGCCTGTGCTTGCTGCCTGTGCTTGCTGTGCTGTCTGTGCTTGCTGCCTGTGCTTGCTGTGCTGCCTGTGCTTGCTGTGCTGCCTGTGCTTGCTGTGCTGCCTGTGCATGCTGCCTGTGCTTCCTGTGCTGCCTGTGCTTGCTGTGCTGCCTGTTAGCGATGCATTTGATTTCGCCCATAACACGCGGTAATTCGACAGTGGCACACGACAGTGCGTTGCTGTGTCACCTGTTTTTGGAGGCGCCGAGAGTCGCGGATCATATGTTTACATCGGCGACCGGTGCATTGACCTGCGTCTCAGTAAGAGTAAGCATTGTAAACAAATGCGAGAGTGAATCTCGCCGAAGATCGGAGCAGGCTTTGCCTGTTGGAAAGAGGACGGAGCTTGACACCTCTGCACATCCCCCAGAATCGCTAAAACGAACACATCTCGTAGAGCTATTTTGCGGGTTTCTAACATGCCTGTGCTTGCTGCCTGTGCTTGCTGTGCTGCCTGTCCTTGCTGTGCTGCCTGTGCTTGCTGTTTGTGCTTGCTGTGCTGCCTGTGCTTGCTGCCTGTGATTGCTGTGCTGCCTGTGCTTGCTGTGCTGCCTGTACTTGCTGCCTGTGCTTGCTGTGCTGCCTGTGCTTGCTGTGCTGCCTGTTAGCGATGCATTTGATTTCGCCCATAACACGCGGTAATTCGACAGTGGCACACGACAGTGCGTTGCTGTGTCACCTGTTTTTGGAGGCGCCGAGAGTCGCGGATCATATGTTTACCTCGGCGGCCGGTGCATTGACCTGCGTCTCAGTAAGAGTAAGCATTGTAAACAAATGCGAGAGTGAATCTCGCCGAAGATCGGAGCAGGCTTTGCCTGTTGGAAAGAGGACGGAGCTTGACCCCTTTACACTTCCCCCAGAATCGCTAAAACGAACACATATCGTCGAGCTATTTTGCGGGTTTCTAACATGCCTGTGCTTGCTGTGCTGCCTGTGCTTGCTGCGCTGCCTGTGCTTGCTGCCTGTGCTTGCTGTGCTGCCTGTGCTTGGTGTGCTGCCTGTGCTTGCTGTGCTGCCTGTGCTTGCTGCCTGTGCTTGCTGTGCTGCCTGTGCTTGTTGCCTCTGCTTGCTGTGCTGCCTGTGCTTGCTGCCTGTGCTTGCTGTGCTGCCTGTCCTTGCTGTGCTGCCTGTGCTTGCTGTTTGTGCTTGCTGTGCTGCCTGTGCTTGCTGCCTGTGATTGCTGTGCTGCCTGTGCTGCCTGTGCTTTCTGTGCCGCCTGTGCTTGCTGTGCTGCCTGTTAGCGATGCATTTGATTTCGCACATAACACGCGGTAATTCGACAGTGGCACACGACAGTGGCACACGACAGTGCGTTGCTGCCTCACCTATTTTTGGAGGCGCCGAGAGTCGCGGATCATATGTTTACCTCGGCGGCCGGTGTATTGACCTGCGTCTCAGTAAGAGTAAGCATTGTAAACAAATGCGAGAGTGAATCTCGCCGAAGATCGGAGCAGGCTTTTCCTGTTGGAAAGAGGACGGAGCTTGACCCCTCTGCACTTCCCCCAGAATCGCTAAAACGAAAACATCTCGTCGAGCTATTTTGCGGGTTTCTAGCATGCCTGTGCTTGCTGCCTGTGCTTGCTGTGCTGCCTGTCCTTGCTGTGCTGCCTGTGCTTGCTGTTTGTGCTTGCTGTGCTGCCTGTGCTTGCTGCCTGTGATTGCTGTGCTGCCTGTGCTTGCTGTGCTGCCTGTGCTTGCTGCCTGTGCTTGCTGTGCTGCCTGTTAGCGATGCATTTGATTTCGCCCATAACACGCGGTAATTCGACAGTGGCACACGACAATGCGTTGCTGTGTCACCTGTTTTTGGAGGCGCCGAGAGTCGCGGATCACATGTTTACCTCGGCGGCCGGTGCATTGACCTGCGTCTCAGTAAGAGTAAGCATTGTAAACAAATGCGAGAGTGAATCTCGCCGAAGATCGGAGCAGGCTTTGCCTGTTGGAAAGAGGACGGAGCTTGACCCCTCTACACTTCCCCCCGAATCGCTAAAACGAACACATATCGTCGAGCTATTTTGCGGGTTTCTAACATGCCTGTGCTTGCTGCGCTGCCTGTGCTTGCTGCCTGTGCTTGCTGTGCTGCCTGTGCTTGGTGTGCTGCCTGTGCTTGCTGTCTGTGCTTGCTGTGCTTGCTGTGCTGCCTGTGCTTGCTGCCTGTCCTTGCTGTGCTGCCTGTGCTTGCTGTGCTTGCTGCGCTGCCTGTGCTTGCTCTGCTGCCTGTGCTTGCTGTTTGTGCTTGCTGTGCTGCCTGTGCTTGCTGCCTGTGCTTGCTGTGCTGCCTGTGCTTGCTGCCTGTGCTTGCTGTGCTGTCCGTGCTTGCTGTGCTGCCTGTGCTTGCTGCCTGTGCTTGCTGTGCTGCCTGTGTTTGCTGTGCTGCCTGTGCTTGCTGTGCTGCCTGTGTTTGCTGTGCTGCCTGTGCTGCCTGTGCTTGATACCTGTGCTTGCTGTGCTGCCTGTGCTTGCTGTTTGTGCTTGCTGTGCTGCCTGTGCTTGCTGCCTGTGCTTGCTGCCTGTGCTTGCTGTGCTGCCTGTGCTTGTTGCCTCTGCTTGCTGTGCTGCCTGTGCTTGCTGTGCTGCCTGTGCTTGCTGCCTGTGCTTGCTGTACTTGCTGTGCTGCCTGTGCTTGATTTGCTGCCTGTGCTTGCTGTACTTGCTGTGCTGCCTGTGCTTGCTGTGCCGCCTGTGCTTGCTGTGCTGCCTGTGCTTGATACCTGTGCTGCCTGTGCTTGCTCTGCTGCCTGTGCTTGCTGTTTGTGCTTGCTGTGCTGCCTGTGCTTGCTGCCTGTGCTTGCTGTGCTGCCTGTGCTTGCTGCCTGTGCTTGCTGTGCTGTCCGTGCTTGCTGTGCTGCCTGTGCTTGCTGCCTGTGCTTGCTGTGCTGCCCGTGCTTGCTGCCTGTGCTTGCTGTGCTGCCTGTGCTTGCTGCCTGTGCTTGCTGTGCTGCCTGTTCTTGCTGCCTGTGCTTGCTGTGCTGCCTGTGCTTGCTGCCTATGCTTGCTGTGCTGACTGTGCTTGCTGTGCTGCCCGTGCTTGCTGCCTGCCCTTGCTTGCTGCCTGTGCTTGCTGTGCTGCCTGTGCTTGCTGCCTGTACTTGCTGCCTGTGCTTGCTGTGCTGCCTGTCCTTGCTGTGCTGCCTGTGCTTGCTGTTTGTGCTTGCTGTGCTGCCTGTGCTTGCTGCCTGTGATTGCTGTGCTGCCTGTGCTTGCTGTGCTGCCTGTGCTTTCTGTGCTGCCTGTGCTTGCTGTGCTGCCTGTTAGCGATGCATTTGATTTCGCACATAACACGCGGTAATTCGACAGTGGCACACGACAGTGGCACACGACAGTGCGTTGCTGCCTCACCTATTTTTGGAGGCGCCGAGAGTCGCGGATCATATGTTTACCTCGGCGTCCGGTGTATTGACCTGCGTCTCAGTAAGAGTAAGCATTGTAAACAAATGCGAGAGTGAATCTCGCCGAAGATCGGAGCAGGCTTTGCCTGTTGGAAAGAGGACGGAGCTTGACCCCTCTGCACTTCCCCCAGAATCGCTAAAACGATCACATCTCGTCGAGCTATTTTGCGGGTTTCTAACATGCCTGTGCTTGCTGTGCTGCCTGTCCTTGCTGTGCTGCCTGTGCTTGCTGTTTGTGCTTGCTGTGCTGCCTGTGCTTGCTGCCTGTGATTGCTGTGCTGCCTGTGCTTGCTGTGCTGCCTGTGCTTGCTGTGCTGCCTGTTAGCGATGCATTTGATTTCGCCCATAACACGCGGTAATTCGACAGTCGCACACGACAGTGCGTTGCTGTGTCACCTGTTTTTGGAGGCGCCGAGAGTCGCGGATCATATGTTTACCTCGGCGGCCGGTGCATTGACCTGCGTCTCAGTAAGAGTAAGCATTGTAAACAAATGCGAGAGTGAATCTCGCCGAAGATCGGAGCAGGCTTTGCCTGTTGGAAAGAGGACGGAGCTTGACCCCTCTGCACATCCCCCAGAATCGCTAAAACGAACACATCTCGTAGAGCTATTTTGCGGGTTTCTAACATGCCTGTGCTTGCTGCCTGTGCTTGCTGCCTGTGCTTGCTGCCTGTGCTTGCTGCCTGTGCTTGCTGTGCTGCCTGTGCTTGCTGTGCTGCCTGCGCTTGTTGCCTCTGCTTGCTGTGCTGCCTGTGCTTGCTGTGCTGCCTGTGCTTGCTGCCTGTGCTTGCTGTGCTGCCTGTGCTTGCTGCCTGTGCTTGCTGTGCTGCCCGTGCTTGCTGCCTGTGCTTCCTGTGCTGCCTGTGCTTGCTGCCTGTGCTTGCTGTGCTGCCTGTGCTTGCTGCCTGTGCTTGCTGTGCTGCCTGTGCTGTGCTGCCTGTGCTTGCTGTGCTGCCTGTTCTTGCTGCCTGTGCTTGCTGTGCTGCCTGTGCTTGCTGCCTGTGCATGCTCTGCTACCTGTGCTTGCTGCCTGTGCTTGCTGTGCTGCCTGTGCTTGCTGCCTGTGCTTGCTGTGCTGCATGTGCTTGCTGCCTGTGCTTGTTGTGCTGCCTGTGCTTTCTGCCTGTGCTTGCTGTGCTGCCTGTGCTTGCTGTGCTGCCTGTGCTTGCTGTGCTGCCTGTGCTTGCTGCCTGTGCTTGCTGTGCTGCCTGTGCTTGCTGTTTGTGCTTGCTGTGCTGCCTGTGCTTGCTGTGCTGCCTGTGCTTGTTGCCTCTGCTTGCTGTGCTGCCTGTGCTTGCTGTGCTGCCTGTGCTTGCTGCCTGTGCTTGCTGTGCTGCCTGTGCTTGCTGCCTGTGCTTGCTGTGCTGCCTGTGCTTGCTGCCTGTGCTTGCTGCCTGTGCTTGCTGTGCTGTCTGTGCTTGCTGCCTGTGCTTGCTGTGCTGCCTGTGCTTGCTGTGCTGCCTGTGCTTGCTGCCTGTGCTTGCTGTGCTGTCCGTGCTTGCTGCCTGTGCTTGCTGTGCTGCCTGTGCATGCTGCCTGTGCTTGCTGTGCTGCCTGTGCTTGCTGTGCTGCCTGTTAGCGATGCATTTGATTTCGCCCATAACACGCGGTAATTCGACAGTGGCACACGACAGTGCGTTGCTGTGTCACCTGTTTTTGGAGGCGCCGAGAGTCGCGGATCATATGTTTACATCGGCGACCGGTGCATTGACCTGCGTCTCAGTAAGAGTAAGCATTGTAAACAAATGCGAGAGTGAATCTCGCCGAAGATCGGAGCAGGCTTTGCCTGTTGGAAAGAGGACGGAGCTTGACACCTCTGCACATCCCCCAGAATCGCTAAAACGAACACATCTCGTAGAGCTATTTTGCGGGTTTCTAACATGCCTGTGCTTGCTGCCTGTGCTTGCTGCCTGTGCTTGCTGCCTGTGCTTGCTGTGCTGCCTGTGCTTGCTGTGCTGCCTGTGCTTGTTGCCTCTGCTTGCTGTGCTGCCTGTGCTTGCTGTGCTGCCTGTGCTTGCTGCCTGTGCTTGCTGTGCTGCCTGTGCTTGCTGCCTGTGCTTGCTGCCTGTGCTTGCTGTGCTGCCCGTGCTTGCTGCCTGTGCTTCCTGTGCTGCCTGTGCTTGCTGCCTGTGCTTGCTGTGCTGCCTGTGCTTGCTGCCTGTGCTTGCTGTGCTGCCTGTGCTGTGCTGCCTGTGCTTGCTGTGCTGCCTGTTCTTGCTGCCTGTGCTTGCTGTGCTGCCTGTGCTTGCTGCCTGTGCTTGCTGTGCTGCCTGTGCTTGCTGCTTGTGCTTGCTGTGCTGCCTGTGCTTGCTGCCTGTGCTTGCTGTGCTGTCTGTGCTTGCTGCCTGTGCTTGCTGTGCTGCCTGTGCTTGCTGTGCTGCCTGTGCTTGCTGTGCTGCCTGTGCATGCTGCCTGTGCTTCCTGTGCTGCCTGTGCTTGCTGTGCTGCCTGTTAGCGATGCATTTGATTTCGCCCATAACACGCGGTAATTCGACAGTGGCACACGACAGTGCGTTGCTGTGTCACCTGTTTTTGGAGGCGCCGAGAGTCGCGGATCATATGTTTACATCGGCGACCGGTGCATTGACCTGCGTCTCAGTAAGAGTAAGCATTGTAAACAAATGCGAGAGTGAATCTCGCCGAAGATCGGAGCAGGCTTTGCCTGTTGGAAAGAGGACGGAGCTTGACACCTCTGCACATCCCCCAGAATCGCTAAAACGAACACATCTCGTAGAGCTATTTTGCGGGTTTCTAACATGCCTGTGCTTGCTGCCTGTGCTTGCTGTGCTGCCTGTCCTTGCTGTGCTGCCTGTGCTTGCTGTTTGTGCTTGCTGTGCTGCCTGTGCTTGCTGCCTGTGATTGCTGTGCTGCCTGTGCTTGCTGTGCTGCCTGTACTTGCTGCCTGTGCTTGCTGTGCTGCCTGTGCTTGCTGTGCTGCCTGTTAGCGATGCATTTGATTTCGCCCATAACAGGCGGTAATTCGACAGTGGCACACGACAGTGCGTTGCTGTGTCACCTGTTTTTGGAGGCGCCGAGAGTCGCGGATCATATGTTTACCTCGGCGGCCGGTGCATTGACCTGCGTCTCAGTAAGAGTAAGCATTGTAAACAAATGCGAGAGTGAATCTCGCCGAAGATCGGAGCAGGCTTTGCCTGTTGGAAAGAGGACGGAGCTTGACCCCTCTACACTTCCCCCAGAATCGCTAAAACGAACACATATCGTCGAGCTATTTTGCGGGTTTCTAACATGCCTGTGCTTGCTGTGCTGCCTGTGCTTGCTGTGGTGCCTGTGCTTGCTGCCTGTGCTTGCTGTGCTGCCTGTGCTTGCTGTTTGTGCTTGCTGTGCTGCCTGTGCTTGCTGTGCTGCCTGTGCTTGCTGCCTGTGCTTGCTGTGCTGCCTGTGCTTGCTGTTTGTGCTTGCTCTGCTGCCTGTGCTTGCTGTGCTGCCTGTGCCTGCTGCCTGTGCTTGCTGTGCTGCCTGTGCTTGTTGCCTCTGCTTGCTGTGCTGCCTGTGCTTGCTGTGCTTGCTGCCTGTGCTTGCTGTGCTGCCTGTGCTTGCTGCCTGTGCTTGCTGTTCTGCCTGTGCTTGCTGTGCTGCCTGTGCTTGCTGCCTGTGCTTGCTGCCTGTGCTTGCTGTGCTGCCTGTGCTTGCTGCCTGTGCTTGCTGCCTGTGCTTGCTGTGCTGTCCGTGCTTGCTGCCTGTGCTTGCTGTGCTGCCTGTGCTTGCTGCCTATGCTTGCTGTGCTGCCTGTGCTTGATGCCTGTGCTTGCTGTGCTTTCTGTGCTTGCTGTGCTGCCTGTGTTTGCTGTGCTGCCTGTGCTTGCTGCCTGTGCTTGCTCTGCTGCCTGTGCTTGCTGCCTGTGCTGCCTGTGCTTGCTGCCTGTGCTTGCTGTGCTGCCTGTGCTTGCTGCCTGTGCTTGTTGTGCTGCCTGTGCTTTCTGCCTGTGCTTGCTGTGCTGCCTGTGCTTGCTGTGCTGCCTGTGCTTGCTGCCTGTGCTTGCTGTGCTGCCTGTGCTTGCTGTTTGTGCTTGCTGTGCTGCCTGTGCTTGCTGTGCTGCCTGTGCCTGCTGCCTGTGCTTGCTGTGCTGCCTGTGCTTGCTGCCTGTGCTTGTTGTGCTGCCTGTGCTTTCTGCCTGTGCTTGCTGTGCTGCCTGTGCTTGCTGCCTGTGCTTGCTGTGCTGCCTGTGCTTGCTGTTTGTGCTTGCTGTGCTGCCTGTGCTTGCTGTGCTGCCTGTGCCTGCTGCCTGTGCTTGCTGTGCTGCCTGTGCTTGCTGCCTGTGCTTGTTGTGCTGCCTGTGCTTTCTGCCTGTGCTTGCTGTGCTGCCTGTGCTTGCTGTTTGTGCTTGCTGTGCTGCCTGTGCTTGCTGTGCTGCCTGTGCTTGCTGCCTGTGCTTGCTGTGCTGCCTGTGCTTGCTGCCTGTGCTTGTTGTGCTGCCTGTGCTTTCTGCCTGTGCTTGCTGTGCTGCCTGTGCTTGCTGTACTTGCTGTGCTGCCTGTGCTCGCTGTGCTATCTGTGCTTGCTTGCTGTGCTTGCTTTGCTGCCTGTGCTTGCTGTACTTGCTGTGCTGCCTGTGCTTGCTGGCTGTGCTTGCTGTGCTGCCTGTGCTTGCTGTGCTGCCTGTGCTTGCTGCCTGTGCTTGCTGTGCTGCCTGTGCTTGCTGCCTGTGCTTGCTGTGCTGCCTGTGCTTGTTGCCTCTGCTTGCTGTGCTGCCTGTGCTTGCTGTGCTGCCCGTGCTTGCTGCCTGTGCTGCCTGTGCTTGCTGCCTGTGCTTGCTGTGCTGCCCTTGCTTGCTGACTGTGCATGCTCTGCTGCCTGTGCTTGCTGCCTGTGCTTGCTGTGCTGCCTGTGCTTGCTGCCTGTGCATGCTGTGCTGCCTGTGCTTGCTGTTTGTGCTTGCTGTGCTGCCTGTGCTTGCTGTGCTGCCTGTGCCTGCTGCCTGTGCTTGCTGTGCTGCCTGTGCTTGTTGCCTCTGCTTGCTGTGCTGCCCGTGCTTGCTGCCTGTGCTTGCTGTGCTGCCTGTGCTTGCTGCCTGTGCTTGCTGTGCTGCCTGTTCTTGCTGCCTGTGCTTGCTGTGCTGCCTGTGCTTGCTGTGCTGCCTGTGCCTGCTGCCTGTGCTTGCTGTGCTGCCTGTGCTTGTTGCCTCTGCTTGCTGTGCTGCCTGTGCTTGCTGCCTGTGCTTGTTGCCTCTGCTTGCTGTGCTGCCTGTGCTTGCTGTGCTGCCTGTGCTTGCTGCCTGTGCTTGCTGTGCTGCCTGTGCTTGCTGCCTGTGCTTGCTGTACTTGCTGTGCTGCCTGTGCTTGCTTTGCTGCCTGTGCTTGCTGTACTTGCTGTGCTGCCTGTGCTTGCTGTGCTGGCTGTGCTTGCTGCCTGTGCTTGCTGTGCTGCCCGTGCTTGCTGCCTGTGCTTGCTGTGCTGCCCGTGCTTGCTGCCTGTGCTGCCTGTGCTTGCTGCCTGTGCTTGCTGTGCTGCCTGTGCTTGCTGCCTGTGCTTGCTGTGCTGCCCGTGCTTGCTGCCTGTGCTTGATGTGCTGCCTGTGCTTGCTGCCTGTGCTTGCTGTGCTGCCTGTGCTTGCTGCCTGTGCTTGCTGTGCTGCCTGTGCTTGCTGCCTGTGCTGTGCTGCCTGTGCTTGCTGTTTGTGCTTGCTGTGCTGCCTGTGCTTGCTGTGCTGCCTGTGCTTGCTGCCTGTGCTTGCTGTGCTGCCTGTGCTTGCTGTTTGTGCTTGCTGTGCTGCCTGTGCTTGCTGCCTGTGCTTGCTGTGCTGCCTGTGCTTGCTGCCTGTGCTTGCTGTGCTGCCTGTGCTTGCTGCCTGTGCTTGCTGTACTTGCTGTGCTGCCTGTGCTTGCTTTGCTGCCTGTGCTTGCTGTACTTGCTGTGCTGCCTGTGCTTGCTGTGCTGGCTGTGCTTGCTGCCTGTGCTTGCTGTGCTGCCCGTGCTTGCTGCCTGTGCTTGCTGTGCTGCCCGTGCTTGCTGCCTGTGCTGCCTGTGCTTGCTGCCCGTGCTTGTTGCCTCTGCTTGCTGTGCTGCCTGTGCTTGCTGTGCTGCCTGTGCTTGCTGCCTGTGCTTGCTGTGCTGCCTGTGCTTGCTGCCTGTGCTTGCTGTACTTGCTGTGCTGCCTGTGCTTGCTGTGCTGCCCGTGCTTGCTGCCTGTGCTGCCTGTGCTTGCTGCCTGTGCTTGCTGTGCTGCCCGTGCTTGCTGCCTGTGCTTGCTGCCTGTGCTTGCTGTGCTGCCTGTGCTTGTTGCCTCTGCTTGCTGTGCTGCCTGTGCTTGCTGTGCTGCCTGTGCTTGCTGCCTGTGCTTGCTGTGCTGCCTGTGCTTGCTGCCTGTGCTTGCTGTGCTGCCTGTGCTTGCTGCCTGTGCTTGCTGTGCTGCCCGTGCTTGCTGCCTGTGCTTGCTGTGCTGCCTGTGCTGTGCTGCCTGTGCTTGCTGCCTGTGCTTGCTGCCTGTGCTTGCTGTGCTGCCTGTGCTTGCTGCCTGTGCTTGCTGTGCTGCCTGTGCTGTGCTGCCTGTGCTTGCTGTGCTGCCTGTTCTTGCTGCCTGTGCTTGCTGTGCTGCCTGTGCTGTGCTGCCTGTGCATGCTCTGCTGCCTGTGCTTGCTGTCTGTGCTTGCTGTGCTGCCTGTGCTTGCTGCCTGTGCTTGCTGTGCTGCCTGTGCTTGCTGCCTGTGCTTGCTGTGCTGCCTGTGCTTGCTGCCTGTGCTTGCTGTGCTGCCTGTGCTTGCTGCCTGTGCTTGTTGTGCTGCCTGTGCTTGCTGTGCTGCCTGTGCTTGCTGTGCTGCCTGTGCTTGCTGCCTGTGCTTGCTGTGCTGCCTGTGCTTGCTGTTTGTGCTTGCTGTGCTGCCTGTGCTTGCTGTGCTGCCTGTGCCTGCTGCCTGTACTTGCTGTGCTGCCTGTGCTTGCTGTGCTGCCTGTTAGCGATGCATTTGATTTCGCCCATAACAGGCGGTAATTCGACAGTGGCACACGACAGTGCGTTGCTGTGTCACCTGTTTTTGGAGGCGCCGAGAGTCGCGGATCATATGTTTACCTCGGCGGCCGGTGCATTGACCTGCGTCTCAGTAAGAGTAAGCATTGTAAACAAATGCGAGAGTGAATCTCGCCGAAGATCGGAGCAGGCTTTGCCTGTTGGAAAGAGGACGGAGCTTGACCCCTCTGCACATCCCCCAGAATCGCTAAAACGAACACATCTCGTAGAGCTATTTTGCGGGTTTCTAACATGCCTGTGCTTGCTGCCTGTGCTTGCTGCCTGTGCTTGCTGCCTGTGCTTGCTGTGCTGCCTGTGCTTGCTGCCTGTGCTTGCTGTGTTGCCTGTGCTTGCTGCCTGTGCTTGCTGTGCTGCCTGTGCTTGCTGCCTGTGCTTGCTGTGCTGCCTGCTAGCGATGCATTTGATTTCGCCCATAACACGCGGTAATTCGACAGTGGCACACGACAGTGCGTTGCTGTGTCACCTGTTTTTGGAGGCGCCGAGAGTCGCGGATCATATGTTTACCTCGGCGGCCGGTGCATTGACCTGCGTCTCAGTAAGAGTAAGCATTGTAAACAAATGCGAGAGTGAATCTCGCCGAAGATCGGAGCAGGCTTTGCCTGTTGGAAAGAGGACGGAGCTTGACCCCTCTACACTTCCCCCAGAATCGCTAAAACGAACACATATCGTCGAGCTATTTTGCGGGTTTCTAACATGCCTGTGCTTGCTGTGCTGCCTGTGCTTGGTGTGCTGCCTGTGCTTGCTGTGCTTGCTGTGCTGCCTGTGCTTGCTGCCTGTGCTTGCTGTGCTGCCTGTGCTTGCTGTGCTGCCTGTGCTTGCTGCCTGTGCTTGCTGTGCTGCCTGTTAGCGATGCATTTGATTTCGCCCATAACACGCGGTAATTCGACAGTGGCACACGACAGTGCGTTGCTGTGTCACCTGTTTTTGGAGGCGCCGAGAGTCGCGGATCATATGTTTACCTCGGCGGCCGGTGCATTGACCTGCGTCTCAGTAAGAGTAAGCATTGTAAACAAATGCGAGAGTGAATCTCGCCGAAGATCGGAGCAGGCTTTGCCTTTTGGAAAGAGGACGGAGCTTGACCCCTCTACACTTCCCCCAGAATCGCTAAAACGAACACATATCGTCGAGCTATTTTGCGGGTTTCTAACATGCCTGTGCTTGCTGTGCTGCCTGTGCTTGCTGTGCTGCCTGTGCTTGGTGTGCTGCCTGTGCTTGCTGTGCTACCTGTGCTTGCTGCCTGTGCTTGCTGTGCTGCCTGTGCTTGCTGTGCTGCCTGTGCTTGTTGCCTCCGCTTGCTGTGCTGCCTGTGCTTGCTGCCTGTGCTTGCTGTGGTGCCTGTGCTTGCTGCCTGTGCTTGCTGTGCTGCCTGTGCTTGCTGCCTGTGCTTGCTGTGCTGCCTGTGCTTGCTGCCTGTGCTTGCTGTTCTGCCTGTGCTGCCTGTGCTTGCTGCCTGTGCTTGCTGTGCTGCCTGTGCTTGCTGCCTGTGCTTGCTGTGCTGCCTGTGCTTGCTTGCTGTGCTGCCCGTGCTTGCTGCCTGTGCTTGCTGTGCTGCCTGTGCTTGCTGCCTGTGCTTGCTGTGCTGCCTGTGCTTGCTGCCTGTGCTTGCTGTGCTGCCTGTGCTGTGCTGCCTGTGCTTGCTGCCTGTGCTTGCTGTGCTGCATGTGCTTGCTGCCTGTGCTTGTTGTGCTGCCTGTGCTTGCTGCCTGTGCTTGCTGTGCTGCCTGTGCTTGCTGCCTGTGCTTGCTGCCTGTGCTTGTTGTGCTGCCTGTGCTTTCTGCCTGTGCTTGCTGTGCTGCCTGTGCTTGCTGCCTGTGCTTGCTGTGCTGCCTGTGCTTGCTGTTTGTGCTTGCTCTGCTGCCTGTGCTTGCTGTGCTGCCTGTGCCTGCTGCCTGTGCTTGCTGTGCTGCCTGTGCTTGTTGCCTCTGCTTGCTGTGCTGCCTGTGCTTGCTGTGCTGCCTGTGCTTGCTGCCTGTGCTTGCTGTGCTGCCTGTGCTTGCTGCCTGTGCTTGCTGCCTGTGCTTGCTGTGCTGCCTGTGCTTGCTGCCTGTGCTTGCTGCCTGTGCTTGCTGTGCTGTCCGTGCTTGCTGCCTGTGCTTGCTGTGCTGCCTGTGCTTGCTGCCTATGCTTGCTGTGCTGCCTGTGCTTGATGCCTGTGCTTGCTGTGCTTTCTGTGCTTGCTGCCTGTGCTGCCTGTGCTTGCTGTGCTGCCTGTGTTTGCTGTGCTGCCTGTGCTTGCTGCCTGTGCTTGCTCTGCTGCCTGTGCTTGCTGCCTGTGCTGCCTGTGCTTGCTGCCTGTGCTTGCTGTGCTGCCTGTGCTTGCTGTTTGTGCTTGCTGTGCTGCCTGTGCTTGCTGCCTGTGCTTGCTGTGCTGCCTGTGCTTGTTGCCTCTGCTTGCTGTGCTGCCTGTGCTTGCTGTGCTGCCTGTGCTTGCTGCCTGTGCTTGCTGTGCTGCCTGTGCTTGCTGCCTGTGCTTGCTGTACTTGCTGTGCTGCCTGTGCTTGCTTTGCTGCCTGTGGTTGCTGTACTTGCTGTGCTGCCTGTGCTTGCTGTGCTGGCTGTGCTTGCTGCCTGTGCTTGCTGTGCTGCCCGTGCTTGCTGCCTGTGCTTGCTGTGCTGCCCGTGCTTGCTGCCTGTGCTTGCTGTGCTGCCTGTGCTTGCTGCCTGTGCTTGCTGTGCTGCCTGTGCTTGCTGCCTGTGCATGCTCTGCTGCCTGTGCCTGCTGCCTGTGCTTGCTGTGCTGCCTGTGCTTGCTGCCTGTGCTTGCTGTGCTGCCTGTGCTTGCTGCCTGTGCTTGTTGTGCTGCCTGTGCTTTCTGCCTGTGCTTGCTGTGCTGCCTGTGCTTGCTGTGCTGCCTGTGCTTGCTGCCTGTGCTTGCTGTGCTGCCTGTGCTTGCTGTTTGTGCTTGCTGTGCTGCCTGTGCTTGCTGTGCTGCCTGTGCCTTCTGCCTGTGCTTGCTGTGCTGCCTGTGCTTGTTGCCTCTGCTTGCTGTGCTGCCTGTGCTTGCTGTGCTGCCTGTGCTTGCTGCCTGTGCTTGTTGTGCTGCCTGTGCTTTCTGCCTGTGCTTGCTGTGCTGCCTGTGCTTGCTGTGCTGCCTGTGCTTGCTGTTTGTGCTTGCTGTGCTGCCTGTGCTTGCTGTGCTGCCTGTGCCTGCTGCCTGGGCTTGCTGTGCTGCCTGTGCTTGTTGCCTCTGCTTGCTGTGCTGCCTGTGCTTGCTGTGCTGCCCGTGCTTGCTGCCTGTGCTTGCTGTACTGCCTGTGCTTGCTGCCTGTGCTTGCTGTGCTGCCTGTTCTTGCTGCCTGTGCTTGCTGTGCTGCCTGTGCTTGCTGCCTGTGCTTGCTGTGCTGCCTGTGCTTGCTGTGCTGCCCGTGCTTGCTGCCTGCCCTTGCTTGCTGCCTGTGCTTGCTGTGCTGCCTGTGCTTGCTGCCTGTGCTTGCTGTGCTGCCTGTGCTTGCTGTTTGTGCTTGCTGTGCTGCCTGTCCTTGCTGTGCTGCCTGTGCCTGCTGCCTGTGCTTGCTGTGCTGCCTGTGCTTGTTGCCTCTGCTTGCTGTGCTGCCTGTGCTTGCTGTGCTGCCCGTGCTTGCTGCCTGTGCTTGCTGTGCTGCCTGTGCTTGCTGCCTGTGCTTGCTGTGCTGCCTGTTCTTGCTGCCTGTGCTTGCTGTGCTGCCTGTGCTTGCTGTGCTGCCTGTGCCTGCTGCCTGTGCTTGCTGTGCTGCCTGTGCTTGTTGCCTCTGCTTGCTGTGCTGCCTGTGCTTGCTGCCTGTGCTTGCTGTGCTGCCTGTGCTTGTTGCCTCTGCTTGCTGTGCTGCCTGTGCTTGCTGTGATGCCTGTGCTTGCTGCCTGTGCTTGCTGTGCTGCCTGTGCTTGCTGCCTGTGCTTGCTGTACTTGCTGTGCTGCCTGTGCTTGCTTTGCTGCCTGTGCTTGCTGTACTTGCTGTGCTGGCTGTGCTTGCTGCCTGTGCTTGCTGTGCTGCCCGTGCTTGCTGCCTGTGCTTGCTGTGCTGCCCGTGCTTGCTGCCTGTGCTGCCTGTGCTTGCTGCCTGTGCTTGCTGTGCTGCCTGTGCTTGCTGCCTGTGCTTGCTGTGCTGCCCGTGCTTGCTGCCTGTGCTTGATGTGCTGCCTGTGCTTGCTGCCTGTGCTTGCTGTGCTGCCTGTGCTTGCTGCCTGTGCTTGCTGTGCTGCCTGTGCTTGCTGCCTGTGCTGTGCTGCCTGTGCTTGCTGTTTGTGCTTGCTGTGCTGCCTGTGCTTGCTGTGCTGCCTGTGCTTGCTGCCTGTGCTTGCTGTGCTGCCTGTGCTTGCTGCCTGTGCTTGCTGTGCTGCCTGTGCTTGCTGCCTGTGCTTGCTGTGCTGCCTGTGCTGTGCTGCCTGTGCTTGCTGTGCTGCCTGTTCTTGCTGCCTGTGCTTGCTGTGCTGCCTGTGCTTGCTGCCTGAGCTTGCTGTGCTGCCTGTGCTTGCTGCCTGTGCTTGCTGTGCTGCCTGTGCTGTGCTGCCTGTGCTTGCTGTGCTGCCTGTGCTTGCTGTGCTGCCTGTGCTTGCTGCCTGTGCTTGCTGTGCTGCCTGTGCTTGCTGTTTGTGCTTGCTGTGCTGCCTGTGCTTGCTGTGCTGCCTGTGCCTGCTGCCTGTGCTTGCTGTGCTGCCTGTGCTTGTTGCCTCTGCTTGCTGTGCTGCCTGTGCTTGCTGCCTGTGCTTGCTGCCTGTGCTTGCTGTGCTGCCTGTTAGCGATGCATTTGATTTCGCCCATAACACGCGGTAGTTCGACAGTGGCACACGACAGTGCGTTGCTGTGTCACCTATTTTTGGAGGCGCCGAGAGTCGCGGATCATATGTTTACCTCGGCGGCCGGTGCATTGACCTGCGTCTCAGTAAGAGTAAGCATTGTAAACAAATGCGAGAGTGAATCTCGCCGAAGATCGGAGCAGGCTTTGCCTGTTGGAAAGAGGACGGAGCTTGACCCCTCTGCACTTCCCCCAGAGTCGCTAAAACGAACACATCCCGTCGAGCTATTTTGCGGGTTTCCAACATGCCTGTGCTTGCTGCCTGTGCTTGCTGCCTGTGCTTGCTGCCTGTGCTTGCTGTGCTGCGTGTGCTTGCTGCCTGTTCTTTGCTGTGCTTCCTGTGCTTGCTGCCTGTGCTTGCTGTGCTGCCTGTGCTTGCTGCCTGTGCTTGCTGTGCTGCCTGTGCTTGCTGCCTGTGCTGCCTGTGCTTGCTGCCTGTCCTTGCTGTGCTGCCTGTGCTTGCTGCGCTGCCTGTGCTTGCTGCCTGTGCTTGCTGTGCTGCCTGTGCTTACTGTGTTGCCTGTGCTTGCTGCCTGTGCTTGCTGCCTGTGCTTGCTGTGCTGCCTGTGCTTGCTGTGCTGCCTGTGCTTGCTGCCTGTGCTTGCTGTGCTGCCTGTGTTTGCTGTGCTGCCTGTGCTTTCTGCCTGTGCTTGCAGTGCTGCCTGTGCTTGCTGCCTGTGCTTGCTGTGCTGCCTGTACTTGCTGTGCTGCCTGTGCTTGCTGTGCTGCCTGTTAGCGATGCATTTGATTTCGCCCATAACAGGCGGTAATTCGACAGTGGCACACGACAGTGCGTTGCTGTGTCACCTGTTTTTGGAGGCGCCGAGAGTCGCGGATCATATGTTTACCTCGGCGGCCGGTGCATTGACCTGCGTCTCAGTAAGAGTAAGCATTGTAAACAAATGCGAGAGTGAATCTCGCCGAAGATCGGAGCAGGCTTTGCCTGTTGGAAAGAGGACGGAGCTTGACCCCTCTGCACATCCCCCAGAATCGCTAAAACGAACACATCTCGTAGAGCTATTTTGCGGGTTTCTAACATGCCTGTGCTTGCTGCCTGTGCTTGCTGCCTGTGCTTGCTGTGCTGCCTGTGCTTGCTGTGCTGCCTGTGCTTGCTGCCTGTGCTTGCTGTGCTGCCTGAGCTTGCTGCCTGTGCTTGCTGTGCTGCCTGTGCTTGCTGTTTGTGCTTGCTGTGCTGCCTGTGCTTGCTGCCTGTGCTTGCTGTGCTGCCTGTGCTTGTTGCCTCTGCTTGCTGTGCTGCCTGTGCTTGCTGTGCTGCCTGTGCTTGCTGTCTGTGCTTGCTGTGCTGCCTGTGCTTGCTGTACTTGCTGTGCTGCCTGTGCTCGCTGTGCTGCCTGTGCTTGCTGGCTGTGCTTGCTTTGCTGCCTGTGCTTGCTGTACTTGCTGTGCTGCCTGTGCTTGCTGTGCTGCCTGTGCTTGCTGGCTGTGCTTGCTGTGCTGCCTGTGCTTGCTGCCTGTGCTTGCTGTGCTGCCTGTGCTTGCTGTGCTGCCTGTGCTTGCTGCCTGTGCTTGCTGTGCTGCCTGTCCTTGCTGTGCTGCCTGTGCTTGCTGTTTGTGCTTGCTGTGCTGCCTGTGCTTGCTGCCTGTGCTTGTTGTGCTGCCTGTGCTTTCTGCCTGTGCTGCCTGTGCTTGCTGTGCTGCCTGTGCTTGCTGCCTGTGCTTGCTGTGCTGCCTGTGCCTGCTGCCTGTGCTTGCTGTGCTGCCTGTGCTTGTTGCCTCTGCTTGCTGTGCTGCCTGTGCTTGCTGTGATGCCCGTGCTTGCTGCCTGTGCTTGCTGTGCTGCCTGTGCTTGCTGCCTGTGCTTGCTGTGCTGCCTGTTCTTGCTGCCTGTGCTTGCTGTGCTGCCTGTGCTTGCTGCCTGTGCTTGCTGTGCTGCCCGTGCTTGCTGCCTGCCCTTGCTTGCTGCCTGTGCTTGCTGTGCTGCCTGTGCTTGCTGCCTGTGCTTGCTGTGCTGCCTGTGCTTGCTGCCTGTGCTTGCTGTGCTGCCTGTCCTTGCTGTGCTGCCTGTGCTTGCTGTTTGTGCTTGCTGTGCTGCCTGTGCTTGCTGCCTGTGCTTGCTGTGCTGCCCGTGCTTGCTGCCTGCCCTTGCTTGCTGCCTGTGCTTGCTGTGCTGCCTGTGCTTGCTGCCTGTGCTTGCTGTGCTGCCTGTGCTTGCTGCCTGTGCTTGCTGTGCTGCCTGTCCTTGCTGTGCTGCCTGTGCTTGCTGTGCTGCCTGTGCTTGCTGCCTGTGCTTGCTGTGCTGCCCTTGCTTGCTGACTGTGCATGCTCTGCTGCCTGTGCTTGCTGCCTGTGCTTGCTGTGCTGCCTGTGCTTGCTGCCTGTGCTTGCTGTTTGTGCTTGCTGTGCTGCCTGTGCTTGCTGTGCTGCCTGTGCCTGCTGCCTGTGCTTGCTGTGCTGCCTGTGCTTGTTGCCTCTGCTTGCTGTGCTGCCTGTGCTTGCTGTGCTGCCCGTGCTTGCTGCCTGTGCTTGCTGTGCTGCCTGTGCTTGCTGCCTGTGCTTGCTGTGCTGCCTGTTCTTGCTGCCTGTGCTTGCTGTGCTGCCTGTGCTTGCTATGCTGCCTGTGCAAGCTGCCTGTGCTTGCTGTGCTGCCTGTGCTTGCTGCCTGTGCTTGCTGTGCTGCCTGTGCTTGCTGCCTGTGCTTGCTGTGCTGCCTGTGCTTGCTGCCTGTGCTTGCTGTGCTGCCTGTGCTTGCTGCCTGTGCTTGCTGTGCTGCCTGTGCTTGCTGCCTGTGCTTGCTGTGCTGCCTGTGCTTGCTGTGCTGCCTGTGCTTGCTGCCTGTGCTTGCTGTGCTGCCTGTGCTTGCTGCCTGTGCTTGTTGCCTGTGCTTGCTGCCTGTGCTTGCTGTGCTGCCTGTGCTTGCTGTGCTGTCCGTGCTTGCTGTCTGTGCTTGCTGTGCTGCCTGTGCTCGCTGCCTGTGCTTGCTGTGCTGCCTGTGCTTGCTGTGCTGCCTGTTCTTGCTGCCTGTGCTTGCTGTGCTGCCTGTGCTGTGCTGCCTGTGCATGCTCTGCTGCCTGTGCTTGCTGCCTGTGCTTGCTGTGCTGCCTGTGCTTGCTGCCTGTGCTTGCTGTGCTGCCTGTGCTTGCTGCCTGTGCTTGCTGTGCTGCCTGTGCTTGCTGCCTGTGCTTGCTGTGCTGCCTGTGCTTGCTGCCTGTGCTTGTTGTGCTGCCTGTGCTTTCTGCCTGTGCTTGCTGTGCTGCCTGTGCTTGCTGTGCTGCCTGTGCTTGCTGCATGTGCTTGCTGTGCTGCCTGTGCTTTCTGTGCTGCCTGTGCTTCCTGTTTTTGCTTGCTGTGCTGCCTGTGCTTGCTGTGCTGCCCGTGCCTGCTGCCTGTGCTTGCTGTGCTGCCTGTGCTTGTTGCCTCTGCTTGCTGTGCTGCCTGTGCTTGCTGCCTGTGCTTGCTGCCTGTGCTTGCTGTGCTGCCTGTTAGCGATGCATTTGATTTAGCCCATAACACGCGGTAGTTCGACAGTGGCACACGACAGTGCGTTGCTGTGTCACCTATTTTTGGAGGCGCCGAGAGTCGCGGATCATATGTTTACCTCGGCGGCCGGTGCATTGACCTGCGTCTCAGTAAGAGTAAGCATTGTAAACAAATGCGAGAGTGAATCTCGCCGAAGATCGGAGCAGGCTTTGCCTGTTGGAAAGAGGACGGAGCTTGACCCCTCTGCACTTCCCCCAGAGTTGCTAAAACGAACACATCCCGTCGAGCTATTTTGCGGGTTTCTAACATGCCTGTGCTTGCTGCCTGTGCTTGCTGCCTGTGCTTGCTGCCTGTGCTTGCTGTGCTGCGTGTGCTTGCTGCCTGTTCTTTGCTGTGCTTCCTGTGCTTGCTGCCTGTGCTGCCTGTGCTTGCTGCCTGTGCTTGCTGTGCTGCCTGTGCTTGCTGCCTGTGCTTGCTGTGCTGCCTGTGCTTGCTGCCTGTGCTTGCTGTGCTGCCTGTGCTTGCTGTGCTGCCTGTGCTTGCTGCCTGTGCTTGCTGTGCTGCCTGTGCTTGCTGCCTGTGCTTGTTGCCTGTGCTTGCTGCCTGTGCTTGCTGTGTTGCCTGTGCTTGCTGTGCTGTCCGTGCTTGCTGTCTGTGCTTGCTGTGCTGCCTGTGCTCGCTGCCTGTGCTTGCTGTGCTGCCTGTGCTTGCTGTGCTGCCTGTTCTTGCTGCCTGTGCTTGCTGTGCTGCCTGTGCTGTGCTGCCTGTGCATGCTCTGCTGCCTGTGCTTGCTGCCTGTGCTTGCTGTGCTGCCTGTGCTTGCTGCCTGTGCTTGCTGTGCTGCCTGTGCTTGCTGCCTGTGCTTGCTGTGCTGCCTGTGCTTGCTGCCTGTGCTTGCTGTGCTGCCTGTGCTTGCTGCCTGTGCTTGTTGTGCTGCCTGTGCTTTCTGCCTGTGCTTGCTGTGCTGCCTGTGCTTGCTGTGCTGCCTGTGCTTGCTGCCTGTGCTTGCTGTGCTGCCTGTGCTTTCTGTGCTGCCTGTGCTTGCTGTTTTTGCTTGCTGTGCTGCCTGTGCTTGCTGTGCTGCCTGTGCCTGCTGCCTGTGCTTGCTGTGCTGCCTGTGCTTGTTGCCTCTGCTTGCTGTGCTGCCTGTGCTTGCTGCCTGTGCTTGCTGCCTGTGCTTGCTGTGCTGCCTGTTAGCGATGCATTTGATTTCGCCCATAACACGCGGTAGTTCGACAGTGGCACACGACAGTGCGTTGCTGTGTCACCTATTTTTGGAGGCGCCGAGAGTCGCGGATCATATGTTTACCTCGGCGGCCGGTGCATTGACCTGCGTCTCAGTAAGAGTAAGCATTGTAAACAAATGCGAGAGTGAATCTCGCCGAAGATCGGAGCAGGCTTTGCCTGTTGGAAAGAGGACGGAGCTTGACCCCTCTGCACTTCCCCCAGAGTTGCTAAAACGAACACATCCCGTCGAGCTATTTTGCGGGTTTCTAACATGCCTGTGCTTGCTGCCTGTGCTTGCTGCCTGTGCTTGCTGCCTGTGCTTGCTGTGCTGCGTGTGCTTGCTGCCTGTTCTTTGCTGTGCTTCCTGTGCTTGCTGCCTGTGCTGCCTGTGCTTGCTGCCTGTGCTTGCTGTGCTGCCTGTGCTTGCTGCCAGTGCTTGCTGTGCTGCCTGTGCTTGCTGCCTGTGCTGCCTGTGCTTGCTGCCTGTCCTTGCTGTGTTGCCTGTGCTTGCTGCCTGTGCTTGCTGCCTGTGCTTGCTGTGCTGCCTGTGCTTGCTGCCTGTGCATGCTCTGCTGCCTGCGCTTGCTGCCTGTGCTTGCTGTGCTGCCTGTGCTTGCTGCCTGTGCTTGCTGTGCTGCCTGTGCTTGCTGCCTGTGCTTGTTGTGCTGCCTGTGCTTTCTGCCTGTGCTTGCTGTGCTGCCTGTGCTTGCTGTGCTGCCTGTGCTTGCTGCCTGTGCTTGCTGTTTGTGCTTGCTGTGCTGCCTGTGCTTGCTGTGCTGCCTGTGCCTGCTGCCTGTGCTTGCTGTGCTGCCTGTGCTTGCTGCCTGTGCTTGCTGTGCTGCCTGTCCTGGCTGTGCTGCCTGTGCTTGCTGTTTGTGCTTGCTGTGCTGCCTGTGCTTGCTGCCTGTACTTGCTGTGCTGCCTGTGCTTGCTGTGCTGCCCGTGCTTGCTGCCTGCCCTTGCTTGCTGCCTGTGCTTTCTGTGCTGCCTGTGCTTGCTGCCTGTGCTTGCTGTGCTGCCTGTGCTTGCTGCCTGTGCTTGCTGTGCTGCCTGTCCTTGCTGTGCTGCCTGTGCTTGCTGCCTGTGCTTGCTGTGCTGCCCTTGCTTGCTGACTGTGCATGCTCTGCTGCCTGTGCTTGCTGCCTGTGCTTGCTGTGCTGCCTGTGCTTGCTGCCTGTGCTTGCTGTGCTGCCTGTGCTTGCTGTTTGTGCTTGCTGTGCTGCCTGTGCTTGCTGTGCTGCCTGTGCCTGCTGCCTGTGCTTGCTGTGCTGCCTGTGCTTGTTGCCTCTGCTTGCTGTGCTGCCTGTGCTTGCTGTGCTGCCCGTGCTTGCTGCCTGTGCTTGCTGTGCTGCCTGTGCTTGCTGCCTGTGCTTGCTGTGCTGCCTGTTCTTGCTGCCTGTGCTTGCTGTGCTGCCTGTGCTTGCTATGCTGCCTGTGCAAGCTGCCTGTGCTTGCTGTGCTGCCTGTGCTTGCTGCCTGTGCTTGCTGTACTTGCTGTGCTGCCTGTGCTTGCTGGCTGTGCTTGCTGTGCTGCCTGTGCTTGCTGCCTGTGCTTGCTGTGCTGCCTGTGCTTGCTGCCTGTGCTTGCTGTGCTGCCCGTGCTTGCTGCCTGTGCTTGCTGTGCTGTCTGTGCTTGCTGCCTGTGCTTGCTGTGCTGCCTGTGCTTGCTGCCTGTGCTTGCTGTGCTGCCTGTGCTTGCTGCCTGTGCTTGCTGTGCTGCCTGTGCTGTGCTGCCTGTGCTTGCTGTGCTGCCTGTTCTTGCTGCCTGTGCTTGCTGTGCTGCCTGTGCTGTGCTGCCTGTGCATGCTCTGCTGCCTGTGCTTGCTGCCTGTGCTTGCTGTGCTGCCTGTGCTTGCTGCCTGTGCTTGCTGTGCTGCCTGTGCTTGCTGCCTGTGCTTGCTGTGCTGCCTGTTCTTGCTGCCTGTGCTTGCTGTGCTGCCTGTGCTTGCTGCCTGTGCTTTCTGCCTGTGCTGGCTGTGCTGCCTGTGCTTGCTGTGCTGCCTGTGCTTGCTGCCTGTGCTTGCTGTGCTGCCTGTGCTTGCTGTTTGTGCTTGCTGTGCTGCCTGTGCTTGCTGTGCTGCCTGTGCCTGCTGCCTGTGCTTGCTGTGCTGCCTGTGCTTGTTGCCTCTGCTTGCTGTGCTGCCTGTGCTTGCTGCCTGTGCTTGCTGCCTGTGCTTGCTGTGCTGCCTGTTAGCGATGCATTTGATTTCGCCCATAACACGCGGTAGTTCGACAGTGGCACACGACAGTGCGTTGCTGTGTCACCTATTTTTGGAGGCGCCGAGAGTCGCGGATCATATGTTTACCTCGGCGGCCGGTGCATTGACCTGCGTCTCAGTAAGAGTAAGCATTGTAAACAAATGCGAGAGTGAATCTCGCCGAAGATCGGAGCAGGCTTTGCCTGTTGGAAAGAGGACGGAGCTTGACCCCTCTGCACTTCCCCCAGAGTCGCTAAAACGAACACATCCCGTCGAGCTATTTTGCGGGTTTCTAACATGCCTGTGCTTGCTGCCTGTGCTTGCTGCCTGTGCTTGCTGCCTGTGCTTGCTGTGCTGCGTGTGCTTGCTGCCTGTTCTTTGCTGTGCTTCCTGTGCTTGCTGCCTGTGCTGCCTGTGCTTGCTGCCTGTGCTTGCTGTGCTGCCTGTGCTTGCTGCCTGTGCTGCCTGTGCTTGCTGCCTGTCCTTGCTGTGCTGCTTGTGCTTGCTGCGCTGCCTGTGCTTGCTGCCTGTGCTTGCTGTGCTGCCTGTGCTTACTGTGTTGCCTGTGCTTGCTGCCTGTGCTTGCTGCCTGTGCTTGCTGTGCTGCCTGTGCTTGCTGTGCTGCCTGTGCTTGCTGCCTGTGCTTGCTGTGCTGCCTGTGTTTGCTGTGCTGCCTGTGCTTTCTGCCTGTGCTTGCAGTGCTGCCTGTGCTTGCTGCCTGTGCTTGCTGTGCTGCCTGTACTTGCTGTGCTGCCTGTGCTTGCTGCCTGTGCTTGCTGTGCTGCCTGTGCTTGCTGTGCTGCCTTTGCTTGCTGTTTGTGCTTGCTGTGCTGCCTGTGCTTGCTGTGCTGCCTGTGCTTGTTGCCTCTGCTTGCTGTGCTGCCTGTGCTTGCTGTGCTGCCTGTGCTTGCTGCCTGTGCTTGCTGTGCTGCCTGTGCTTGCTGCCTGTGCTTGCTGTACTTGCTGTGCTGCCTGTGCTTGCTTTGCTGCCTGTGCTTGCTGTACTTGCTGTGCTGCCTGTGCTTGCTGCCTGTGCTTGCTGTGCTGCCTGTGCTTGCTGCGTTGCCTGTGCTTGCTCCCTGTACTTGATGTGCTGCCTGTGCTTGCTGCCTGTGCTTGCTGCCTGTGCTTGCTGTGCTGCCTGTGCTTGCTGCCTGTGCTGCCTGTGCTTGCTGCCTGTGCTGCCTGTGCTGTGCTGCCTGTGCTTGCTGTGCTGCCTGTGCTTGCTGCCTGTGCATGCTCTGCTGCCTGCGCTTGCTGCCTGTGCTTGCTGTGCTGCCTGTGCTTGCTGCCTGTGCTTGCTGTGCTGCCTGTGCTTGCTGCCTGTGCTTGTTGTGCTGCCTGTGCTTTCTGCCTGTGCTTGCTGCCTGTGCTTGCTGTGCTGCCTGTGCTTGCTGTGCTGCCTGTGCTTGCTGTGCTGCCTGTGCTGTGCTGCCTGTGCTTGCTGTGCTGCCTGTGCTTGCTGTGCTGCTTGTGCTTGCTGCCTGTGCTTGCTGTGCTGCCTGTGCTTGCTGTACTTGCTGTGCTGCCTGTGCTTGCTGCCTGTGCTTGCTGTGCTGCCTGTGCTTGCTGTGCTGCCTGTTAGCGATGCATTTGATTTCGCCCATAACACGCGGTAATTCGACAGTGGCACACGACAGTGCGTTGCTGTGTCACCTGTTTTTGGAGGCGCCGAGAGTCGCGGATCATATGTTTACCTCGGCGGCCGGTGCATTGACCTGCGTCTCAGTAAGAGTAAGCATTGTAAACAAATGCGAGGGTGAATCTCGCCGAAGATCGGAGCAGGCTTTGCCTGTTGGAAAGAGGACGGAGCTTGACCCCTCTGCACATCCCCCAGAATCGCTAAAACGAACACATCTCGTAGAGCTATTTTGCGGGTTTCTAACATGCCTGTCATTGCTGTCTGTGCTTGCTGTCTGTGCTTGCTGTGCTGCCTGTGCTTACTGTGTTGCCTGTGCTTGCTGCCTGTGCTTGCTGTGCTGCCTGTGCTTGCTGTACTTGCTGTGCTGCCTGTGCTTGCTGTGTTGCCTGTGCTTGCTGCCTGTGCTTGCTGTGCTGCCTGTGCTTGCTGCCTGTGCTTGCTGTGCTGCCTGTGCTTGCTGTGCTGCCTGTGCTTGCTGCCTGTGCTTGCTGTGCTGCCTGTGCTTGCTGCCTGTGCTTGCTGTGCTGCTTGTGCTTGCTGCCCGTGCTTGCTGCCTGTGCTTGCTGTGCTGCCTGTTAGCGATGCATTTGATTTCGCCCATAACACGCGGTAGTTCGACAGTGGCACACGACAGTGCGTTGCTGTGTCACCTATTTTTGGAGGCGCCGAGAGTCGCGGATCATATGTTTACCTCGGCGGCCGGTGCATTGACCTGCGTCTCAGTAAGAGTAAGCATTGTAAACAAATGCGAGAGTGAATCTCGCCGAAGATCGGAGCAGGCTTTGCCTGTTGGAAAGAGGACGGAGCTTGACCCCTCTGCACTTCCCCCAGAATCGCTAAAACGAACACATCTCGTCGAGCTATTTTGCGGGTTTCTAACATGCCTGTGCTTGCTGCCTGTGCTTGCTGCCTGTGCTTGCTGCCTGTGCTTGCTGTGCTGCCTGTGCTTGCTGCCTGTTCTTTGCTGTGCTTCCTGTGCTTGCTGCCTGTGCTGCCTGTGATTGCTGCCTGTGCTTGCTGCCTGTGCTGCCTGTGCTTGCTGCCTGTCCTTGCTGTGCTGCCTGTGCTCGCTGTGCTTGCTGCGCTGCCTGTGCTTTCTGCCTGTGCTTGCTGTGCTTGCTGCGCTGCCTGTGCTTGCTGCCTGTGCTTGCTGTGCTGCCTGTGCTTACTGTGTTGCCTGTGCTTGCTGCCTGTGCTTGCTGCCTGTGCTTGCTGTGCTGCCTGTGCTTGCTGCCTGTGCTTGCTGTGCTGCCTGTGCTTGCTGCCTGTGTTTGCTGTGCTGCCTGTGCTTGCTGCCTGTGCTTGCTGCCTGTGCTTGCTGCCTGTGCTTGCAGTGCTGCCTGTGCTTGCTGCCTGTGCTTGCTGTGCTGCCTGTTCTTGCTGTGCTGCCTGTGCTTGCTGCCTGTGCTTGCTGTGCTGCCTGTGCTTGCTGTGCTGCCTGTGCTTGCTGCCTGTGCTTGCTGTGCTGCCTGTTAGCGATGCATTTGATTTCGCCCATAACACGCGGTAATTCGACAGTGGCACACGACAGTGCGTTGCTGTGTCACCTGTTTTTGGAGGCGCCGAGAGTCGCGGATCATATGTTTACCTCGGCGGCCGGTGCATTGACCTGCGTCTCAGTAAGAGTAAGCATTGTAAACAAATGCGAGAGTGAATCTCGCCGAAGATCGGAGCAGGCTTTGCCTGTTGGAAAGAGGACGGAGCTTGACCCCTCTACACTTCCCCCAGAATCGCTAAAACGAACACATATCGTCGAGCTATTTTGCGGGTTTCTAACATGCCTGTGCTTGCTGTGCTGCCTGTGCTTGCTGTGCTGCCTGTGCTTGCTGTGCTTGCTGTGCTACCTGTGCTTGCTGCCTGTGCTTGCTGTGCTGCCTGTGCTTGCTGTGCTGCCTGTGCTTGTTGCCTCCGCTTGCTGTGCTGCCTGTGCTTGCTGCCTGTGCTTGCTGTGGTGCCTGTGCTTGCTGCCTGTACTTGCTGTGCTGCCTGTGCTTGCTGCCTGTGCTTGCTGTGCTGCCTGTGCTTGCTGCCTGTGCTTGCTGTTCTGCCTGTGCTGCCTGTGCTTGCTGCCTGTGCTTGCTGTGCTGCCTGTGCTTGCTGCCTGTGCTTGCTGTGCTGCCTGTGCTTGCTTGCTGTGCTGCCCGTGCTTGCTGCCTGTGCTTGCTGTGCTGCCTGTGCTTGCTGCCTGTGCTTGCTGTGCTGCCTGTGCTTGCTGCCTGTGCTTGCTGTGCTGCCTGTGCTGTGCTGCCTGTGCTTGCTGCCTGTGCTTGCTGTGCTGCATGTGCTTGCTGCCTGTGCTTGTTGTGCTGCCTGTGCTTGCTGCCTGTGCTTGCTGTGCTGCCTGTGCTTGCTGCCTGTGCTTGCTGCCTGTGCTTGTTGTGCTGCCTGTGCTTTCTGCCTGTGCTTGCTGTGCTGCCTGTGCTTGCTGCCTGTGCTTGCTGTGCTGCCTGTGCTTGCTGTTTGTGCTTGCTCTGCTGCCTGTGCTTGCTGTGCTGCCTGTGCCTGCTGCCTGTGCTTGCTGTGCTGCCTGTGCTTGTTGCCTCTGCTTGCTGTGCTGCCTGTGCTTGCTGTGCTGCCTGTGCTTGCTGCCTGTGCTTGCTGTGCTGCCTGTGCTTGCTGCCTGTGCTTGCTGCCTGTGCTTGCTGTGCTGCCTGTGCTTGCTGCCTGTGCTTGCTGCCTGTGCTTGCTGTGCTGTCCGTGCTTGCTGCCTGTGCTTGCTGTGCTGCCTGTGCTTGCTGCCTATGCTTGCTGTGCTGCCTGTGCTTGATGCCTGTGCTTGCTGTGCTTTCTGTGCTTGCTGCCTGTGCTGCCTGTGCTTGCTGTGCTGCCTGTGTTTGCTGTGCTGCCTGTGCTTGCTGCCTGTGCTTGCTCTGCTGCCTGTGCTTGCTGCCTGTGCTGCCTGTGCTTGCTGCCTGTGCTTGCTGTGCTGCCTGTGCTTGCTGTTTGTGCTTGCTGTGCTGCCTGTGCTTGCTGCCTGTGCTTGCTGTGCTGCCTGTGCTTGTTGCCTCTGCTTGCTGTGCTGCCTGTGCTTGCTGTGCTGCCTGTGCTTGCTGCCTGTGCTTGCTGTGCTGCCTGTGCTTGCTGCCTGTGCTTGCTGTACTTGCTGTGCTGCCTGTGCTTGCTTTGCTGCCTGTGGTTGCTGTACTTGCTGTGCTGCCTGTGCTTGCTGTGCTGGCTGTGCTTGCTGCCTGTGCTTGCTGTGCTGCCCGTGCTTGCTGCCTGTGCTTGCTGTGCTGCCCGTGCTTGCTGCCTGTGCTTGCTGTGCTGCCTGTGCTTGCTGCCTGTGCTTGCTGTGCTGCCTGTGCTTGCTGCCTGTGCATGCTCTGCTGCCTGTGCCTGCTGCCTGTGCTTGCTGTGCTGCCTGTGCTTGCTGCCTGTGCTTGCTGTGCTGCCTGTGCTTGCTGCCTGTGCTTGTTGTGCTGCCTGTGCTTTCTGCCTGTGCTTGCTGTGCTGCCTGTGCTTGCTGTGCTGCCTGTGCTTGCTGCCTGTGCTTGCTGTGCTGCCTGTGCTTGCTGTTTGTGCTTGCTGTGCTGCCTGTGCTTGCTGTGCTGCCTGTGCCTTCTGCCTGTGCTTGCTGTGCTGCCTGTGCTTGTTGCCTCTGCTTGCTGTGCTGCCTGTGCTTGCTGTGCTGCCTGTGCTTGCTGCCTGTGCTTGTTGTGCTGCCTGTGCTTTCTGCCTGTGCTTGCTGTGCTGCCTGTGCTTGCTGTGCTGCCTGTGCTTGCTGTTTGTGCTTGCTGTGCTGCCTGTGCTTGCTGTGCTGCCTGTGCCTGCTGCCTGGGCTTGCTGTGCTGCCTGTGCTTGTTGCCTCTGCTTGCTGTGCTGCCTGTGCTTGCTGTGCTGCCCGTGCTTGCTGCCTGTGCTTGCTGTGCTGCCTGTGCTTGTTGCCTCTGCTTGCTGTGCTGCCTGTGCTTGCTGTGCTGCCTGTGCTTGCTGCCTGTGCTTGTTGTGCTGCCTGTGCTTTCTGCCTGTGCTTGCTGTGCTGCCTGTGCTTGCTGTGCTGCCTGTGCTTGCTGTTTGTGCTTGCTGTGCTGCCTGTGCTTGCTGTGCTGCCCGTGCTTGCTGCCTGCCCTTGCTTGCTGCCTGTGCTGGCTGTGCTGCCTGTGCTTGCTGCCTGTGCTTGCTGTGCTGCCTGTGCTTGCTGTTTGTGCTTGCTGTGCTGCCTGTCCTTGCTGTGCTGCCTGTGCCTGCTGCCTGTGCTTGCTGTGCTGCCTGTGCTTGTTGCCTCTGCTTGCTGTGCTGCCTGTGCTTGCTGTGCTGCCCGTGCTTGCTGCCTGTGCTTGCTGTGCTGCCTGTGCTTGCTGCCTGTGCTTGCTGTGCTGCCTGTTCTTGCTGCCTGTGCTTGCTGTGCTGCCTGTGCTTGCTGTGCTGCCTGTGCCTGCTGCCTGTGCTTGCTGTGCTGCCTGTGCTTGTTGCCTCTGCTTGCTGTGCTGCCTGTGCTTGCTGCCTGTGCTTGCTGTGCTGCCTGTGCTTGTTGCCTCTGCTTGCTGTGCTGCCTGTGCTTGCTGTGATGCCTGTGCTTGCTGCCTGTGCTTGCTGTGCTGCCTGTGCTTGCTGCCTGTGCTTGCTGTACTTGCTGTGCTGCCTGTGCTTGCTTTGCTGCCTGTGCTTGCTGTACTTGCTGTGCTGCCTGTGCTTGCTGTGCTGGCTGTGCTTGCTGCCTGTGCTTGCTGTGCTGCCCGTGCTTGCTGCCTGTGCTTGCTGTGCTGCCCGTGCTTGCTGCCTGTGCTGCCTGTGCTTGCTGCCTGTGCTTGCTGTGCTGCCTGTGCTTGCTGCCTGTGCTTGCTGTGCTGCCCGTGCTTGCTGCCTGTGCTTGATGTGCTGCCTGTGCTTGCTGCCTGTGCTTGCTGTGCTGCCTGTGCTTGCTGCCTGTGCTTGCTGTGCTGCCTGTGCTTGCTGCCTGTGCTGTGCTGCCTGTGCTTGCTGTTTGTGCTTGCTGTGCTGCCTGTGCTTGCTGTGCTGCCTGTGCTTGCTGCCTGTGCTTGCTGTGCTGCCTGTGCTTGCTGCCTGTGCTTGCTGTGCTGCCTGTGCTTGCTGCCTGTGCTTGCTGTGCTGCCTGTGCTTGCTGCCTGTGCTTGCTGTGCTGCCTGTGCTTGCTGCCTGTGCTTGCTGTGCTGCCTGTGCTTGCTGCCTGTGCTTGCTGTGCTGCCTGTGCTTGCTGCCTGTGCTTGTTGCCTGTGCTTGCTGCCTGTGCTTGCTGTGCTGCCTGTGCTTGCTGTGCTGTCCGTGCTTGCTGTCTGTGCTTGCTGTGCTGCCTGTGCTTGCTGCCTGTGCTTGCTGTGCTGCCTGTGCTTGCTGTGCTGCCTGTGCTTGCTGCCTGTGCTTGCTGTGCTGCCCGTGCTTGCTGCCTGTGCTGCCTGTGCTTGCTGCCTGTGCTTGCTGTGCTGCCCGTGCTTGCTGCCTGTGCTTGCTGTGCTGCCTGTGCTTGCTGCCTGTGCTTGCTGTGCTGCCTGTGCTTGTTGCCTCTGCTTGCTGTGCTGCCTGTGCTTGCTGTGCTGCCTGTTCTTGCTGTCTGTGCTTGCTGTACTGCCTGTGCTTGCTGCCTGTGCTTGCTGTGCTGCCTGTGCTTGCTGTACTTGCTGTGCTGCCTGTGCTCGCTGTGCTGCCTGTGCTTGCTGGCTGTGCTTGCTTTGCTGCCTGTGCTTGCTGTACTTGCTGTGCTGCCTGTGCTTGCTGTGCTGCCTGTGCTTGCTGGCTGTGCTTGCTGTGCTGCCTGTGCATGCTGCCTGTGCTTGCTATGCTGCCTGTGCTTGCTGCCTGTGCTTGCTGTGCTGCCCGTGCTTGCTGCCTGTGCTTGCTGTGCTGCCTGTGCTTGCTGCCTGTGCTTGCTGTGCTGCCTGTGCTTGCTGCCTGTGCTTGCTGTGCTGCCTGTGCTTGCTGCCTGTGCTTGCTGTGCTGCCTGTGCTTGCTGCCTGTGCTTGCTGTGCTGCCTGTGCTTGCTGTGCTGCCTGTGCTTGCTGCCTGTGCTTGCTGTGCTGCCTGTGCTTGCTGCCTGTGCTTGTTGCCTGTGCTTGCTGCCTGTGCTTGCTGTGTTGCCTGTGCTTGCTGTGCTGTCCGTGCTTGCTGTCTGTGCTTGCTGTGCTGCCTGTGCTCGCTGCCTGTGCTTGCTGTGCTGCCTGTGCTTGCTGTGCTGCCTGTTCTTGCTGCCTGTGCTTGCTGTGCTGCCTGTGCTGTGCTGCCTGTGCATGCTCTGCTGCCTGTGCTTGCTGCCTGTGCTTGCTGTGCTGCCTGTGCTTGCTGCCTGTGCTTGCTGTGCTGCCTGTGCTTGCTGCCTGTGCTTGCTGTGCTGCCTGTGCTTGCTGCCTGTGCTTGCTGTGCTGCCTGTGCTTGCTGCCTGTGCTTGTTGTGCTGCCTGTGCTTTCTGCCTGTGCTTGCTGTGCTGCCTGTGCTTGCTGTGCTGCCTGTGCTTGCTGCCTGTGCTTGCTGTGCTGCCTGTGCTTTCTGTGCTGCCTGTGCTTGCTGTTTTTGCTTGCTGTGCTGCCTGTGCTTGCTGTGCTGCCTGTGCCTGCTGCCTGTGCTTGCTGTGCTGCCTGTGCTTGTTGCCTCTGCTTGCTGTGCTGCCTGTGCTTGCTGCCTGTGCTTGCTGCCTGTGCTTGCTGTGCTGCCTGTTAGCGATGCATTTGATTTCGCCCATAACACGCGGTAGTTCGACAGTGGCACACGACAGTGCGTTGCTGTGTCACCTATTTTTGGAGGCGCCGAGAGTCGCGGATCATATGTTTACCTCGGCGGCCGGTGCATTGACCTGCGTCTCAGTAAGAGTAAGCATTGTAAACAAATGCGAGAGTGAATCTCGCCGAAGATCGGAGCAGGCTTTGCCTGTTGGAAAGAGGACGGAGCTTGACCCCTCTGCACTTCCCCCAGAGTTGCTAAAACGAACACATCCCGTCGAGCTATTTTGCGGGTTTCTAACATGCCTGTGCTTGCTGCCTGTGCTTGCTGCCTGTGCTTGCTGCCTGTGCTTGCTGTGCTGCGTGTGCTTGCTGCCTGTTCTTTGCTGTGCTTCCTGTGCTTGCTGCCTGTGCTGCCTGTGCTTGCTGCCTGTGCTTGCTGTGCTGCCTGTGCTTGCTGCCAGTGCTTGCTGTGCTGCCTGTGCTTGCTGCCTGTGCTGCCTGTGCTTGCTGCCTGTCCTTGCTGTGTTGCCTGTGCTTGCTGCCTGTGCTTGCTGCCTGTGCTTGCTGCCTGTGCTTGCTGTGCTGCCTGTGCTTGCTGCCTGTGCATGCTCTGCTGCCTGCGCTTGCTGCCTGTGCTTGCTGTGCTGCCTGTGCTTGCTGCCTGTGCTTGCTGTGCTGCCTGTGCTTGCTGCCTGTGCTTGTTGTGCTGCCTGTGCTTTCTGCCTGTGCTTGCTGTGCTGCCTGTGCTTGCTGTGCTGCCTGTGCTTGCTGCCTGTGCTTGTTGTGCTGCCTGTGCTTTCTGCCTGTGCTTGCTGTGCTGCCTGTGCTTGCTGTGCTGCCTGTGCTTGCTGCCTGTGCTTGCTGTGCTGCCTGTCCTGGCTGTGCTGCCTGTGCTTGCTGTTTGTGCTTGCTGTGCTGCCTGTGCTTGCTGCCTGTACTTGCTGTGCTGCCTGTGCTTGCTGTGCTGCCCGTGCTTGCTGCCTGCCCTTGCTTGCTGCCTGTGCTTTCTGTGCTGCCTGTGCTTGCTGCCTGTGCTTGCTGTGCTGCCTGTGCTTGCTGCCTGTGCTTGCTGTGCTGCCTGTCCTTGCTGTGCTGCCTGTGCTTGCTGCCTGTGCTTGCTGTGCTGCCCTTGCTTGCTGACTGTGCATGCTCTGCTGCCTGTGCATGCTGCCTGTGCTTGCTGTGCTGCCTGTGCTTGCTGCCTGTGCTTGCTGTGCTGCCTGTGCTTGCTGTTTGTGCTTGCTGTGCTGCCTGTGCTTGCTGTGCTGCCTGTGCCTGCTGCCTGTGCTTGCTGTGCTGCCTGTGCTTGTTGCCTCTGCTTGCTGTGCTGCCTGTGCTTGCTGTGCTGCCCGTGCTTGCTGCCTGTGCTTGCTGTGCTGCCTGTGCTTGCTGCCTGTGCTTGCTGTGCTGCCTGTGCTTGCTGCCTGTGCTTGCTGTGCTGCCTGTGCTTGCTGCCTGTGCTTGCTGTGCTGCCTGTGCTTGCTGCCTGTGCTTGTTGTGCTGCCTGTGCTTTCTGCCTGTGCTTGCTGTGCTGCCTGTGCTTGCTGTGCTGCCTGTGCTTGCTGCCTGTGCTTGCTGTGCTGCCTGTGCTTTCTGTGCTGCCTGTGCTTGCTGTTTTTGCTTGCTGTGCTGCCTGTGCTTGCTGTGCTGCCTGTGCCTGCTGCCTGTGCTTGCTGTGCTGCCTGTGCTTGTTGCCTCTGCTTGCTGTGCTGCCTGTGCTTGCTGCCTGTGCTTGCTGCCTGTGCTTGCTGTGCTGCCTGTTAGCGATGCATTTGATTTCGCCCATAACACGCGGTAGTTCGACAGTGGCACACGACAGTGCGTTGCTGTGTCACCTATTTTTGGAGGCGCCGAGAGTCGCGGATCATATGTTTACCTCGGCGGCCGGTGCATTGACCTGCGTCTCAGTAAGAGTAAGCATTGTAAACAAATGCGAGAGTGAATCTCGCCGAAGATCGGAGCAGGCTTTGCCTGTTGGAAAGAGGACGGAGCTTGACCCCTCTGCACTTCCCCCAGAGTTGCTAAAACGAACACATCCCGTCGAGCTATTTTGCGGGTTTCTAACATGCCTGTGCTTGCTGCCTGTGCTTGCTGCCTGTGCTTGCTGCCTGTGCTTGCTGTGCTGCGTGTGCTTGCTGCCTGTTCTTTGCTGTGCTTCCTGTGCTTGCTGCCTGTGCTGCCTGTGCTTGCTGCCTGTGCTTGCTGTGCTGCCTGTGCTTGCTGCCAGTGCTTGCTGTGCTGCCTGTGCTTGCTGCCTGTGCTGCCTGTGCTTGCTGCCTGTCCTTGCTGTGTTGCCTGTGCTTGCTGCCTGTGCTTGCTGCCTGTGCTTGCTGCCTGTGCTTGCTGTGCTGCCTGTGCTTGCTGCCTGTGCATGCTCTGCTGCCTGCGCTTGCTGCCTGTGCTTGCTGTGCTGCCTGTGCTTGCTGCCTGTGCTTGCTGTGCTGCCTGTGCTTGCTGCCTGTGCTTGTTGTGCTGCCTGTGCTTTCTGCCTGTGCTTGCTGTGCTGCCTGTGCTTGCTGTGCTGCCTGTGCTTGCTGCCTGTGCTTGCTGTTTGTGCTTGCTGTGCTGCCTGTGCTTGCTGTGCTGCCTGTGCCTGCTGCCTGTGCTTGCTGTGCTGCCTGTGCTTGCTGCCTGTGCTTGCTGTGCTGCCTGTCCTGGCTGTGCTGCCTGTGCTTGCTGTTTGTGCTTGCTGTGCTGCCTGTGCTTGCTGCCTGTACTTGCTGTGCTGCCTGTGCTTGCTGTGCTGCCCGTGCTTGCTGCCTGCCCTTGCTTGCTGCCTGTGCTTTCTGTGCTGCCTGTGCTTGCTGCCTGTGCTTGCTGTGCTGCCTGTGCTTGCTGCCTGTGCTTGCTGTGCTGCCTGTCCTTGCTGTGCTGCCTGTGCTTGCTGCCTGTGCTTGCTGTGCTGCCCTTGCTTGCTGACTGTGCATGCTCTGCTGCCTGTGCATGCTGCCTGTGCTTGCTGTGCTGCCTGTGCTTGCTGCCTGTGCTTGCTGTGCTGCCTGTGCTTGCTGTTTGTGCTTGCTGTGCTGCCTGTGCTTGCTGTGCTGCCTGTGCCTGCTGCCTGTGCTTGCTGTGCTGCCTGTGCTTGTTGCCTCTGCTTGCTGTGCTGCCTGTGCTTGCTGTGCTGCCCGTGCTTGCTGCCTGTGCTTGCTGTGCTGCCTGTGCTTGCTGCCTGTGCTTGCTGTGCTGCCTGTTCTTGCTGCCTGTGCTTGCTGTGCTGCCTGTGCTTGCTATGCTGCCTGTGCAAGCTGCCTGTGCTTGCTGTGCTGCCTGTGCTTGCTGCCTGTGCTTGCTGTGCTGCCTGTGCTTGCTGCCTGTGCTTGCTGTGCTGCCTGTGCTTGCTGCCTGTGCTTGTTGCCTGTGCTTGCTGCCTGTGCTTGCTGTGCTGCCTGTGCTTGCTGTGCTGTCCGTGCTTGCTGTCTGTGCTTGCTGTGCTGCCTGTGCTTGCTGCCTGTGCTTGCTGTGCTGCCTGTGCTTGCTGTGCTGCCTGTGCTTGCTGCCTGTGCTTGCTGTTTGTGCTTGCTGTGCTGCCTGTGCTTGCTGTGCTGCCTGTGCTTGCTGCCTGTGCTTGCTGTGCTGCCTGTGCTTGCTGCCTGTGCTTGCTGTGCTGCCTGTGCTTGCTGCCTGTGCTTGCTGTGCTGCCTGTGCTTGCTGCCTGTGCTTGCTGTGCTGCCTGTGCTTGCTGCCTGTGCTTGCTGTGCTGCCTGTGCTTGCTGCCTGTGCTTGCTGTGCTGCCTGTGCTTGCTGCCTGTGCTTGTTGCCTGTGCTTGCTGCCTGTGCTTGCTGTGCTGCCTGTGCTTGCTGTGCTGTCCGTGCTTGCTGTCTGTGCTTGCTGTGCTGCCTGTGCTTGCTGCCTGTGCTTGCTGTGCTGCCTGTGCTTGCTGTGCTGCCTGTGCTTGCTGCCTGTGCTTGCTGTGCTGCCCGTGCTTGCTGCCTGTGCTGCCTGTGCTTGCTGCCTGTGCTTGCTGTGCTGCCCGTGCTTGCTGCCTGTGCTTGCTGTGCTGCCTGTGCTTGCTGCCTGTGCTTGCTGTGCTGCCTGTGCTTGTTGCCTCTGCTTGCTGTGCTGCCTGTGCTTGCTGTGCTGCCTGTTCTTGCTGTCTGTGCTTGCTGTACTGCCTGTGCTTGCTGCCTGTGCTTGCTGTGCTGCCTGTGCTTGCTGTACTTGCTGTGCTGCCTGTGCTCGCTGTGCTGCCTGTGCTTGCTGGCTGTGCTTGCTTTGCTGCCTGTGCTTGCTGTACTTGCTGTGCTGCCTGTGCTTGCTGTGCTGCCTGTGCTTGCTGGCTGTGCTTGCTGTGCTGCCTGTGCATGCTGCCTGTGCTTGCTATGCTGCCTGTGCTTGCTGCCTGTGCTTGCTGTGCTGCCCGTGCTTGCTGCCTGTGCTTGCTGTGCTGCCTGTGCTTGCTGCCTGTGCTTGCTGTGCTGCCTGTGCTTGCTGCCTGTGCTTGCTGTGCTGCCTGTGCTTGCTGCCTGTGCTTGCTGTGCTGCCTGTGCTTGCTGCCTGTGCTTGCTGTGCTGCCTGTGCTTGCTGTGCTGCCTGTGCTTGCTGCCTGTGCTTGCTGTGCTGCCTGTGCTTGCTGCCTGTGCTTGTTGCCTGTGCTTGCTGCCTGTGCTTGCTGTGTTGCCTGTGCTTGCTGTGCTGTCCGTGCTTGCTGTCTGTGCTTGCTGTGCTGCCTGTGCTCGCTGCCTGTGCTTGCTGTGCTGCCTGTGCTTGCTGTGCTGCCTGTTCTTGCTGCCTGTGCTTGCTGTGCTGCCTGTGCTGTGCTGCCTGTGCATGCTCTGCTGCCTGTGCTTGCTGCCTGTGCTTGCTGTGCTGCCTGTGCTTGCTGCCTGTGCTTGCTGTGCTGCCTGTGCTTGCTGCCTGTGCTTGCTGTGCTGCCTGTGCTTGCTGCCTGTGCTTGCTGTGCTGCCTGTGCTTGCTGCCTGTGCTTGTTGTGCTGCCTGTGCTTTCTGCCTGTGCTTGCTGTGCTGCCTGTGCTTGCTGTGCTGCCTGTGCTTGCTGCCTGTGCTTGCTGTGCTGCCTGTGCTTTCTGTGCTGCCTGTGCTTGCTGTTTTTGCTTGCTGTGCTGCCTGTGCTTGCTGTGCTGCCTGTGCCTGCTGCCTGTGCTTGCTGTGCTGCCTGTGCTTGTTGCCTCTGCTTGCTGTGCTGCCTGTGCTTGCTGCCTGTGCTTGCTGCCTGTGCTTGCTGTGCTGCCTGTTAGCGATGCATTTGATTTCGCCCATAACACGCGGTAGTTCGACAGTGGCACACGACAGTGCGTTGCTGTGTCACCTATTTTTGGAGGCGCCGAGAGTCGCGGATCATATGTTTACCTCGGCGGCCGGTGCATTGACCTGCGTCTCAGTAAGAGTAAGCATTGTAAACAAATGCGAGAGTGAATCTCGCCGAAGATCGGAGCAGGCTTTGCCTGTTGGAAAGAGGACGGAGCTTGACCCCTCTGCACTTCCCCCAGAGTTGCTAAAACGAACACATCCCGTCGAGCTATTTTGCGGGTTTCTAACATGCCTGTGCTTGCTGCCTGTGCTTGCTGCCTGTGCTTGCTGCCTGTGCTTGCTGTGCTGCGTGTGCTTGCTGCCTGTTCTTTGCTGTGCTTCCTGTGCTTGCTGCCTGTGCTGCCTGTGCTTGCTGCCTGTGCTTGCTGTGCTGCCTGTGCTTGCTGCCAGTGCTTGCTGTGCTGCCTGTGCTTGCTGCCTGTGCTGCCTGTGCTTGCTGCCTGTCCTTGCTGTGTTGCCTGTGCTTGCTGCCTGTGCTTGCTGCCTGTGCTTGCTGCCTGTGCTTGCTGTGCTGCCTGTGCTTGCTGCCTGTGCATGCTCTGCTGCCTGCGCTTGCTGCCTGTGCTTGCTGTGCTGCCTGTGCTTGCTGCCTGTGCTTGCTGTGCTGCCTGTGCTTGCTGCCTGTGCTTGTTGTGCTGCCTGTGCTTTCTGCCTGTGCTTGCTGTGCTGCCTGTGCTTGCTGTGCTGCCTGTGCTTGCTGCCTGTGCTTGCTGTTTGTGCTTGCTGTGCTGCCTGTGCTTGCTGTGCTGCCTGTGCCTGCTGCCTGTGCTTGCTGTGCTGCCTGTGCTTGCTGCCTGTGCTTGCTGTGCTGCCTGTCCTGGCTGTGCTGCCTGTGCTTGCTGTTTGTGCTTGCTGTGCTGCCTGTGCTTGCTGCCTGTACTTGCTGTGCTGCCTGTGCTTGCTGTGCTGCCCGTGCTTGCTGCCTGCCCTTGCTTGCTGCCTGTGCTTTCTGTGCTGCCTGTGCTTGCTGCCTGTGCTTGCTGTGCTGCCTGTGCTTGCTGCCTGTGCTTGCTGTGCTGCCTGTCCTTGCTGTGCTGCCTGTGCTTGCTGCCTGTGCTTGCTGTGCTGCCCTTGCTTGCTGACTGTGCATGCTCTGCTGCCTGTGCATGCTGCCTGTGCTTGCTGTGCTGCCTGTGCTTGCTGCCTGTGCTTGCTGTGCTGCCTGTGCTTGCTGTTTGTGCTTGCTGTGCTGCCTGTGCTTGCTGTGCTGCCTGTGCCTGCTGCCTGTGCTTGCTGTGCTGCCTGTGCTTGTTGCCTCTGCTTGCTGTGCTGCCTGTGCTTGCTGTGCTGCCCGTGCTTGCTGCCTGTGCTTGCTGTGCTGCCTGTGCTTGCTGCCTGTGCTTGCTGTGCTGCCTGTTCTTGCTGCCTGTGCTTGCTGTGCTGCCTGTGCTTGCTATGCTGCCTGTGCAAGCTGCCTGTGCTTGCTGTGCTGCCTGTGCTTGCTGCCTGTGCTTGCTGTACTTGCTGTGCTGCCTGTGCTTGCTGGCTGTGCTTGCTGTGCTGCCTGTGCTTGCTGCCTGTGCTTGCTGTGCTGCCTGTGCTTGCTGCCTGTGCTTGCTGTGCTGCCCGTGCTTGCTGCCTGTGCTTGCTGTGCTGTCTGTGCTTGCTGCCTGTGCTTGCTGTGCTGCCTGTGCTTGCTGCCTGTGCTTGCTGTGCTGCCTGTGCTTGCTGCCTGTGCTTGCTGTGCTGCCTGTGCTGTGCTGCCTGTGCTTGCTGTGCTGCCTGTTCTTGCTGCCTGTGCTTGCTGTGCTGCCTGTGCTGTGCTGCCTGTGCATGCTCTGCTGCCTGTGCTTGCTGCCTGTGCTTGCTGTGCTGCCTGTGCTTGCTGCCTGTGCTTGCTGTGCTGCCTGTGCTTGCTGCCTGTGCTTGCTGTGCTGCCTGTGCTTGCTGCCTGTGCTTGTTGTGCAGCCTGTGCTTTCTGCCTGTGCTGGCTGTGCTGCCTGTGCTTGCTGTGCTGCCTGTGCTTGCTGCCTGTGCTTGCTGTGCTGCCTGTGCTTGCTGTTTGTGCTTGCTGTGCTGCCTGTGCTTGCTGTGCTGCCTGTGCCTGCTGCCTGTGCTTGCTGTGCTGCCTGTGCTTGTTGCCTCTGCTTGCTGTGCTGCCTGTGCTTGCTGCCTGTGCTTGCTGCCTGTGCTTGCTGTGCTGCCTGTTAGCGATGCATTTGATTTCGCCCATAACACGCGGTAGTTCGACAGTGGCACACGACAGTGCGTTGCTGTGTCACCTATTTTTGGAGGCGCCGAGAGTCGCGGATCATATGTTTACCTCGGCGGCCGGTGCATTGACCTGCGTCTCAGTAAGAGTAAGCATTGTAAACAAATGCGAGAGTGAATCTCGCCGAAGATCGGAGCAGGCTTTGCCTGTTGGAAAGAGGACGGAGCTTGACCCCTCTGCACTTCCCCCAGAGTCGCTAAAACGAACACATCCCGTCGAGCTATTTTGCGGGTTTCTAACATGCCTGTGCTTGCTGCCTGTGCTTGCTGCCTGTGCTTGCTGCCTGTGCTTGCTGTGCTGCGTGTGCTTGCTGCCTGTTCTTTGCTGTGCTTCCTGTGCTTGCTGCCTGTGCTGCCTGTGCTTGCTGCCTGTGCTTGCTGTGCTGCCTGTGCTTGCTGCCTGTGCTGCCTGTGCTTGCTGCCTGTCCTTGCTGTGCTGCTTGTGCTTGCTGCGCTGCCTGTGCTTGCTGCCTGTGCTTGCTGTGCTGCCTGTGCTTACTGTGTTGCCTGTGCTTGCTGCCTGTGCTTGCTGCCTGTGCTTGCTGTGCTGCCTGTGCTTGCTGTGCTGCCTGTGCTTGCTGCCTGTGCTTGCTGTGCTGCCTGTGTTTGCTGTGCTGCCTGTGCTTTCTGCCTGTGCTTGCAGTGCTGCCTGTGCTTGCTGCCTGTGCTTGCTGTGCTGCCTGTACTTGCTTTGCTGCCTGTGCTTGCTGCCTGTGCTTGCTGTGCTGCCTGTGCTTGCTGTGCTGCCTTTGCTTGCTGTTTGTGCTTGCTGTGCTGCCTGTGCTTGCTGTGCTGCCTGTGCTTGTTGCCTCTGCTTGCTGTGCTGCCTGTGCTTGCTGTGCTGCCTGTGCTTGCTGCCTGTGCTTGCTGTGCTGCCTGTGCTTGCTGCCTGTGCTTGCTGTACTTGCTGTGCTGCCTGTGCTTGCTTTGCTGCCTGTGCTTGCTGTACTTGCTGTGCTGCCTGTGCTTGCTGCCTGTGCTTGCTGTGCTGCCTGTGCTTGCTGCGTTGCCTGTGCTTGCTCCCTGTACTTGATGTGCTGCCTGTGCTTGCTGCCTGTGCTTGCTGCCTGTGCTTGCTGTGCTGCCTGTGCTTGCTGCCTGTGCTGCCTGTGCTTGCTGCCTGTGCTTGCTGTGCTGCCTTTGCTGTGCTGCCTGTGCTTGCTGTGCTGCCTGTGCTTGCTGCCTGTGCATGCTCTGCTGCCTGCGCTTGCTGCCTGTGCTTGCTGTGCTGCCTGTGCTTGCTGCCTGTGCTTGCTGTGCTGCCTGTGCTTGCTGCCTGTGCTTGTTGTGCTGCCTGTGCTTTCTGCCTGTGCTTGCTGCCTGTGCTTGCTGTGCTGCCTGTGCTTGCTGTGCTGCCTGTGCTTGCTGTGCTGCCTGTGCTGTGCTGCCTGTGCTTGCTGTGCTGCTTGTGCTTGCTGCCTGTGCTTGCTGTGCTGCCTGTGCTTGCTGTACTTGCTGTGCTGCCTGTGCTTGCTGCCTGTGCTTGCTGTGCTGCCTGTGCTTGCTGTGCTGCCTGTTAGCGATGCATTTGATTTCGCCCATAACACGCGGTAATTCGACAGTGGCACACGACAGTGCGTTGCTGTGTCACCTGTTTTTGGAGGCGCCGAGAGTCGCGGATCATATGTTTACCTCGGCGGCCGGTGCATTGACCTGCGTCTCAGTAAGAGTAAGCATTGTAAACAAATGCGAGGGTGAATCTCGCCGAAGATCGGAGCAGGCTTTGCCTGTTGGAAAGAGGACGGAGCTTGACCCCTCTGCACATCTCCCAGAATCGCTAAAACGAACACATCTCGTAGAGCTATTTTGCGGGTTTCTAACATGCCTGTCATTGCTGTCTGTGCTTGCTGTCTGTGCTTGCTGTGCTGCCTGTGCTTACTGTGTTGCCTGTGCTTGCTGCCTGTGCTTGCTGTGCTGCCTGTGCTTGCTGTACTTGCTGTGCTGCCTGTGCTTGCTTTGTTGCCTGTGCTTGCTGCCTGTGCTTGCTGTGCTGCCTGTGCTTGCTGCCTGTGCTTGCTGTGCTGCCTGTGCTTGCTGTGCTGCCTGTGCTTGCTGCCTGTGCTTGCTGTGCTGCCTGTGCTTGCTGCCTGTGCTTGCTGTGCTGCCTGTGCTTGCTGCCCGTGCTTGCTGCCTGTGCTTGCTGTGCTGCCTGTTAGCGATGCATTTGATTTCGCCCATAACACGCGGTAGTTCGACAGTGGCACACGACAGTGCGTTGCTGTGTCACCTATTTTTGGAGGCGCCGAGAGTCGCGGATCATATGTTTACCTCGGCGGCCGGTGCATTGACCTGCGTCTCAGTAAGAGTAAGCATTGTAAACAAATGCGAGAGTGAATCTCGCCGAAGATCGGAGCAGGCTTTGCCTGTTGGAAAGAGGACGGAGCTTGACCCCTCTGCACTTCCCCCAGAATCGCTAAAACGAACACATCTCGTCGAGCTATTTTGCGGGTTTCTAACATGCCTGTGCTTGCTGCCTGTGCTTGCTGCCTGTGCTTGCTGCCTGTGCTTGCTGTGCTGCCTGTGCTTGCTGCCTGTTCTTTGCTGTGCTTCCTGTGCTTGCTGCCTGTGCTGCCTGTGATTGCTGCCTGTGCTTGCTGCCTGTGCTGCCTGTGCTTGCTGCCTGTCCTTGCTGTGCTGCCTGTGCTCGCTGTGCTTGCTGCGCTGCCTGTGCTTTCTGCCTGTGCTTGCTGTGCTTGCTGCGCTGCCTGTGCTTGCTGCCTGTGCTTGCTGTGCTGCCTGTGCTTACTGTGTTGCCTGTGCTTGCTGCCTGTGCTTGCTGCCTGTGCTTGCTGTGCTGCCTGTGCTTGCTGCCTGTGCTTGCTGTGCTGCCTGTGCTTGCTGCCTGTGCTTGCTGTGCTGCCTGTGCTTGCTGCCTGTGCTTGCTGTGCTGCCTGTGTTTGCTGTGCTGCCTGTGCTTGCTGCCTGTGCTTGCTGCCTGTGCTTGCTGCCTGTGCTTGCAGTGCTGCCTGTGCTTGCTGCCTGTGCTTGCTGTGCTGCCTGTTCTTGCTGTGCTGCCTGTGCTTGCTGCCTGTGCTTGCTGTGCTGCCTGTGCTTGCTGTTTGTGCTTGCTGTGCTGCCTGTGCTTGCTGTGCTGCCTGTGCTTGTTGCCTCTGCTTGCTGTGCTGCCTGTGCTTGCTGTGCTGCCTGTGCTTGCTGCCTGTGCTTGCTGTGCTGCCTGTGCTTGCTGCCTGTGCTTGCTGTACTTGCTCTGCTGCCTGTGCTTGCTTTGCTGCCTGTGCTTGCTGTACTTGCTGTGCTGCCTGTGCTTGCTGTGCTGGCTGTGCTTGCTGTGCTGCCTGTGCTTGCTGCCTGTGCTTGCTGTGCTGCCTGTGCTTGCTGCGTTGCCTGTGCTTGCTGCCTGTGCTTGCTGCCTGTGCTTGCTGCCTGTGCTTGCTGTGCTGCCTGTGCTTGCTGCCTGTGCTTGCTGTTCTGCCTGTGCTTGCTGTGCTGCCTGTGCTTGCTGCCTGTGCTTGCTGTGCTGCCCGTGCTTGCTGCCTGTGCTTGCTGCCTGTGCTTGCTGTGCTGCCTGTGCTTGCTGCCTGTGCTTGCTGTGCTGCCTGTGCTTGCTGCCTGTGCTTGCTGTGCTGCCTGTGCTTGCTGTGCTGCCTGTGCTTGCTGCCTGTGCTAGCTGTGCTGCCTGTGCTTGCTGCCTGTGCTTGCTGTGCTGCCTGTGCTTGCTGCCTGTGCTTGCTGCCTGTGCTTGCTGTGCTGCCTGTGCTGTGCTGCCTGTGCTTGCTGTGCTGCCTGTGCTTGCTGTGCTGCCTGTGCTTGCTGTGCTGTCTGTGCTTGCTGTGCTGCCTGTGCTTGTTGCCTCTGCTTGCTGTGCTGCCTGTGCTTGCTGTGCTGCCTGTGCTTGCTGCCTGTGCTTGCTGTGCTGCCTGTGCTTGCTGCCTGTGCTTGCTGTACTTGCTGTGCAGCCTGTGCTTGCTGTGCTGCCTGTGCTTGCTGTTTGTGCTTGCTTTGCTGCCTGTGCTTGCTGTACTTGCTGTGCTGCCTGTGCTTGCTGTGCTGGCTGTGCTTGCTGTGCTGCCTGTGCTTGCTGCCTGTGCTTGCTGTGCTGCCTGTGCTTGCTGCGTTGCCTGTGCTTGCTGCCTGTACTTGATGTGCTGCCTGTGCTTGCTGCCTGTGCTTGCTGCCTGTGCTTGCTGTGCTGCCTGTGCTTGCTGCCTGTGCTTGCTGTTCTGCCTGTGCTTGCTGCCTGTGCTTGCTGTGCTGCCTGTGCTGTGCTGCCTGTGCATGCTCTGCTGCCTGTGCTTGCTGCCTGTGCTTGCTGTGCTGCCTGTGCTTGCTGCCTGTGCTTGCTGTGCTGCCTGTGCTTGCTGCCTGTGCTTGCTGTGCTGCCTGTGCTTGCTGCCTGTGCTTGCTGTGCTGCCTGTGCTTGCTGCCTGTGCTTGTTGTGCAGCCTGTGCTTTCTGCCTGTGCTGGCTGTGCTGCCTGTGCTTGCTGTGCTGCCTGTGCTTGCTGCCTGTGCTTGCTGTGCTGCCTGTGCTTGCTGTTTGTGCTTGCTGTGCTGCCTGTGCTTGCTGTGCTGCCTGTGCCTGCTGCCTGTGCTTGCTGTGCTGCCTGTGCTTGTTGCCTCTGCTTGCTGTGCTGCCTGTGCTTGCTGCCTGTGCTTGCTGCCTGTGCTTGCTGTGCTGCCTGTTAGCGATGCATTTGATTTCGCCCATAACACGCGGTAGTTCGACAGTGGCACACGACAGTGCGTTGCTGTGTCACCTATTTTTGGAGGCGCCGAGAGTCGCGGATCATATGTTTACCTCGGCGGCCGGTGCATTGACCTGCGTCTCAGTAAGAGTAAGCATTGTAAACAAATGCGAGAGTGAATCTCGCCGAAGATCGGAGCAGGCTTTGCCTGTTGGAAAGAGGACGGAGCTTGACCCCTCTGCACTTCCCCCAGAGTCGCTAAAACGAACACATCCCGTCGAGCTATTTTGCGGGTTTCTAACATGCCTGTGCTTGCTGCCTGTGCTTGCTGCCTGTGCTTGCTGCCTGTGCTTGCTGTGCTGCGTGTGCTTGCTGCCTGTTCTTTGCTGTGCTTCCTGTGCTTGCTGCCTGTGCTGCCTGTGCTTGCTGCCTGTGCTTGCTGTGCTGCCTGTGCTTGCTGCCTGTGCTGCCTGTGCTTGCTGCCTGTCCTTGCTGTGCTGCTTGTGCTTGCTGCGCTGCCTGTGCTTGCTGCCTGTGCTTGCTGTGCTGCCTGTGCTTACTGTGTTGCCTGTGCTTGCTGCCTGTGCTTGCTGTGCTGCCTGTGCTTGCTGTGCTGCCTGTGCTTGCTGCCTGTGCTTGCTGTGCTGCCTGTGTTTGCTGTGCTGCCTGTGCTTTCTGCCTGTGCTTGCAGTGCTGCCTGTGCTTGCTGCCTGTGCTTGCTGTGCTGCCTGTACTTGCTGTGCTGCCTGTGCTTGCTGCCTGTGCTTGCTGTGCTGCCTGTGCTTGCTGTGCTGCCTTTGCTTGCTGTTTGTGCTTGCTGTGCTGCCTGTGCTTGCTGTGCTGCCTGTGCTTGTTGCCTCTGCTTGCTGTGCTGCCTGTGCTTGCTGTGCTGCCTGTGCTTGCTGCCTGTGCTTGCTGTGCTGCCTGTGCTTGCTGCCTGTGCTTGCTGTACTTGCTGTGCTGCCTGTGCTTGCTTTGCTGCCTGTGCTTGCTGTACTTGCTGTGCTGCCTGTGCTTGCTGCCTGTGCTTGCTGTGCTGCCTGTGCTTGCTGCGTTGCCTGTGCTTGTTCCCTGTACTTGATGTGCTGCCTGTGCTTGCTGCCTGTGCTTGCTGCCTGTGCTTGCTGTGCTGCCTGTGCTTGCTGCCTGTGCTGCCTGTGCTTGCTGCCTGTGCTTGCTGTGCTGCCTGTGCTGTGCTGCCTGTGCTTGCTGTGCTGCCTGTGCTTGCTGCCTGTGCATGCTCTGCTGCCTGCGCTTGCTGCCTGTGCTTGCTGTGCTGCCTGTGCTTGCTGCCTGTGCTTGCTGTGCTGCCTGTGCTTGCTGCCTGTGCTTGTTGTGCTGCCTGTGCTTTCTGCCTGTGCTTGCTGCCTGTGCTTGCTGTGCTGCCTGTGCTTGCTGTGCTGCCTGTGCTTGCTGTGCTGCCTGTGCTGTGCTGCCTGTGCTTGCTGTGCTGCCTGTGCTTGCTGTGCTGCTTGTGCTTGCTGCCTGTGCTTGCTGTGCTGCCTGTGCTTGCTGTACTTGCTGTGCTGCCTGTGCTTGCTGCCTGTGCTTGCTGTGCTGCCTGTTAGCGATGCATTTGATTTCGCCCATAACACGCGGTAATTCGACAGTGGCACACGACAGTGCGTTGCTGTGTCACCTGTTTTTGGAGGCGCCGAGAGTCGCGGATCATATGTTTACCTCGGCGGCCGGTGCATTGACCTGCGTCTCAGTAAGAGTAAGCATTGTAAACAAATGCGAGGGTGAATCTCGCCGAAGATCGGAGCAGGCTTTGCCTGTTGGAAAGAGGACGGAGCTTGACCCCTCTGCACATCCCCCAGAATCGCTAAAACGAACACATCTCGTAGAGCTATTTTGCGGGTTTCTAACATGCCTGTCATTGCTGTCTGTGCTTGCTGTCTGTGCTTGCTGTGCTGCCTGTGCTTACTGTGTTGCCTGTGCTTGCTGCCTGTGCTTGCTGTGCTGCCTGTGCTTGCTGTACTTGCTGTGCTGCCTGTGCTTGCTTTGTTGCCTGTGCTTGCTGCCTGTGCTTGCTGTGCTGCCTGTGCTTGCTGCCTGTGCTTGCTGTGCTGCCTGTGCTTGCTGCCTGTGCTTGCTGTGCTGCCTGTGCTTGCTGCCTGTGCTTGCTGTGCTGCCTGTGCTTGCTGCCCGTGCTTGCTGCCTGTGCTTGCTGTGCTGCCTGTTAGCGATGCATTTGATTTCGCCCATAACACGCGGTAGTTCGACAGTGGCACACGACAGTGCGTTGCTGTGTCACCTATTTTTGGAGGCGCCGAGAGTCGCGGATCATATGTTTACCTCGGCGGCCGGTGCATTGACCTGCGTCTCAGTAAGAGTAAGCATTGTAAACAAATGCGAGAGTGAATCTCGCCGAAGATCGGAGCAGGCTTTGCCTGTTGGAAAGAGGACGGAGCTTGACCCCTCTGCACTTCCCCCAGAATCGCTAAAACGAACACATCTCGTCGAGCTATTTTGCGGGTTTCTAACATGCCTGTGCTTGCTGCCTGTGCTTGCTGCCTGTGCTTGCTGTGCTGCCTGTGCTTGCTGCCTGTTCTTTGCTGTGCTTCCTGTGCTTGCTGCCTGTGCTGCCTGTGATTGCTGCCTGTGCTTGCTGTGCTGCCTTTGCTTGCTGTGCTGCCTGTGCTTGCTGCCTGTGCTGCCTGTGCTTGCTGCCTGTCCTTGCTGTGCTGCCTGTGCTCGCTGTGCTTGCTGCGCTGCCTGTGCTTGCTGCCTGTGCTTGCTGTGCTTGCTGCGCTGCCTGTGCTTGCTGCCTGTGCTTGCTGTGCTGCCTGTGCTTACTGTGTTGCCTGTGCTTGCTGCCTGTGCTTGCTGCCTGTGCTTGCTGTGCTGCCTGTGCTTGCTGCCTGTGCTTGCTGTGCTGCCTGTGCTTGCTGCCTGTGCTTGCTGTGCTGCCTGTGCTTGCTGCCTGTGCTTGCTGTGCTGCCTGTGTTTGCTGTGCTGCCTGTGCTTGCTGCCTGTGCTTGCTGCCTGTGCTTGCTGCCTGTGCTTGCAGTGCTGCCTGTGCTTGCTGCCTGTGCTTGCTGTGCTGCCTGTTCTTGCTGTGCTGCCTGTGCTTGCTGCCTGTGCTTGCTGTGCTGCCTGTGCTTGCTGTGCTGCCTGTGCTTGCTGTTTGTGCTTGCTGTGCTGCCTGTGCTTGCTGTGCTGCCTGTGCTTGTTGCCTCTGCTTGCTGTGCTGCCTGTGCTTGCTGTGCTGCCTGTGCTTGCTGCCTGTGCTTGCTGTACTTGCTCTGCTGCCTGTGCTTGCTTTGCTGCCTGTGCTTGCTGTACTTGCTGTGCTGCCTGTGCTTGCTGTGCTGGCTGTGCTTGCTGTGCTGCCTGTGCTTGCTGCCTGTGCTTGCTGTGCTGCCTGTGCTTGCTGCGTTGCCTGTGCTTGCTGCCTGTGCTTGCTGCCTGTGCTTGCTGCCTGTGCTTGCTGTGCTGCCTGTGCTTGCTGCCTGTGCTTGCTGTTCTGCCTGTGCTTGCTGTGCTGCCTGTGCTTGCTGCCTGTGCTTGCTGTGCTGCCCGTGCTTGCTGCCTGTGCTTGCTGCCTGTGCTTGCTGTGCTGCCTGTGCTTGCTGCCTGTGCTTGCTGTGCTGCCTGTGCTTGCTGCCTGTGCTTGCTGTGCTGCCTGTGCTTGCTGTGCTGCCTGTGCTTGCTGTGCTGCCTGTGCTTGCTGCCTGTGCTAGCTGTGCTGCCTGTGCTTGCTGCCTGTGCTTGCTGTGCTGCCTGTGCTTGCTGCCTGTGCTTGCTGCCTGTGCTTGCTGTGCTGCCTGTGCTTGCTGTGCTGCCTGTGCTTGCTGTGCTGCCTGTGCTTGCTGTGCTGTCTGTGCTTGCTGTGCTGCCTGTGCTTGTTGCCTCTGCTTGCTGTGCTGCCTGTGCTTGCTGTGCTGCCTGTGCTTGCTGCCTGTGCTTGCTGTGCTGCCTGTGCTTGCTGCCTGTGCTTGCTGTACTTGCTGTGCAGCCTGTGCTTGCTGTGCTGCCTGTGCTTGCTGTTTGTGCTTGCTTTGCTGCCTGTGCTTGCTGTACTTGCTGTGCTGCCTGTGCTTGCTGTGCTGGCTGTGCTTGCTGTGCTGCCTGTGCTTGCTGCCTGTGCTTGCTGTGCTGCCTGTGCTTGCTGCGTTGCCTGTGCTTGCTGCCTGTACTTGATGTGCTGCCTGTGCTTGCTGCCTGTGCTTGCTGCCTGTGCTTGCTGTGCTGCCTGTGCTTGCTGCCTGTGCTTGCTGTTCTGCCTGTGCTTGCTGTGCTGCCTGTGCTTGCTGCCTGTGCTTGCTGTGCTGCCCGTGCTTGCTGCCTGTGCTTGCTGCCTGTGCTTGCTGTGCTGCCTGTGCTTGCTGCCTGTGCTTGCTGTGCTGCCTGTGCTTGCTGCCTGTGCTTGCTGTGCTGCCTGTGCTTGCTGTGCTGCCTGTGCTTGCTGCCTGTGCATGCTCTGCTGCCTGCGCTTGCTGCCTGTGCTTGCTGCCTGTGCTTGCTGTGCTGCCTGTGCTTGCTGCCTGTGCTTGCTGTGCTGCCTGTGCTTGCTGCCTGTGCTTGCTGCCTGTGCTTGCTGCCTGTGCTTGCTGTGCTGCCTGTGCTGTGCTGCCTGTGCTTGCTGTGCTGTCTGTGCTTGCTGTGCTGCCTGTGCTTGTTGCCTCTGCTTGCTGTGCTGCCTGTGCTTGCTGTACTTGCTGTGCAGCCTGTGCTTGCTGTGCTGCCTGTGCTTGCTGTTTGTGCTTGCTGTGCTGCCTGGGCTTGCTGTGCTGCCTGTGCTTGCTGCCTGTGCTTGCTGTGCTGCCTGTGCTTGCTGCCTGTGCTTGCTGTGCTGCCTGTGCTTGCTGCCTGTGCTTGCTGTGCTGCCTGTTCTTGCTGCCTGTTCTTGCTGCCTGTGCATGCTCTGCTGCCTGTGCTTGCTGATTGTGCTTGCTGTGCTGCCTGTGCTTGCTGCCTGTGCTTGCTGTGCTGCCTGTGCTTGCTGCCTGTGCTTGTTGTGCTGCCTGTGCTTTCTGCCTGTGCTTGCTGTGCTGCCTGTGCTTGCTGCCTGTGCTTGCTATGCTGCCTGTGCTTGCTGTGCTGCCTGTTAGCGATGCATTTGATTTCGCCCATAACACGCGGTAAATCGACAGTGGCACACGAGAGTGCGTTGCTGTGTCACCTGTTTTTGGAGGCGCCGAGAGTCGCGGATCATATGTTTACCTCGGCAGCCGGTGCATTGACCTGCGTCTCAGTAAGAGTAAGCATTGTAAACAAATGCGAGAGTGAATCTCGCCGAAGATCGGAGCAGGCTTTGCCTGTTGGAAAGAGGACGGAGCTTGACCCCTCTGCACTTCCCCCAGAATCGCTAAAACGAACACATCTCGTCGAGCTATTTTGCGGGTTTCTATCATACCTGTGCTTGATGCCTGTGCTTGCTGTGCTGCCTGTGCTTGCTGCTTGTGCTTGCTGTGTTGCCTGTGCTTGCAGCCTGTGCTTGCTGTGCTGCCTGTGCTTGCTGCCTGTGCTTGCTGTGCTGCATGTGCTTGCTGTGCTGCATGTGCTTGCTGCCTGTGCTTGCTGCCTGTGCTTGCTGTGCTGCCTGTTAGCGATGCATTTGATTTCGCCCATAACACGCGGTAATTCGACAGTGGCACACGACAGTGCGTTGCTGTGTCACCTGTTTTTGGAGGCGCCGAGAGTCGCGGATCATATGTTTACCTCGGCGGCCGGTGCATTGACCTGCGTCTCAGTAAGAGTAAGCATTGTAAACAAATGCGAGAGTGAATCTCGCCGAAGATCGGAGCAGGCTTTGCCTGTTGGAAAGAGGACGGAGCTTGACCCCTCTACACTTCCCCCAGAATCGCTAAAACGAACACATATCGTCGAGCTATTTTGCGGGTTTCTAACATGCCTGTGCTTGCTGTGCTGCCTGTGCTCGCTGTGCTTGCTGCGCTGCCTGTGCTTGCTGCCTGTGCTTGCTGCGCTGCCTGTGCTTGCTGCCTGTGCTTGCTGTGCTGCCTGTGCTTACTGTGTTGCCTGTGCTTGCTGCCTGTGCTTGCTGCCTGTGCTTGCTGTGCTGCCTGTGTTTGCTGCCTGTGCTTGCTGTGCTGCCTGTGCTTGCTGCCTGTGCTTGCTGTGCTGCCTGTGTTTGCTGTGCTGCCTGTGCTTGCTGCCTGTGCTTGCTGCCTGTGCTTGCTGCCTGTGCTTGCTGCCTGTGCTTGCTGAGCTGCCTGTGCTTGCTGCCCGTGCTTGCTGCCTGTGCTTGCTGTGCTGCCTGTTAGCGATGCATTTGATTTCGCCCATAACACGCGGTAGTTCGACAGTGGCACACGACAGTGCGTTGCTGTGTCACCTATTTTTGGAGGCGCCGAGAGTCGCGGATCATATGTTTACCTCGGCGGCCGGTGCATTGACCTGCGTCTCAGTAAGAGTAAGCATTGTAAACAAATGCGAGAGTGAATCTCGCCGAAGATCGGAGCAGGCTTTGCCTGTTGGAAAGAGGACGGAGCTTGACCCCTCTGCACTTCCCCCAGAATCGCTAAAACGAACACATCTCGTCGAGCTATTTTGCGGGTTTCTAACATGCCTGTGCTTGCTGCCTGTGCTTGCTGCCTGTGCTTGCTGCCTGTGCTTGCTGTGCTGCCTGTGCTTGCTGCCTGTTCTTTGCTGTGCTTCCTGTGCTTGCTGCCTGTGCTGCCTGTGATTGCTGCCTGTGCTTGCTGTGCTGCCTGTGCTTGCTGCCTTTGCTTGCTGTGCTGCCTGTGCTTGCTGCCTGTGCTGCCTGTGCTTGCTGCCTGTCCTTGCTGTGCTGCCTGTGCTCGCTGTGCTTGCTGCGCTGCCTGTGCTTGCTGCCTGTGCTTGCTGTGCTTGCTGCGCTGCCTGTGCTTGCTGCCTGTGCTTGCTGTGCTGCCTGTGCTTACTGTGTTGCCTGTGCTTGCTGCCTGTGCTTGCTGCCTGTGCTTGCTGTGCTGCCTGTGCTTGCTGCCTGTGCTTGCTGTGCTGCCTGTGTTTGCTGTGCTGCCTGTGCTTGCTGCCTGTGCTTGCTGCCTGTGCTTGCTGCCTGTGCTTGCAGTGCTGCCTGTGCTTGCTGCCTGTGCTTGCTGTGCTGCCTGTACTTGCTGTGCTGCCTGTGCTTGCTGCCTGTGCTTGCTGTGCTGCCTGTGCTTGCTGTGCTGCCTGTGCTTGCTGTTTGTGCTTGCTGTGCTGCCTGTGCTTGCTGTGCTGCCTGTGCTTGTTGCCTCTGCTTGCTGTGCTGCCTGTGCTTGCTGTGCTGCCTGTGCTTGCTGCCTGTGCTTGCTGTGCTGCCTGTGCTTGCTGCCTGTGCTTGCTGTACTTGCTCTGCTGCCTGTGCTTGCTTTGCTGCCTGTGCTTGCTGTACTTGCTGTGCTGCCTGTGCTTGCTGTGCTGGCTGTGCTTGCTGTGCTGCCTGTGCTTGCTGCCTGTGCTTGCTGTGCTGCCTGTGCTTGCTGCGTTGCCTGTGCTTGCTGCGTTGCCTGTGCTTGCTGCCTGTGCTTGCTGCCTGTGCTTGCTGCCTGTGCTTGCTGTGCTGCCTGTGCTTGCTGCCTGTGCTTGCTGTTCTGCCTGTGCTTGCTGTGCTGCCTGTGCTTGGTGCCTGTGCTTGCTGTGCTGCCCGTGCTTGCTGCCTGTGCTTGCTGCCTGTGCTTGCTGTGCTGCCTGTGCTTGCTGCCTGTGCTTGCTGTGCTGCCTGTGCTTGCTGCCTGTGCTTGCTGTGCTGCCTGTGCTTGCTGTGCTGCCTGTGCTTGCTGCCTGTGCATGCTCTGCTGCCTGCGCTTGCTGCCTGTGCTTGCTGCCTGTGCTTGCTGTGCTGCCTGTGCTTGCTGCCTGTGCTTGCTGTGCTGCCTGTGCTTGCTGCCTGTGCTTGCTGCCTGTGCTTGCTGTGCTGCCTGTGCTGTGCTGCCTGTGCTTGCTGTGCTGCCTGTGCTTGCTGTGCTGCCTGTGCTTGCTGTGCTGCCTGTGCTTGTTGCCTCTGCTTGCTGTGCTGCCTGTGCTTGCTGTGCTGCCTGTGCTTGCTGCCTGTGCTTGCTGTGCTGCCTGTGCTTGCTGCCTGTGCTTGCTGTACTTGCTGTGCAGCCTGTGCTTGCTGTGCTGCCTGTGCTTGCTGTTTGTGCTTGCTTTGCTGCCTGTGCTTGCTGTACTTGCTGTGCTGCCTGTGCTTGCTGTGCTGGCTGTGCTTGCTGTGCTGCCTGTGCTTGCTGCCTGTGCTTGCTGTGCTGCCTGTGCTTGCTGCGTTGCCTGTGCTTGCTGCCTGTACTTGATGTGCTGCCTGTGCTTGCTGCCTGTGCTTGCTGCCTGTGCTTGCTGCCTGTGCTTGCTGCCTGTGCTTGCTGTTCTGCCTGTGCTTGCTGTGCTGCCTGTGCTTGCTGCCTGTGCTTGCTGTGCTGCCCGTGCTTGCTGCCTGTGCTTGCTGCCTGTGCTTGCTGTGCTGCCTGTGCTTGCTGCCTGTGCTTGCTGTGCTGCCTGTGCTTGCTGCCTGTGCTTGCTGTGCTGCCTGTGCTTGCTGTGCTGCCTGTGCTTGCTGCCTGTGCATGCTCTGCTGCCTGCGCTTGCTGCCTGTGCTTGCTGCCTGTGCTTGCTGTGCTGCCTGTGCTTGCTGCCTGTGCTTGCTGTGCTGCCTGTGCTTGCTGCCTGTGCTTGCTGCCTGTGCTTGCTGCCTGTGCTTGCTGTGCTGCCTGTGCTGTGCTGCCTGTGCTTGCTGTGCTGCCTGTGCTTGCTGTGCTGCCTGTGCTTGCTGTGCTGTCTGTGCTTGCTGTGCTGCCTGTGCTTGTTGCCTCTGCTTGCTGTGCTGCCTGTGCTTGCTGTACTTGCTGTGCAGCCTGTGCTTGCTGTGCTGCCTGTGCTTGCTGTTTGTGCTTGCTGTGCTGCCTGTGCTTGCTGTGCTGCCTGTGCTTGCTGCCTGTGCTTGCTGTGCTGCCTGTGCTTGCTGCCTGTGCTTGCTGCCTGTGCTTGCTGTGCTGCCTGTGCTTGCTGCCTGTGCTTGCTGTGCTGCCTGTTCTTGCTGCCTGTTCTTGCTGCCTGTGCATGCTCTGCTGCCTGTGCTTGCTGATTGTGCTTGCTGTGCTGCCTGTGCTTGCTGCCTGTGCTTGCTGTGCTGCCTGTGCTTGCTGCCTGTGCTTGTTGTGCTGCCTGTGCTTTCTGCCTGTGCTTGCTGTGCTGCCTGTGCTTGCTGCCTGTGCTTGCTATGCTGCCTGTGCTTGCTGTGCTGCCTGTTAGCGATGCATTTGATTTCGCCCATAACACGCGGTAAATCGACAGTGGCACACGAGAGTGCGTTGCTGTGTCACCTGTTTTTGGAGGCGCCGAGAGTCGCGGATCATATGTTTACCTCGGCAGCCGGTGCATTGACCTGCGTCTCAGTAAGAGTAAGCATTGTAAACAAATGCGAGAGTGAATCTCGCCGAAGATCGGAGCAGGCTTTGCCTGTTGGAAAGAGGACGGAGCTTGACCCCTCTGCACTTCCCCCAGAATCGCTAAAACGAACACATCTCGTCGAGCTATTTTGCGGGTTTCTATCATACCTGTGCTTGATGCCTGTGCTTGCTGTGCTGCCTGTGCTTGCTGCTTGTGCTTGCTGTGTTGCCTGTGCTTGCAGCCTGTGCTTGCTGTGCTGCCTGTGCTTGCTGCCTGTGCTTGCTGTGCTGCATGTGCTTGCTGTGCTGCATGTGCTTGCTGCCTGTGCTTGCTGCCTGTGCTTGCTGTGCTGCCTGTTAGCGATGCATTTGATTTCGCCCATAACACGCGGTAATTCGACAGTGGCACACGACAGTGCGTTGCTGTGTCACCTGTTTTTGGAGGCGCCGAGAGTCGCGGATCATATGTTTACCTCGGCGGCCGGTGCATTGACCTGCGTCTCAGTAAGAGTAAGCATTGTAAACAAATGCGAGAGTGAATCTCGCCGAAGATCGGAGCAGGCTTTGCCTGTTGGAAAGAGGACGGAGCTTGACCCCTCTACACTTCCCCCAGAATCGCTAAAACGAACACATATCGTCGAGCTATTTTGCGGGTTTCTAACATGCCTGTGCTTGCTGTGCTGCCTGTGCTTGATGTGCTGCCTGTGCTTGGTGTGCTGCCTGTGCTTGCTGTGCTGCCTGTGCTTGCTGTGCTGCCTGTGCTTGTTGCCTTTGCTTGCTGTGCTGCCTGTGCTTGCTGCCTGTGCTTGCTGTGCTGCCTGTGCTTGCTGCCTGTGCTTGCTGTGCTGCCTGTGCTTGCTGCCTGTGCTTGCTGTGCTGCCTGTGCTTGCTGCCTGTGCTTGCTGTGCTGCCTGTGCTTGCTGTGCTGCCTGTGCTTGCTGCCTGTGCTTGCTGTGCTGCCTGTGCTTGCTGCCTGTGCTTGCTGCCTGTGCTTGCTGTGCTGCCCGTGCTTGCTGCCTGTGCTTGCTGTGCTGCCTGTGCTTGCTGCCTGTGCTTGCTGTGCTGCCTGTGCTTGCTGCCTGTGCTTGCTGTGCTGCCTGTGCTGTGCTGCCTGTGCTTGCTGTGCTGCCTGTGCTGTGCTGCCTGTGCTTGCTGTGCTGCCTGTGCTTGCTGCCTGTGCTTGCTGTGCTGCCTGTGCTTGCTGTGCTGCCTGTGCCTGCTGCCTGTGCTTGCTGTGCTGCCTGTGCTTGTTGCCTCTGCTTGCTGTGCTGCCTGTGCTTGCTGTGCTGCCCGTGCTTGCTGCCTGTGCTTGCTGTGCTGCCTGTGCTTGCTGCCTGTGCTTGCTGTGCTGCCTGTTCTTGCTGCCTGTGCTTGCTGTGCTGCCTGTGCTTGCTGCCTGTGCTTGCTGTGCTGCCTGTGCTTGCTGTGCTGCCCGTGCTTGCTGCCTGCCCTTGCTTGCTGCCTGTGCTTGCTGTGCTGCCTGTGCTTGCTGCCTGTGCTTGTTGCCTGTGCTTGCTGCCTGTGCTTGCTGTGCTGCCTGTGCATGCTGTGCTGTCCGTGCTTGCTGTCTGTGCTTGCTGTGCTGCCTGTGCTTGCTGTGCTGCCTGTGCTTGCTGTACTTGCTGTGCTGCCTGTGCTCGCTGTGCTGCCTGTGCTTGCTGGCTGTGCTTGCTTTGCTGCCTGTGCTTGCTGTACTTGCTGTGCTGCCTGTGCTTGCTGTGCTGCCTGTGCTTGCTGGCTGTGCTTGCTGCCTGTGCTTGCTGTGCTGCCTGTGCTTGCTGCCTGCGCTTGCTGTGCTGCCTGTGCTTGCTGCCTGTGCTTGCTGTGCTGCCTGTGCTTGCTGCCTGTGCTTGTTGTGCTGCCTGTGCTTTCTGCCTGTGCTTGCTGTGCTGCCTGTGCTTGCTGCCTGTGCTTGCTGTGCTTGCTGTGCTGCCTGTGCTTGCTGTGCTGCCTGTGCCTGCTGCCTGTGCTTGCTGTGCTGCCTGTGCTTGTTGCCTCTGCTTGCTGTGCTGCCTGTGCTTGCTGCCTGTGCTTGCTGTGCTGCCTGTGCTTGCTGTGCTGCCTGTTAGCGATGCATTTGATTTCGCCCATAACACGCGGTAATTCGACAGTGGCACACGACAGTGCGTTGCTGTGTCACCTGTTTTTGGAGGCGCCGAGAGTCGCGGATCATATGTTTACCTCGGCGGCCGGTGCATTGACCTGCGTCTCAGTAAGAGTAAGCATTGTAAACAAATGCGAGAGTGAATCTCGCCGAAGATCGGAGCAGGCTTTGCCTGTTGGAAAGAGGACGGAGCTTGACCCCTCTGCACATCCCCCAGAATCGCTAAAACGAACACATCTCGTAGAGCTATTTTGCAAGTTTCTAACATGCCTGTCATTGCTGTCTGTGCTTGCTGTCTGTGCTTGCTGTGCTGCCTGTGCTTACTGTGTTGCCTGTGCTTGCTGCCTGTGCTTGCTGTGCTGCCTGTGCTTGCTGCCTGTGCTTGCTGCCTGTGCTTGCTGTACTTGCTGTGCTGCCTGTGCTTGCTGTGCTGCCTGTGCTTGTTGCCTTTGCTTGCTGTGCTGCCTGTGCTTGCTGTGCTGCCCGTGCTTGCTGCCTGTGCTTGCTGTGCTGCCTGTGCTTGCTGCCTGTGCTTGCTGTGCTGCCTGTTCTTGCTGCCTGTGCTTGCTGTGCTGCCTGTGCTTGCTGCCTGTGCTTGCTGTGCTGCCTGTGCTTGCTGTGCTGCCCGTGCTTGCTGCCTGCCCTTGCTTGCTGCCTGTGCTTGCTGTGCTGCCTGTGCTTGCTGCCTGTGCTTGCTGCCTGTGCTTGTTGCCTGTGCTTGCTGCCTGTGCTTGCTGTGCTGCCTGTGCTTGCTGTGCTGTCCGTGCTTGCTGTCTGTGCTTGCTGTGCTGCCTGTGCTTGCTGCCTGTGCTTGCTGTGCTGCCTGTGCTTGCTGTACTTGCTGTGCTGCCTGTGCTCGCTGTGCTGCCTGTGCTTGCTGGCTGTGCTTGCTTTGCTGCCTGTGCTTGCTGTACTGCCTGTGCTTGCTGTGCTGCCTGTGCTTGCTGGCTGTGCTTGCTGCCTGTGCTTGCTGTGCTGCCTGTGCTTGCTGCCTGTGCTTGCTGTGCTGCCTGTGCTTGCTGCCTGTGCTTGCTGTGCTGCCTGTGCTTGCTGCCTGTGCTTGCTGTGCTGCCTGTGCTTGCTGCCTGTGCTTGCTGTGCTTGCTGTGCTGCCTGTGCTTGCTGTGCTGCCTGTGCCTGCTGCCTGTGCTTGCTGTGCTGCCTGTGCTTGTTGCCTCTGCTTGCTGTGCTGCCTGTGCTTGCTGCCTGTGCTTGCTGTGCTGCCTGTGCTTGCTGTGCTGCCTGTTAGCGATGCATTTGATTTCGCCCATAACACGCGGTAATTCGACAGTGGCACACGACAGTGCGTTGCTGTGTCACCTGTTTTTGGAGGCGCCGAGAGTCGCGGATCATATGTTTACCTCGGCGGCCGGTGCATTGACCTGCGTCTCAGTAAGAGTAAGCATTGTAAACAAATGCGAGAGTGAATCTCGCCGAAGATCGGAGCAGGCTTTGCCTGTTGGAAAGAGAACGGAGCTTGACCCCTCTGCACATCCCCCAGAATCGCTAAAACGAACACATCTCGTAGAGCTATTTTGCGGGTTTCTAACATGCCTGTCATTGCTGTCTGTGCTTGCTGTCTGTGCTTGCTGTTCTGCTTGTGCTTGCTGTGCTGCCTGTGCTTGCTGCCTGTCCTTGCTGTGCTGCCCGTGCTTGCTGTGCTGCCTGTGCTTGCTGTTTGTGCTTGCTGTGCTGCCTGTGCTTGCTGTGCTGCCTGTGCTTACTGTGTTGCCTGTGCTTGCTGCCTGTGCTTGCTGCGCTGCCTGTGCTTGCTGCCTGTGCTTGCTGTGCTGCCTGTGCTTGCTGCATTGCCTGTGCTTGCTGTGCTTGCTGTGCTGCCTGTGCTTGCTGCCTGTGCTTGCTGTGCTGCCCGTGCTTGCTGCCTGCCCGTGCTTGCTGCCTGTGCTTGCTGTGCTGCCTGTGCTTGCTGCCTGTGCTTGCTCTGCTGCCTGAGCTGCCTGTGCTTGCTGCTTGTGCTTGCTGTGCTGCCTGTCCTTGCTGTGCTGCCCGTGCTTTCTGTGCTGCCTGTGCTTGCTGTGCTGCCTGTTAGCGATGCATTTGATTTCGCACATAACACGCGGTAATTCGACAGTGGAACACGACAGTGGCACACGACAGTGCGTTGCTGCGTCACCTATTTTTGGAGGCGCCGAGAGTCGCGGATCATATGTTTACCTCGGCGGCCGGTGCATTGACCTGCGTCTCAGTAAGAGTAAGCATTGTAAACAAATGCGAGAGTGAATCTCGCCGAAGATCGGAGCAGGCTTTGCCTGTTGGAAAGAGAACGGAGCTTGACCCCTCTGCACTTCCCCCAGAATCGCTAAAACGAACACATCTCGTCGAGCTATTTTGCGGGTTTCTAACATGCCTGTGCTTGCTGCCTGTGCTTGCTGCCTGTGCTTGCTGTGCTGCCTGTGCTTGCTGCCTGTGCTTGCTGTGCTGCCTGTGCTTGCTGCCTGTGCTTGCTGTACTTGCTGTGCTGCCTGTGCTTGCTTTGCTGCCTGTGCTTGCTGTACTTGCTGTGCTGTCTGTGCTTGCTGTGCTGCCTGTGCTTGCTGCCTGTGCTTGCTGTGCTGCCTGTGCTTGCTGCATTGCCTGTGCTTGCTGCCTGTACTTGATGTGCTGCCTGTGCTTGCTGCCTGTGCTTGCTGTGCTGCCTGTGCTTGCTGCCTGTGCTTGCTGTTCTGCTTGTGCTTGCTGTGCTGCCTGTGCTTGCTGCCTGTCCTTGCTGTGCTGCCCGTGCTTGCTGTGCTGCCTGTGCTTGCTGTTTGTGCTTGCTGTGCTGCCTGTGCTTGCTGTGCTGCCTGTGCTTACTGTGTTGCCTGTGCTTGCTGCCTGTGCTTGCTGCGCTGCCTGTGCTTGCTGCCTGTGCTTGCTATGCTGCCTGTGCTTGCTGCCTGTGCTTGCTGTGCTTGCTGTGCTGCCTGTGCTTGCTGCCTGTGCTTGCTGTGCTGCCTGTGCTTGCTGTGCTGCCCGTGCTTGCTGCCTGCCCGTGCTTGCTGCCTGTGCTTGCTGTGCTGCCTGTGCTTGCTGCCTGTGCTTGCTCTGCTGCCTGAGCTGCCTGTGCTTGCTGCTTGTGCTTGCTGTGCTGCCTGTGCTTGCTGCCTGTGCTTGCTGCCTGTGCTTGCTGTGCTGCCTGTCCTTGCTGTGCTGCCTGTCCTTGCTGTGCTGCCTGTGCTTGCTGTTTGTGCTTGCTGTGCTGCCTGTGCTTGCTGCCTGTGATTGCTGTGCTGCCTGTGCTTGCTGTGCTGCCTGTGCTTTCTGTGCTGCCTGTGCTTGCTGTGCTGCCTGTTAGCGATGCATTTGATTTCGCACATAACACGCGGTAATTCGACAGTGGCACACGACAGTGCGTTGCTGCGTCTCCTATTTTTGGAGGCGCCGAGAGTCGCGGATCATATGTTTACCTCGGCGGCCGGTGCATTGACCTGCGTCTCAGTAAGAGTAAGCATTGTAAACAAATGCGAGAGTGAATCTCGCCGAAGATCGGAGCAGGCTTTGCCTGTTGTAAAGAGGACGGAGCTGGACCCCTCTGCACTTCCCCCAGAATCGATAAAACGAACACATCTCGTCGAGCTATTTTGCGGGTTTCTAACATGCCTGTTCTTGCTGCCTGTGCTTGCTGCCTGTGCTTGCTGTGCTGCCTGTGCTTGCTGCCTGTGCTTGCTGTGCTGCCTGTGCTTGCTGCCTGTGCTTGCTGTACTTGCTGTGCTGCCTGTGCTTGCTTTGCTGCCTGTGCTTGCTGTACTTGCTGTGCTGCCTGTGCTTGCTGTGCTGGCTGTGCTTGCTGTGCTGCCTGTGCTTGCTGCCTGTGCTTGCTGTGCTGCCTGTGCTTGCTGCGTTGCCTGCGCTTGCTGCCTGTACTTGATGTGCTGCCTGTGCTTGCTGTGCTGCCTGTGCTTGCTGCCTGTGCTTGCTGTTCTGCCTGTGCTTGCTGTGCTGCCTGTGCTTGCTGCCTGTGCTTGCTGTGCTGCCCGTGCTTGCTGCCTGTGCTTGCTGTGCTGCCTGTGCTTGCTGCCTGTGCTTGCTGTGCTGCCTGTGCTTGCTGCCTGTGCTTGCTGTGCTGCCTGTTCTTGCTGCCTGTGCTTGCTGCCTGTGCATGCTCTGCTGCCTGTGCTTGCTGCCTGTGCTTGCTGTGCTGCATGTGCTTGCTGCCTGTGCTTGCTGTGCTGCCTGTGCTTGCTGCCTGTGCTTGCTCTGCTGCCTGTGCTTGCTGCCTGTGCTTGCTATGCTGCCTGTGCAAGCTGCCTGTGCTTGCTGTGCTGCCTGTGCTTGCTGCCTGTGCTTACTGTGTTGCCTGTGCTTGCTGCCTGTGCTTGCTATGCTGCCTGTGCTTGCTGTGCTGCCTGTTCTTGCTGCCTGTGCTTGCTGTGCTGCCTGTGCTTGCTGCCTGTGCATGCTCTGCTGCCTGTGCTTGCTGCCTGTGCTTGCTGTGCTGCCTGTGCTTGCTGCCTGTGCTTGCTGTGCTGCCTGTGCAAGCTGCCTGTGCTTGCTGTGCTGCCTGTGCTTGCTGTGCTGCCTGTGCTTGCTGCCAGTGCTTACTGTGTTGCCTGTGCTTGCTGCCTGTGCTTGCTGTGCTGCCTGTTCTTGCTGCCTGTGCTTGCTGTGCTGCCTGTGCTTGCTGCCTGTGCATGCTCTGCTGCCTGTGCTTGCTGCCTGTGCTTGCTGTGCTGCCTGTGCTTGCTGCCTGTGCTTGCTGTGCTGCCTGTGCTTGCTGTTTGTGCTTGCTGTGCTGCCTGTGCTTGCTGTGCTGCCTGTGCCTGCTGCCTGTGCTTGCTGTGCTGCCTGTGTTTGCTGCTTGTGCTTGTTCTGTTGCCTGTGCTTGCTGTGCTGCCTGTGCTTGCTCTGCTGCATGTGCTTGCTGCCTGTGCTTGCTGTGCTGCCTGTGCTTGCTGTTTGTGCTTGCTGTGCTGCCTGTGCTTGCTGTGCTGCCTGTGCCTGCTGCCTGTGCTTGCTGTGCTGCCTGTGCTTGTTGCCTCTGCTTGCTGTGCTGCCTGTGCTTGCTGCCTGTGCTTGCTGTGCTGCCTGTTAGCGATGCATTTGATTTCGCCCATAACACGCGGTAATTCGACAGTGGCACACGACAGTGCGTTGCTGTGTCACCTGTTTTTGGAGGCGCCGAGAGTCGCGGATCATATGTTTACCTCGGCGGCCGGTGCATTGACCTGCGTCTCAGTAAGAGTAAGCATTGTAAACAAATGCGAGAGCGAATCTCGCCGAAGATCGGAGCAGGCTTTGCCTGTTGGAAAGAGGACGGAGCTTGACTCCTCTGCACTTCCCCCAGAATCGCTAAAACGAACACATCTCTTCGAGCTATTTTGCGGGTTTCTATCATACCTGTGCTTGATGCCTGTGCTTGCTGTGCTGCCTGTGCTTGCTGCCTGTGCTTGCTGTGTTGCCTGTGCTTGCTGCCTGTGCTTGCTGCCTGTGCTTGCTGCCTGTGCTTGCTGTGCTGCCTGTGCTTGCTGCCTGTGCTTGCTGTGTTGTCTGTGCTTGCTGCCTGTGCTTGCTGTGCTGCCTGTGCTTGCTGTGCTGCCAGTGCTGTGCTGCCTGTGCTTGCTGCCTGTGCTTGCTGTGCTGCCTGTGCTGCCTGTGCTTGCTGCCTGTGCTTGCTGTGCTGCCTGTGCTTGCTGCCTGTGCTTGCTGTGCTGCCTGTGCTTGCTGCCTGTGCTTGCTGCCTGTGCTTGCTGTGCTGCCTGTTAGCGATGCATTTGATTTCGCCCATAACACGCGGTAATTCGACAGTGGCACACGACAGTGCGTTGCTGTGTCACCTATTTTTGGAGGCGCCGAGAGTCGCGGATCATATGTTTACCTCGGCGGCCGGTGCATTGACCTGCGTCTCAGTAAGAGTAAGCATTGTATACAAATGCGAGAGTGAATCTCGCCGAAGATCGGAGCAGGCTTTGCCTGTTGGAAAGAGGACGGAGCTTGACCCCTCTGCACTTCCCCCAGAATCGCTAAAACGAACACATCTCGTCGAGCTATTTTGCGGGTTTCTAACATGCCTGTGCTTGCTGCCTGTGCTTGCTGCCTGTGCTTGCTGCCTGTGCTTGCTGTGCTGCCTGTGCTTGCTGGGCTGTCTGTGCTTGCTGCCTGTGCTTGCTGCCTGTGCTTGCTGTGCTGCCTGTGCTTGCTGCCTGTGCTTGCTGTCTGTGCTTGCTGTGCTGCCTGTTAGCGATGCATTTGATTTCGCTCATAACACGCGGTAATTTGACAGTGGCACACGACAGTGCATTGCTGTGTCACCTGTTTTTGGAGGCGCCGAGAGTCGCGGATCATATGTTTACCTCGGCGGCCGGTGCATTGACCTGCGTCTCAGTAAGAGTAAGCATTGTAAACAAATGCGAGAGTGAATCTCGCCGAAGATCGGAGCAGGCTTTGCCTGTTGGAAAGAGGACGGAGCTTGACCCCTCTGCACTTCCCCCAGAATCGCTAAAACGAACACATCTCGTCGAGCAATTTTGCGGGTTTCTAGCATACCTGCTTGCTGCCTGTGCTGCCTGTGCTTGCTGCCTGTGCTTGCTGTGCTGCCTGTGCTTGCTGCCTGGGCTTGCTGTGCTGCCTGTGCTTGCTGCCTGTGCTTGCTGCCTGTGCTTGCTGTGCTGCCTGTGCTTGCTGCCTGTGCTTGCTGCCTGTGCTTGCTGTGCTGCCCGTGCTTGCTGCCTGTGCTTGCTGTGCTGCCTGTGCTTGCTGCCTGTGCTTGCTGTGCTGCCTGTGCTTGCTGTGCTTGCTATGCTGCCTGTGCAAGCTGCCTGTGCTTGCTGTGCTGCCTGTGCTTGCTGCCTGTGCTTGCTGTGCTGCCTGTGCTTGCTATGCTGCCTGTACAAGCTGCCTGTGCTTGCTGTGCTTGCTGTGCTGCCTGTCCTTGCTGCCTGTGCTTGCTGTGCTGCCTGTGCTTGCTGCCTGTGCTTGCTGTACTTGCTGTGCTGCCTGTGCTTGCTGCCTGTGCTTGCTGTGCTGCCTGTGTTTGCTGTGCTGCCTGTGCTTGCTGCCTGTGCTTGCTGTGCTGCCTGTGCTTGTTGCCTCTGCTTGCTGTGCTGCCTGTGCTTGCTGTCTGTGCTTGCTGTGCTGCCTGTGCTTGCTGGCTGTGCTGCCTGTGCTTGCTGCCTGTGCTTGCTGTGCTGCCTGTGCTTGCTGCCTGTGCTTGCTGTGCTGCCCGTGCTTGCTGCCTGTGCTTGCTGTGCTGCCTGTGCTTGCTGCCTGTGCTTGCTGTGCTGCCTGTGCTTGCTGCCTGTGCTTGCTGTGCTGCCTGTGCTTGCTGCCCGTGCTTGCTGTGCTGCCTGTGTTGTGCTGCCTGTGCTTGCTGTGCTGCCTGTTCTTGCTGCCTGTGCTTGCTGTGCTGCCTGTGCTTGCTGCCTGTGCATGCTCTGCTGCCTGTGCTTGCTGCCTGTGCTTGCTGTGCTGCCTGTGCTTGCTGCCTGTGCTTGCTGTGCTGCCTGTGCTTGCTGCCTGTGCTTGTTGTGCTGCCTGTGCTTTCTGCCTGTGCTTGCTGTGCTGCCTGTGCTTGCTGCCTGTGCTTGCTGTGTTGCCTGTGCTTGCTGCCTGTGCTTGCTCTGCTGCCTGTGCTTGCTGCCTGTGCTTGCTGTGCTGCCTGTGCTTGCTGCCTGTGCTTGCTGTGTTGCCTGTGCTTGCTGCCTGTGCTTGCTGTGCTGCCTGTGCTGCCTGTGCTGTGCTGCCTGTGCTTGCTGCCTGTGCTTGCTGTGCTGCCTGTGCTTGCTGTGCTGCCTGTGCTTGCTGTGCTGCCTGTTAGCGATGCATTTGATTTCGCCCATAACACGCGGTAATTCGACAGTGGCACACGACAGTGCGTTGCTGTGTCACCCATGTTTGGAGGCGCCGAGAGTCGCGGATCATATGTTTACCTCGGCGGCCGGTGCATTGACCTGCGTCTCAGTAAGAGTAAGCATTGTAAACAAATGCGAGAGTGAATCTCGCCGAAGATCGGAGCAGGCTTTGCCTGTTGGAAAGAGGACGGAGCTTGACCCCTCTGCACTTCCCCCAGAATCGCTAAAACGAACACATCTCGTCGAGCTATTTTGCGGGTTTCTAACATGCCTGTGCTTGCTGCCTGTGCTTGCTGCCTGTGCTTGCTGTCTGTGCTTGCTGTGCTGCCTGTGCTTGCTGCCTGTGCATGCTCTACTGCCTGTGCTTGCTGCCTGTGCTTGTTGTGCTGCCTGTGCTTTCTGCCTGTGCTTGCTGTGCTGCCTGTGCTTGCTGTGCTGCCTGTGCTTGCTGCCTGTGCTTGCTGTGCTGCCTGTGCTTGCTGCCTGTGCTTGCTGTGCTGCCTGTGCTTGCTGTGCTGCCTGTGCTTGCTGCCTGTGCTTGCTGTGCTGCCTGTGCTTGCTGTTTGTGCTTGCTGTGCTGCCTGTGCTTGCTGCCTGTGCCTGCTGTGCTGCCTGTGCTTGTTGCCTCTGCTTGCTGTGCTGCCTGTGCTTGCTGTCTGAGCTTGCTGTGCTGCCTGTGCTTGCGGTGCTGCCTGTGCTTGCTGTACTTGCTGTGCTGCCTGTGCTTGCTGTGCTGCCTGTGCTTGCTGTGCTGCCTGTGCTTGCTGCCTGTGCTTGCTGTGCTGCCTGTGCTTGCTGCCTGTGCTTGCTGTGCTGCCTGTGCCTGCTGCCTGTGCTTGCTGTGCTGCCTGTGCTTGTTGCCTCTGCTTGCTGTGCTGCCTGTGCTTGCTGTGCTGCCTGTGCTTGCTGCCTGTGCTTGCTGTGCTGCCTGTGCTTGCTGTGCTGCCTGTTAGCGATGCATTTGATTTCGCCCATAACACGCGGTAATTCGACAGTGGCACACGACAGTGCGTTGCTGTGTCACCTGTTTTTGGAGGCGCCGAGAGTCGCGGATCATATGTTTACCTCGGCGGCCGGTGCATTGACCTGCGTCTCAGTAAGAGTAAGCATTGTAAACAAATGCGAGAGTGAATCTCGCCGAAGATCGGAGCAGGCTTTGCCTGTTGGAAAGAGGACGGAGCTTGACCCCTCTGCACATCCCCCAGAATCGCTAAAACGAACACATCTCGTAGAGCTATTTTGCGGGTTTCTAACATGCCTGTCATTGCTGTCTGTGCTTGCTGTCCGTGCTTGCTGTGCTGCCTGTGCTTACTGTGTTGCCTGTGCTTGCTGCCTGTGCTTGCTGTGCTGCCTGTGCTTGCTGCCTGTGCTTGCTGTGCTGCCTGTGCTTGCTGCCTGTGCTGCCTGTGCTTGCTGCCTGTCCTTGCTGTGCTGCCTGTGCTTGCTGTGCTTGCTGCGCTGCCTGTGCTTGCTGCCTGTGCTTGCTGTGCTTGCTGCGCTGCCTGTGCTTGCTGCCTGTGCTTGCTGTGCTGCCTGTGCTTACTGTGTTGCCTGTGCTTGCTGCCTGTGCTTGCTGGCTGTGCTTGCTGTGCTGCCTGTGCTTGCTGCCTGTGCTTGCTGTGCTGCCTGTGCTTGCTGTGCTGCCTGTGTTTGCTGTGCTGCCTGTGCTTGCTGCCTGTGCTTGCTGCCTGTGCTTGCAGTGCTGCCTGTGCTTGCTGCCTGTGCTTGCTGTGCTGCCTGTACTTGCTGTGCTGCCTGTGCTTGCTGCCTGTGCTTGCTGTGCTGCCTGTGCTTGCTGTGCTGCCTGTGCTTGCTGTGCTGCCTGTACTTGCTGTGCTGCCTGTGCTTGCTGCCTGTGCTTGCTGTGCTGCCTGTGCTTGCTGTGCTGCCTGTGCTTGCTGTTTGTGCTTGCTGTGCTGCCTGTGCTTGCTGTGCTGCCTGTGCTTGTTGCCTGTGCTTGCTGTACTTGCTGTGCTGCCTGTGCTTGCTTTGCTGCCTGTGCTTGCTGTACTGCCTGTGCTTGCTGTGCTGGCTGTGCTTGCTGTGCTGCCTGTGCTTGCTGCCTGTGCTCGCTGTGCTGCCTGTGCTTGCTGCGTTGCCTGTGCTTGCTGCCTGTACTTGATGTGCTGCCTGTGCTTGCTGTGCTGCCTGTGCTTGCTGCCTGTGCTTGCTGTACTTGCTGTGCTGCCTGTGCTTGCTGCCTGTGCTTGCTGTGCTGCCTGTGCTTGCTGTTTGTGCTTGCTGTGCTGCCTGTGCTTGCTGTGCTGCCTGTGCTTGTTGCCTCTGCTTGCTGTGCTGCCTGTGCTTGCTGTGCTGCCTGTGCTTGCTGCCTGTACTTGCTGTGCTGCCTGTGCTTGCTGCCTGTGCTTGCTGTACTTGCTGTGCTGCCTGTGCTTGCTTTGCTGCCTGTGCTTGCTGTGCTGCCTGTGCTGTGCTGCCTGTGCTTGCTGTGCTGCCTGTTCTTGCTGCCTGTGCTTGCTGTGCTGCCTGTGCTTGCTGTGCTTGCTGCCTGTGCTTGCTGTGCTGCCTGTGCTTGCTGTGCTGCCTGTGCTTGCTGCCTGTGCTTGCTGTGCTGCCTGTGCTTGCTGCCTGTGCTTGTTGTGCTGCCTGTGCTTTCTGCCTGTGCTTGCTGTGCTGCCTGTGCTTGCTGTGCTTGCTGCCTGTGCTTGCTGTGCTGCCTGTGCTTGCTGCCTGTGCTTGCTGTGCTGCCTGTGCTTGCTGCCTGTGCTTGCTGTGCTGCCTGTGCTTGCTGTTTGTGCTTGCTGTGCTGCCTGTGCTTGCTGCCTGTGCTTGCTGTGCTGCCTGTGCTTGTTGCCTCTGCTTGCTGTGCTGCCTGTGCTTGCTGTCTGTGCTGCCTGTGCTTGCGGTGCTGCCTGTGCTTGCTGTACTTGCTGTGCTGCCTGTGCTTGCTGTGCTGCCTGTGCTTGCTGTGCTGCCTGTGCTTGCTGCCTGTGCTTGCTGTGCTGCCTGTGCTTGCTGCCTGTGCTTGCTGTGCTGCCTGTGCTTGCTGTGCTGCCTGTGCCTGCTGCCTGCTGCCTGTGCTTGCTGTGCTGCCTGTGCTTGTTGCCTCTGCCTGCTGTGCTGCCTGTGCTTGCTGTGCTGCCTGTGCTTGCTGCCTGTGGTTGCTGTGCTGCCTGTTAGCGATGCATTTGATTTCGCCCATAACACGCGGTAATTCGACAGTGGCACACGACAGTGCGTTGCTGTGTCACCTGTTTTTGGAGGCGCCGAGAGTCGCGGATCATATGTTTACCTCGGCGGCCGGTGCATTGACCTGCGTCTCAGTAAGAGTAAGCATTGTAAACAAATGCGAGAGTGAATCTCGCCGAAGATCGGAGCAGGCTTTGCCTGTTGGAAAGAGGACGGAGCTTGACCCCTCTGCACATCCCCCAGAATCGCTAAAACGAACACATCTCGTAGAGCTATTTTGCGGGTTTCTAACATGCCTGTCATTGCTGTCTGTGCTTGCTGTCCGTGCTTGTTGTGCTGCCTGTGCTTACTGTGTTGCCTGTGCTTGCTGCCTGTGTTTGCTGTGCTGCCTGTGCTTGCTGCCTGTGCTTGCTGTGCTGCCTGTGCTTGCTGTTTGTGCTTGCTGTGCTGCCTGTGCTTGTTGCCTCTGCTTGCTGTGCTGCCTGTGCTTGCTGTGCTGCCTGTGCTTGCTGCCTGTGCTTGCTGCCTGTGCTTGCTGTGCTGCCTGTGCTTGCTGCCTGTGCTTGCTGTACTTGCTGTGCTGCCTGTGCTTGCTTTGCTGCCTGTGCTTGCTGTACTTGCTGTGCTGCCTGTGCTTGCTGTGCTTGCTGCCTGTGCTTGCTGTGCTGCCTGTGCTTGCTGCGTTGCCTGTGCTGGCTGCCTGTACTTGATGTGCTGCCTGTGCTTGCTGTGCTGCCTGTGCTTGCTGCCTGTGCTTGCTGCCTGTGCTTGCTGTGCTGCCTGTGCTTGCTGCCTGTGCTTGCTGTACTTGCTGTGCTGCCTGTGCTTGCTTTGCTGCCTGTGCTTGCTGTACTTGCTGTGCTGCCTGTGCTTGCTGTGCTGGCTGTGCTTGCTGTGCTGCCCGTGCTTGCTGCCTGTGCTTGCTGCCTGTGCTTGCTATGCTGCCTGTGCTTGCTGCCTGTGCTTGCTGTGCTGCCTGTGCTTGCTGCCTGTGCTTGCTGTGCTGCCTGTGCTTGCTGTGCTGCCTGTGCTTGCTGCCTGTGCATGCTCTGCTGCCTGCGCTTGCTGCCTGTGCTTGCTGCCTGTGCTTGCTGTGCTGCCTGTGCTTGCTGCCTGTGCTTGCTGTGCTGCCTGTGCTTGCTGCCTGTGCTTGCTGTGCTGCCTGTGCTTGCTGCCTGTGCTTGCTGCCTGTGCTTGCTGTGCTGCCTGTGCTTGCTGCCTGTGTTTGCTGTGCTGCCTGTGCTGTGCTGCCTGTGCTTGCTGTGCTGCCTGTGCTTGCTGTGCTGCCTGTGCTTGCTGTGTGTGCTTGCTGTGCTGCCTGTGCTTGCTGTGCTGCCTGTGCCCGCTGCCTGTGCTTGCTGTGCTGCCTGTGCTTGTTGCCTCTGCTTGCTGTCCTGCCTGTGCTTGCTGCCTGTGCTTGCTGCCTGTGCTTGCTGTGCTGCCTGTGCTTGCTGTGCTGCCTGTGCTTGCTGTTTGTGCTTGCTGTGCTGCCTGTGCTTGCTGTGCTGCCTGTGCTGTGCTGCCTGTGCTTGCTGTGCTGCCTGTGCTTGCTGTGCTGCCTGTGCTTGCTGCCTGTGCTTGCTCTGCTGCCTGTGCTTGCTGCCTGTGCTTGCTGTGCTGCCTGTGCTTGCTGTGCTGCCCGTGCTTGCTGCCTGCCCATGCTTGCTGCCTGTGCTTGCTGTGCTGCCTGTGCTTGCTGCCTGTGCTTGCTGTGCTGCCTGTGCTTGCTGTGCTGCCTGTGCTGCCTGTGCTTGCTGCCTGTGCTTGCTGTGTTGCCTGTGCTTGCTGCCTGTGCTTGCTGTGCTGCCTGTGCTTGCTGCCTGTGCTTGCTGTGCTGCATGTGCTTGCTGCCTGTGCTTGCTGCCTGTGCTTGCTGTGCTGCCTGTTAGCGATGCATTTGATTTCGCCCATAACACGCGGTAATTCGACAGTGGCACACGACAGTGCGTTGCTGCATCACCTGTTTTTGGAGGCGCCGAGAGTCGCGGATCATATGCTTACCTCGGCGGCCGGTGCATTGACCTGCGTCTCAGTAAGAGTAAGCATTGTAAACAAATGCGAGAGTGAATTTCGCCGAAGATCGGAGCAGGCTTTGCCTGTTGGAAAGAGGACGGAGCTTGACCCCTCTGCACATCCCCCAGAATCGCTAAAACGAACACATCTCGTAGAGCTATTTTGCGGGTTTCTAACATGCCTGTGCTTGCTGCCTGTGCTTGCTGTGCTGCCTGTGCTTGCTGCCTGTGCTTGCTGTGCTGCCTGTGCTTGCTGCCTGTGCTTGCTGTACTTGCTGTGCTGCCTGTGCTTGCTTTGCTGCCTGTGCTTGCTGTACTTGCTGTGCTGCCTGTGCTTGCTGTGCTGCCTGTGCTTGCTGGCTGTGCTTGCTGTGCTGCCTGTGCTTGCTGCCTGTGCTTGCTGTGCTGCTCGTGCTTGCTGCCTGTGCTTGCTGTGCTGCCTGTGTTTGCTGCCTGTGCATGCTCTGCTGCCTGTGCTTGCTGTCTGTGCTTGCTGTGCTGCCTGTGCTTGCTGCCTGTGCTTGCTGTGCTGCCTGTGCTTGCTGCCTGTGCTTGTTGTGCTGCCTGTGCTTTCTGCCTGTGCTTGCTGTGCTGCCTGTGCTTGCTGCCTGTGCTTGCTGTGCTGCCTGTTAGCGATGCATTTGATTTCGCCCATAACACGCGGTAAATCGACAGTGGCACACGACAGTGCGTTGCTGTGCCACCTGTTTTTGGAGGCGCCGAGAGTCGCGGATCATATGTTTACCTCGGCAGTCGGTGCATTGACCTGCGTCTCAGTAAGAGTAAGCATTGTAAACAAATGCGAGAGTGAATCTCGCCGAAGATCGGAGCAGGCTTTGCCTGTTGGAAAGAGGACGGAGCTTGACCCCTCTGCACTTCCCTCTGAATCGCTAAACCGAACACATCTCGTCGAGCTATTTTGCGGGTTTCTGTCATACCTGTGCTTGCTGCCTGTGCTTGCTGTTCTGCCTGTGCTTGCTGTGCTGCCTGTGCTTGCTGCCTGTGCTTGCTGTGCTGCCTGTGCTTGCTGCCTGTGCTTGCTCTGCTGCCTGTGCTTGCTGCCTGTGCTTGCTATGCTGCCTGTGCAAGCTGCCTGTGCTTGCTGTGCTGCCTGTGCTTGCTGCCTGTGCTTACTGTGTTGCCTGTGCTTGCTGCCTGTGCTTGCTATGCTGCCTGTGCTTGCTGTGCTGCCTGTTCTTGCTGCCTGTGCTTGCTGTGCTGCCTGTGCTTGCTGCCTGTGCATGCTCTGCTGCCTGTGCTTGCTGCCTGTGCTTGCTGTGCTGCCTGTGCTTGCTGCCTGTGCTTGCTGTGCTGCCTGTGCTTGCTGCCTGTGCTTACTGTGTTGCCTGTGCTTGCTGCCTGTGCTTGCTGTGCTGCCTGTTCTTGCTGCCTGTGCTTGCTGTGCTGCCTGTGCTTGCTGCCTGTGCATGCTCTGCTGCCTGTGCTTGCTGCCTGTGCTTGCTGTGCTGCCTGTGCTTGCTGCCTGTGCTTGCTGTGCTGCCTGTGCTTGCTGCTTGTGCTTGTTGTGTTGCCTGTGCTTGCTGTGCTGCCTGTGCTTGCTGTGCTGCCTGTGCTTGCTGTTTGTGCTTGCTGTGCTGCCTGTGCTTGCTGTGCTGCCTGTGCCTGCTGCCTGTGCTTGCTGTGCTGCCTGTGATTGCTGCTTGTGCTTGTTCTGTTGCCTGTGCTTGCTGTGCTGCCTGTGCTTGCTGTGCTGCATGTGCTTGCTGCCTGTGCTTGCTGTGCTGCCTGTGCTTGCTGTTTGTGCTTGCTGTGCTGCCTGTGCTTGCTGTGCCGCCTGTGCCTGCTGCCTGTGCTTGCTGTGCTGCCTGTGCTTGCTGCCTGTGCTTGCTGTGCTGCCTGTGCTTGCTGCCTGTGCTTGCTGTGCTGCCTGTTAGCGATGCATTTGATTTCGCCCATAACACGCGGTAATTCGACAGTGGCACACGACAGTGCGTTGCTGTGTCACCTATTTTTGGAGGCGCCGAGAGTCGCGGATCATATGTTTACCTCGGCGGCCGGTGCCTTGACCTGCGTCTCAGTAAGAGTAAGCATTGTAAACAAATGCGAGAGTGAATCTCGCCGAAGATCGGAGCAGGCTTTGCCTGTTGGAAAGAGGACGGAGCTTGACCCCTCTGCACTTCCCCCAGAATCGCTAAAACGAACACATCTCGTCGAGCTATTTTGCGGGTTTCTAACATGCCTGTGCTTGCTGCCTGTGCTTGCTGCCTGTGCTTGCTGCCTGTGCTTGCTGTGCTGCCTGTGCTTGCTGTGCTGCCTGTGCTTGCTGGGCTGTCTGTGCTTGCTGCCTGTGCTTGCTGTGCTGCTCGTGCTTGCTGCCTGTGCTTGCTGTGCTGCCTGTGTTTGCTGCCTGTGCATGCTCTGCTGCCTGTGCTTGCTGTCTGTGCTTGCTGTGCTGCCTGTGCTTGCTGCCTGTGCTTGCTGTGCTGCCTGTGCTTGCTGCCTGTGCTTGTTGTGCTGCCTGTGCTTTCTGCCTGTGCTTGCTGTGCTGCCTGTGCTTGCTGCCTGTGCTTGCTGTGCTGCCTGTGCTTGCTGCCTGTGCTTGCTGTGCTGCCTGTTAGCGATGCATTTGATTTCGCCCATAACACGCGGTAAATCGACAGTGGCACACGACAGTGCGTTGCTGTGCCACCTGTTTTTGGAGGCGCCGAGAGTCGCGGATCATATGTTTACCTCGGCAGTCGGTGCATTGACCTGCGTCTCAGTAAGAGTAAGCATTGTAAACAAATGCGAGAGTGAATCTCGCCGAAGATCGGAGCAGGCTTTGCCTGTTGGAAAGAGGACGGAGCTTGACCCCTCTGCACTTCCCTCTGAATCGCTAAACCGAACACATCTCGTCGAGCTATTTTGCGGGTTTCTGTCATACCTGTGCTTGCTGCCTGTGCTTGCTGTTCTGCCTGTGCTTGCTGTGCTGCCTGTGCTTGCTGCCTGTGCTTGCTGTGCTGCCTGTGCTTGCTGCCTGTGCTTGCTCTGCTGCCTGTGCTTGCTGCCTGTGCTTGCTATGCTGCCTGTGCAAGCTGCCTGTGCTTGCTGTGCTGCCTGTGCTTGCTGCCTGTGCTTACTGTGTTGCCTGTGCTTGCTGCCTGTGCTTGCTATGCTGCCTGTGCTTGCTGTGCTGCCTGTTCTTGCTGCCTGTGCTTGCTGTGCTGCCTGTGCTTGCTGCCTGTGCATGCTCTGCTGCCTGTGCTTGCTGCCTGTGCTTGCTGTGCTGCCTGTGCTTGCTGCCTGTGCTTGCTGTGCTGCCTGTGCTTGCTGCCTGTGCTTACTGTGTTGCCTGTGCTTGCTGCCTGTGCTTGCTGTGCTGCCTGTTCTTGCTGCCTGTGCTTGCTGTGCTGCCTGTGCTTGCTGCCTGTGCATGCTCTGCTGCCTGTGCTTGCTGCCTGTGCTTGCTGTGCTGCCTGTGCTTGCTGCCTGTGCTTGCTGTGCTGCCTGTGCTTGCTGCTTGTGCTTGTTGTGTTGCCTGTGCTTGCTGTGCTGCCTGTGCTTGCTGTGCTGCCTGTGCTTGCTGTTTGTGCTTGCTGTGCTGCCTGTGCTTGCTGTGCTGCCTGTGCCTGCTGCCTGTGCTTGCTGTGCTGCCTGTGATTGCTGCTTGTGCTTGTTCTGTTGCCTGTGCTTGCTGTGCTGCCTGTGCTTGCTGTGCTGCATGTGCTTGCTGCCTGTGCTTGCTGTGCTGCCTGTGCTTGCTGTTTGTGCTTGCTGTGCTGCCTGTGCTTGCTGTGCCGCCTGTGCCTGCTGCCTGTGCTTGCTGTGCTGCCTGTGCTTGCTGCCTGTGCTTGCTGTGCTGCCTGTGCTTGCTGCCTGTGCTTGCTGTGCTGCCTGTTAGCGATGCATTTGATTTCGCCCATAACACGCGGTAATTCGACAGTGGCACACGACAGTGCGTTGCTGTGTCACCTATTTTTGGAGGCGCCGAGAGTCGCGGATCATATGTTTACCTCGGCGGCCGGTGCCTTGACCTGCGTCTCAGTAAGAGTAAGCATTGTAAACAAATGCGAGAGTGAATCTCGCCGAAGATCGGAGCAGGCTTTGCCTGTTGGAAAGAGGACGGAGCTTGACCCCTCTGCACTTCCCCCAGAATCGCTAAAACGAACACATCTCGTCGAGCTATTTTGCGGGTTTCTAACATGCCTGTGCTTGCTGCCTGTGCTTGCTGCCTGTGCTTGCTGCCTGTGCTTGCTGTGCTGCCTGTGCTTGCTGTGCTGCCTGTGCTTGCTGGGCTGTCTGTGCTTGCTGCCTGTGCTTGCTGCCTGTGCTTGCTGTGCTGCCTGTGCTTGCTGTTTGTGCTTGCTGTGCTGCCTGTGCTTGCTGTGCTGCCTGTGCTTGCTGCCTGTGCTTGCTGTGCTGCCTGTGCTTGCTGTGCTGCCTGTGCTTGCAGCCTGTGCTTGCTGTGCTGCCTGTGCTTGCTGCCTGTGCTTGCTGTGCTGCATGTGCTTGCTGCCTGTGCTTGCTGCCTGTGCTTGCTGTGCTGCCTGTTAGCGATGCATTTGATTTCGCCCATAACACGCGGTAATTCGACAGTGGCACACGACAGTGCGTTGCTGCGTCACCTGTTTTTGGAGGCGCCGAGAGTCGCGGATCATATGTTTACCTCGGCGGCCGGTGCATTGACCTGCGTCTCAGTAAGAGTAAGCATTGTAAACAAATGCGAGAGTGAATCTCGCCGAAGATCGGAGCAGGCTTTGCCTGTTGGAAAGAGGACGGAGCTTGACCCCTCTACACTTCCCCCAGAATCGCTAAAACGAACACATATCGTCGAGCTATTTTGCGGGTTTCTAACATGTCTGTGCTTGCTGTGCTGCATGTGCTTGCTGCGCTGCCTGTGCTTGCTGCCTGTACTTGCTGTGCTGCCTGTGCTTGCTTTGCTGCCTGTGCTTGCTGTACTTGCTGTGCTGCCTGTGCTTGCTGTGCTGCCTGTGCTTGCTGGCTGTGCTTGCTGTGCTGCCTGTGCTTGCTGCCTGTGCTTGCTGTGCTGCCTGTGCTTGCTGCCTGTGCTTGCTGTGCTGCCTGTGCTTGCTGCCTGTGCTTGCTGTGCTGCCTGTGCTTGCTGCCTGTACTTGTTGTGCTGCCTGTGCTTTCTGCCTGTGCTTGCTGTGCTGCCTGTGCTTGCTGCCTGTGCTTGCCGTGCTGCCTGTTAGCGATGCATTTGATTTCGCCCATAACACGCGGTAAATCGACAGTGGCACACGACAGTGCGTTGCTGTGCCACCTGTTTTTGGAGGCGCCGAGAGTCGCGGATCATATGTTTACCTCGGCAGTCGGTGCATTGACCTGCGTCTCAGTAAGAGTAAGCATTGTAAACAAATGCGAGAGTGAATCTCGCCGAAGATCGGAGCAGGCTTTGCCTGTTGGAAAGAGGACGGAGCTTGACCCCTCTGCACTTCCCTCTGAATCGCTAAACCGAACACATCTCGTCGAGCTATTTTGCGGGTTTCTAACATGTCTGTGCTTGCTGTGCTGCCTGTGCTTGCTGCGCTGCCTGTGCTTGCTGCCTGTGCTTGCTGTGCTGCCTGTGCTTGCTGCCTGTGCTTGCTGTGCTGCCTGTGCTTGCTGCCTGTGCTTGCTGTGCTGCCTGTGCTTGCTGCGCTGCCCGTGCTTGCTGCCTGCCCGTGCTTGCTGCCAGTGCTTGCTGCCTGTGCTTGCTCTGCTGCCTGAGCTGCCTGTGCTTGCTGCTTGTGCTTGCTGTGCTGCCTGTGCTTGCTGCCTGTGCTTGCTGCCTGTGCTTGCTGCCTGTGCTTGCTGTGCTGCCTGTCCTTGCTGTGATGCCTGTGCTTGCTGTTTGTGCTTGCTGTGCTGCCTGTGCTTGCTGCCTGTGATTGCTGTGCTGCCTGTGCTTGCTGTGCTGCCTGTGCTTGCTGTGCTGCCTGTGCTTTCTGTGCTGCCTGTGCTTGCTGTGCTGCCTGTTAGCGATGCATTTGATTTCGCACATAACACGCGGTAATTCGACAGTGGCACACGACAGTGGCACACGACAGTGCGTTGCTGCGTCACCTATTTTTGGAGGCGCCGAGAGTCGCGGATCATATGTTTACCTCGGCGGCCGGTGCATTGACCTGCGTCTCAGTAAGAGTAAGCATTGTAAACAAATGCGAGAGTGAATCTCGCCGAAGATCGGAGCAGGCTTTGCCTGTTGGAAAGAGAACGGAGCTTGACCCCTCTGCACTTCCCCCAGAATCGCTAAAACGAACACATCTCGTCGAGCTATTTTGCGGGTTTCTAACATGCCTGTGCTTGCTGCCTGTGCTTGCTGCCTGTGCTTGCTGCCTGTGCTTGCTGTGCTGCCTGTGCTTGCTGCCTGTGCTTGCTGTGCTGCCTGTGCTTGCTGCCTGTGCTTGCTGTACTTGCTGTGCTGCCTGTGCTTGCTTTGCTGCCTGTGCTTGCTGTACTTGCTGTGCTGCCTGTGCTTGCTGTGCTGGCTGTGCTTGCTGTGCTGCCTGTGCTTGCTGCCTGTGCTTGCTGTGCTGCCTGTGCTTGCTGCGTTGCCTGTGCTTGCTGCCTGTACTTGATGTGCTGCCTGTGCTTGCTGCCTGTGCTTGCTGTGCTGCCTGTGCTTGCTGCCTGTGCTTGCTGTTCTGCTTGTGCTTGCTGTGCTGCCTGTCCTTGCTGCCTGTCCTTGCTGTGCTGCCCGTGCTTGCTGTGCTGCCTGTGCTTGCTGTTTGTGCTTGCTGTGCTGCCTGTGCTTGCTGTGCTGCCTGTGCTTACTGTGTTGCCTGTGCTTGCTGCCTGTGCTTGCTGTGCTGCCTGTGCTGCCTGTGCTTGCTGCCTGTGCTTGCTGTGCTGCCTGTTAGCGATGCATTTGATTTCGCCCATAACACGCGGTAAATCGACAGTGGCACACGAGAGTGCGTTGCTGTGTCACCTGTTTTTGGAGGCGCCGAGAGTCGTGGATCATATCTTTACCTCGGCAGCCGGTGCATTGACCTGCATCTCAGTAAGAGTAAGCATTGTAAACAAATGCGAGAGTGAATCTCGCCGAAGATCGGAGCAGGCTTTGCCTGTTGGAAAGAGGACGGAGCTTGACCCCTCTGCACTTCCCCCAGAATCGCTAAAACGAACACATCTCGTCGAGCTATTTTGCGGGTTTCTATCATACCTGTGCTTGATGCCTGTGCTTGCTGTGCTGCCTGTGTTGCCTGTGCTTGCAGCCTGTGCTTGCTGTGCTGCCTGTGCTTGCTGCCTGTGCTTGCTGTGCTGCATGTGCTTGCTGCCTGTGCTTGCTGCCTGTGCTTGCTGTGCTGCCTGTTAGCGATGCATTTGATTTCGCCCATAACACGCGGTAATTCGACAGTGGCACACGACAGTGCGTTGCTGCGTCACCTGTTTTTGGAGGCGCCGAGAGTCGCGGATCATATGTTTACCTCGGCGGCCGGTGCATTGACCTGCGTCTCAGTAAGAGTAAGCATTGTAAACAAATGCGAGAGTGAATCTCGCCGAAGATCGGAGCAGGCTTTGCCTGTTGGAAAGAGGACGGAGCTTGACCCCTCTACACTTCCCCCAGAATCGCTAAAACGAACACATATCGTCGAGCTATTTTGCGGGTTTCTAACATGCCTGTGCTTGCTGCCTGTGCTTGCTGCCTGTGCTTGCTGCCTGTGCTTGCTGTGCTGCCTGTGCTTGCTGCCTGTGCTTGCTGTGCTGCCTGTGCTTGCTGCCTGTGCTTGCTGTACTTGCTGTGCTGCCTGTGCTTGCTTTGCTGCCTGTGCTTGCTGTACTTGCTGTGCTGCCTGTGCTTGCTGTGCTGGCTGTGCTTGCTGTGCTGCCTGTGCTTGCTGCCTGTGCTTGCTGTGCTGCCTGTGCTTGCTGCGTTGCCTGTGCTTGCTGCCTGTACTTGATGTGCTGCCTGTGCTTGCTGCCTGTGCTTGCTGTGCTGCCTGTGCTTGCTGCCTGTGCTTGCTGTTCTGCTTGTGCTTGCTGTGCTGCCTGTCCTTGCTGCCTGTCCTTGCTGTGCTGCCCGTGCTTGCTGTGCTGCCTGTGCTTGCTGTTTGTGCTTGCTGTGCTGCCTGTGCTTGCTGTGCTGCCTGTGCTTACTGTGTTGCCTGTGCTTGCTGCCTGTGCTTGCTGTGCTGCCTGTGCTGCCTGTGCTTGCTGCCTGTGCTTGCTGTGCTGCCTGTTAGCGATGCATTTGATTTCGCCCATAACACGCGGTAAATCGACAGTGGCACACGAGAGTGCGTTGCTGTGTCACCTGTTTTTGGAGGCGCCGAGAGTCGTGGATCATATCTTTACCTCGGCAGCCGGTGCATTGACCTGCATCTCAGTAAGAGTAAGCATTGTAAACAAATGCGAGAGTGAATCTCGCCGAAGATCGGAGCAGGCTTTGCCTGTTGGAAAGAGGACGGAGCTTGACCCCTCTGCACTTCCCCCAGAATCGCTAAAACGAACACATCTCGTCGAGCTATTTTGCGGGTTTCTATCATACCTGTGCTTGATGCCTGTGCTTGCTGTGCTGCCTGTGTTGCCTGTGCTTGCAGCCTGTGCTTGCTGTGCTGCCTGTGCTTGCTGCCTGTGCTTGCTGTGCTGCATGTGCTTGCTGCCTGTGCTTGCTGCCTGTGCTTGCTGTGCTGCCTGTTAGCGATGCATTTGATTTCGCCCATAACACGCGGTAATTCGACAGTGGCACACGACAGTGCGTTGCTGCGTCACCTGTTTTTGGAGGCGCCGAGAGTCGCGGATCATATGTTTACCTCGGCGGCCGGTGCATTGACCTGCGTCTCAGTAAGAGTAAGCATTGTAAACAAATGCGAGAGTGAATCTCGCCGAAGATCGGAGCAGGCTTTGCCTGTTGGAAAGAGGACGGAGCTTGACCCCTCTACACTTCCCCCAGAATCGCTAAAACGAACACATATCGTCGAGCTATTTTGCGGGTTTCTAACATGTCTGTGCTTGCTGTGCTGCCTGTGCTTGCTGCGCTGCCTGTGCTTGCTGCCTGTGCTTGCTGTGCTGCCTGTGCTTGCTGCCTGTGCTTGCTGTGCTTGCTGTGCTGCCTGTGCTTGCTGCCTGTGCTTGCTGTGCTGCCCGTGCTTGCTGCCTGCCCGTGCTTGCTGCCTGTGCTTGCTGTGCTGCCTGTGCTTGCTGCCTGTGCTTGCTCTGCTGCCTGAGCTGCCTGTGCTTGCTGCTTGTGCTTGCTGTGCTGCCTGTGCTTGCTGCCTGTGCTTGCTGCCTGTGCTTGCTGTGCTGCCTGTCCTTGCTGTGCTGCCTGTGCTTGCTGTTTGTGCTTGCTGTGCTGCCTGTGCTTGCTGCCTGTGATTGCTGTGCTGCCTGTGCTTGCTGTGCTGCCTGTGCTTTCTGTGCTGCCTGTGCTTGCTGTGCTGCCTGTTAGCGATGCATTTGATTTCGCACATAACACGCGGTAATTCGACAGTGGCACAGGACAGTGCGTTGCTGCGTCACCTATTTTTGGAGGCGCCGAGAGTCGCGGATCATATGTTTACCTTGGCGGCCGGTGCATTGACCTGCGTCTCAGTAAGAGTAAGCATTGTAAACAAATGCGAGAGTGAATCTCGCCGAAGATCGGGGCAGGCTTTGCCTGTTGTAAAGAGGACGGAGCTTGACCCCTCTGCACTTCCCCCAGAATCGCTAAAACGAACACATCTCGTCGAGCTATTTTGCGGGTTTCTAACATGCCTGTGCTTGCTGCCTGTGCTTGCTGCCTGTGCTTGCTGTGCTGCCTGTGCTTGCTGCCTGTGCTTGCTGTGCTGCCTGTGCTTGCTGCCTGTGCTTGCTGTACTTGCTGTGCTGCCTGTGTTTGCTGTGCTGCCTGTGCTTGCTGCCTGTGCTTGCTGTGCTGCCTGTGCTTGCTGCCTGTGCTTGCTGTGCTGCCTGTGCTTGCTGCCTGTGCTTGCTGTGCTGCCTGTGCTTGCTGTTTGTGCTTGCTGTGCTGCCTGTGCTTGCTGTGTTACGTCCGGGCGAGGCTTATCACGACTTTGATGTTTGTCAAGACGGTCGATGAGAAATCCGCGAGCGGCCTGCCGTGCGACCGGTCGTAACGCTTGAATATTTTTGTTAATTTAATTACAATAAATCAACGGCGATCTAACTGAAGATCATCATTGCGGTATTCTAATCCCTTCCTGGAAGAGGAGGGATTTTCTAGTTTATTTGGTACAAGCTAAACGGAGAAGTTAAGTTAAAATCTAATATCGCGTTTAGTTGTTTGCAGGACTAATAGGATTCGTGTGTCTTCTCAAGACCCGTACAGGTCCCCAATTGTTCTCGCGAGGTTATGTTTCGGCCGGTGTACAATGCTATGGTATATGAGGTGTGACGTCACAACACAGATTAAATTAAAGAGAGTAATATAAGGGAAAACAAAAGTAGTTATATTCAATTGAAAATAATCGTATAAAGAAAAGATAGAATATATATATATATATATAGAGAAAAGTAGAACAGATGTGTTACGAATTCGCTAAACTATGAAAGAATTACTGCAAGAGATGTTATCGCAGTATTGAGAAAAGTTCATGTGTAGTGCGCGACAATGATGCGCCTTAACACGAGCGCTTTCGGATATCAGTAATTACGCCTTTACAATCGACAAGTTAACAAGGAATCTTGCACGGTCAAATGACCGTGCCCGTGGGATCCCGCCGTGGCCTAAGCTCGGGTATGATCATACAATAAGATGGTAATTGTCGTCGTGTTTCGCGACTGGAGGTTCCTACCGTGTCGCTGGTCTTCGGCTACGTTCGAGTCGCTTCGGCTACGTTCGCGCTCTTACTCGCTTTGTCTCTCTCTCTCTCTCTGTCTCCTTCGCTACTCGCTCTATCCTTCTTTCTCTCTCTGGCGTATCGTCGGTGGAGTTTTCAAAGGTTTTCGATGAAAAAAAACGATGATAGTACCTTCGAATCGAAACGTAATTTTAGTACTGTGAACTTCCTCGATTTGCCTATGCTCGGTGATAATTGAGCCGGGAACTAGTCCGTTACAAGGTTCGGCAAGTCAGGAAGATAGTGCTTCTATTCAAATATCTCGATAATTAATTCCGACTTTAATCGCCATACGAGCGAGGAACAACCTTTCCGCGTTCTGTTCAAGTTAAAGAATAAAGAAAAAGTAATGTAAATGAAATCAAAAGGAAACTTAAGCTAACGTGTCCGACGCAATTTGTCGGCCACGTGCAGAACGTAACGCGCACACCTTCGCACTTTCACTAAATTAAAGAAAACTGAGTCTATGTCTCACTTAATAATTAGATTTTACAAGCTATTGTTTAACGAGGATTAATGAGTCCGTATTACTACACACTGCTAGAAGAATATGCACTTTAGGCTCAGAAATTAATGAAAACTAAGACACCCTCGGACAATCGACTACGTACCTCACGACTTTACAGCCAACTGCCCAGAGAAATCCGTCGTGAGACGGCTCCTGGGCTCGCTCTAGGCCAGTTTTTCATACCCTAACCATGGAAACGGTCGATCAGCGGTCGATTCAGTGTACAAATATTGTGTTACCGTGCTCGCTCGATGTTCAGCGAGAGACTTTCGTTTGCTCATTTATCCTCCTTTAATTATTCAGTTTTATTGCGAATAAAATATGATTGCCTTGACTCAGCTATTCAAAACTTTAGTAGTGCACGCTCCTGACTTATATGCTTGAACAGAATCAGGTTGATATCTGGGCAATGCCTTATTGCCACGAAAATCATAATTCATTTTGAAGAGAGAGAGAAACTAAAAATTAACACGCGGAACCTCATCGCTTTTTCCTTAGCCTATACACGCACACACTCATACCGCACGCACACACTCATACTCTGCTCACACGCATTCATATCCACTCACACGCTTACATTTACTTACATCTACTTATATATACTTATATATATATATACGATGGGACGAATATGATTCCACGGTGAGGGAATTCCACTACATGTTACTACTCGACAGCACCACGTATACGATGGGCCTAAGTCGTTATACAAGTAATTCGTATACGCGGCCTGGAGGAAAAATGAAATAATAATGAGTTTACAACTAATACTCTAACAACGCACCGGATGCGATGGACCTAAGTCATTATGAATAATTCGTAAATCCGGCGGCCGGAGTAAAGGAAAGAAAAGAGAGTTTAATTTGAAAGATAATAAAGAGAAGGAAAAATCAAAAAGTTACGCTGGGACGTAACATCCTCCCCCCCTTGGAATCATCATCGTCCCCGATGATGTGTTGCGCGCAAAAGTCTCACGCGTAGGGGTTAACAGTCGTCCGACGATACCATATAAAGACGTGTAACATACGTCCATCACGGCGGTGGGGTACGGCGTTGGTTCCTCCCACTCTCAGTTCGAACCGCACTCCCCGCGTATCCCCCCTGAACACCTCGAGCACGCAGTCGATCAGGGGCCTGCGCACCTCTGGGCATCCCTCTACGTTGACACTCCTGATGGTGAGGCAGTGTCGAATGAGGCCGCAAACGTCCTCGTCTGTCACCCCCTGATTGTCCCGGCATTCCAGCTCCTCGAGGGTTCGCAGTCTCTCCAAGAATTGGCCCCCAACGCTCGGGTGCATTAGGCTCATGTCTAGGTAGCGTAGGCGGGGTAGGTTGCCCAGCGAGTCCAGGGAGAACTGGCCTTGAACGTTTGTGGAGGCGGTTATGTCTAGCCGTTCCAGTGCGATCATATGTTCCCCCACCTTCTCCACAAAGGTCACGTCCACCCACGAATTTCCCACAATCGTTAGGTCGATGACATTGGTAAATCGGGGGGGTATGCGCAATGCTCCCGTAACCGAACCGTACCCTAACTCGATGAAGTTAGCCACGTTTCCTTGTTCCTCCGCCTCTAGGAGCTCCTCCTCCAGGACCTCATCTCGTTGGTCGCAGTACCTGAAGATCATGCGCCTCATGGTCACCCCTACTGCCTGATTGTGCCCCAGAGCCGCCAAAACCTCCTCTCCGAAGAATGCTGGGCGATCCAGTGTCAGGTCGGTAAGGGCCTTATTTGCTTCTAGTAGCGCTGCCAGAGGGGCGGGCCTAACCTTCGTTTTCACCAGGACAAGATTCTGGAGGCACGAACTTAACGTACGAAACGACGCCCTCGTCATGGCGGTCTCCAACGCGGCAAATTTTATGAGTTTCCGCGCGGCGAACACCCATAACAGCTCGCTGTCCATCGGACCCCTGCATTCCCCTACGGTGAGACCTTTTAGCGCCGTGAGGTTATCAGCTACTGCCCGGAGGCCGCACGGGAGAATGGCGAGACCGGAGACGTCCAGCTCCTCTAATCCCGTCGCCCACGTCGCTATTATCGTTATTATTTGTGGCCGCAGTGCCCTGCATGCGCAAGAGTCCGTTAGGAACACTGCTCGGAGCCTTACTGCGCAACGCCGAAGCAACCAGTTAACAGAGTCGTTAGTAGGTGCCGGCTCACTTCTATAGGTTGGCCAGCGCCAATCCTCCGACCGGATCGTCTCGATTCTGCTTAACGCGTGTCGCACCCCCACTTGCCACACCCTGTTAACCTGTTCCATACGTGCCACGTCTTTGAAGGGGAGAAAGGGCACCAGGAGTGCCACGACTTCCATCGGTAAGGGCGGTGCGTACTCGAATGGGTACCCGAGCCCATCAAACGGCTGCATGACGCCGGTGTCCTCGACGGCCGACGTGGACGGTCCCTGCTCGTGCCATGCGTCTGCCATCTGCACTCCCAGGACCCTCTTTCGCAGCGTGATAGGAGCTCGCTGCGCCGCCTCCATAGCGGTCCTCGCCTCCTCGGTCGTCCGGAAGGTGACGAAACCCGTCGCACCGGTGTGACCGCGCCGCACCACTGCGTGGGTGGCCCCCATAGACTCAAACACCCCCAGGAGCTGTTTCGTCCGGGTATTTGGTGACATCCGGGCGATAAACAGCCGGTTAGTCTCCAAATTCTTCGGTCCTTCCATTTCTTAAAAGTTGTTGAGTCAAGGTACAATTATGTTATTTCGATACAATGGTTATATCATGCCGTCGCTGCTCCACGGGGAGATCGGCATTCGCAGGAAGCCGGCTGTAAAGTTTTATTAGCGACTTTCGCGCCCGAGGCGAATGTGTGAAGCTGTTCCTCACTCAGAGGGAGAGAGTCTTAGTTCATAGGCAAGACTTTATCCGCGTGCTTAAGGAGACGTTTTCCCTCCTCAGTCTCCAGCAACACGGTATTTCCCTCCAGCCTTTTCACGACGCGGTAAGGACCCCGATATCGACTGCCAAATTTGCCCTTCTTGGGCTCGATAAGGACCCGCACCATGTCACCTTCTTTCGCCTCAAGCGGCCGCGCGCGCGCGTCGTAGTGCACTTTGGACTTCTGCTTTGCTTTCAATAGATTTTCCCCTGCCGCGATCTGCATTTCCGAAAGGTGGGGAATAAGCTCCCGTAGATACGCGGAGTACGTATCACTCCTCTCGTCCACGCAGATCGAGCTTGGGTATCGCGCGATTCTACCATACACGAGCTCGTACGGTGTAAAATTCGTAGCTTCGTGTACCGAGGTGTTATATGAGAACATTGCAAACGGTACCAGCCTATCCCAGTCATCATATTCATCTAAGTAATGCTTTATGTATTCTGTAAGCACGATGTGGCTGCGTTCTAACGCACCATTAGACTGAGGGCGGTATCCTGACGTCGTCACATGATCGATATCAAAAAGTCGCGCGATTTCCCTAATTACTCTATTTATAAAGCTAGTGCCTCTATCTGTTAATATCGTTCGCGGCGCTCCGAATTGTAGTATGAGATTTGTAACCATCGCATGGGCTATTGTTTCCGCTTTTATATCCGGCACGGGCACTGCAATGCAATATTTAGTGAGGTTATCCTGCATTGTCAATATGTGTTTGTTCCCTTCCGGCGTTGTGGGAAGCGGCCCGACAGTGTCTAACGATATTTTAACAAAAGGTTCAATTGGCGTATCCGTTATGATCATTGGCTCGCGCGTTCTCGCGCGGACTAACCTTTTCTCTAAGCATCCCGTGCAAGTCCGAATAAAATTTTGAATCTCGTTCTTCATACCCGGCCAATAATATCGTTCGCGAATACGATGATAAGTCTTTGTCACACCTTTGTGACCACCCATACGGCCCGCATGTAATTCGGATATTATCCTTGGTCGCAACGCCTCAGCTGGTATCGAAACGTTCCCGGTGAACAAGGTAATAGTTACTCCGGAATCTTCGAATATTTCGTTTAATAAGTCCGGATAAATTCCGCACGACAGTTTTTCCGTGATATCTCCTTTCAGTGATAACCCGCACGATGTTTGCCCGTAGTTGATTAAAGCGTCCCGTAATCTAGTCAATCCGTCCCTGAATTCAGCAACGGTGGGGGTATCGTAAAATCTCTTTGCTACTACTATGCTGTAAATAAAATGTTTCTTGTAGCGTGTAACTAAAATTTTTCCTTCTTTTGGATTAACGGACTTCATGTCCTCGATGTTAATCGCACGCAATTCCGTTAACAACCGCGATACCGTATTGTCGAATTCGCAATCGGCTGTTATGAAATGGGCTATGTTCCCCCGTCGCGCTGTTAGATTCTCGCGCGAATATCGTACAGGCTTTACTCCGCTCCTTAGGTTATCTCGTGGTAGGCTCTGTGGACGAGACTGATCAAGCTCGCGAGGCACACTCTCGCTCACGGGAATCCCGACGATAGTTGTGTTCGGTGCTCGGTCAGCGTATAGTCGTCGTGACGGTACGTCTCTCGGTAATGTTTCCTTTGTCGGAGGGTTCGGTGTCGAAAGTGCCAGTGGTCGCGTCGCGGGAACAGGCGTCGGTATAAATGATCGCCGTATCGGTTTCGAAATTATAGTATCGTTAATTTTCCCCGGCGCTTCCTCGGTTTCTTTGATAGGTGTTAAAGGCCCTGTAGAGGGACGCGCGATAGTCCCGGCACGGGCAGGACGGGTGGGGAACTCCATTGTGTCTAACGCATTTCCCGACCTGTCCGGCACTAAGATTTCCCCCACTTCCTCTACCGGTTCTCGTTCATGTAAGTCGTCAAAGAGTGTTGAATTTTGTTTATTCGCGCTGCTGTCGTCATGCGGCAGTTCGTCCGCGCTTTCGTCGTCAGTCCGTTGGTCATGTCTGAATAGAGCGTCGTGAAAACGTACGATCGAGTCGGACAACTCCTCCAGCGTAATCGGCCCTTCCGATTCTTCACTAGAGGATTCGCCCTCATCGGTCGCGTGGTGGTGCCGGGTGGGAACCTCCATGGTGGGTAGTGCGCTTCCCGGCGCCTCCACCTCTTCGCTCGCGCCCGGTTCTGTTTCTGGTATTTTGTCTGTCTCCGGCGGCGGTCGACTCGGTTGTCTCGGTTTTACACTAGGCAACACGCTCCTACGTTCAACGAATATTGGCGTGTCGGAAACGTCTGATGACGGGTCATCGCTGTCTGCTGTCGCCTCTGTCTGTGTCGACGGTACAACCGGAGCACGATTACGCGTTCTTGATGCTACCGCGCTTGTATCTAAAGGATTTGGCAACCTCGGATTTACTCGAACTCTACCCGTTCTTTCCTCCGGTGGAGAAGAATCGCTTGTTGACACGCGTGGGTTATCCGAGCCTGATTCCGCGGTCCCTTGTCTCAACGGTAACACCTTCATTTCTGAACGCTCCTTACTTTCCTCGTCGGAACTTAGTATACTTGGTTTGACTGGATTACGCGACAACGCGTCGGCATTAGTATTGAGCTTTCCCGGTTTGTGCACGAACTCATATTCATAGTCCCTTAGTTTCAGTCTCCAACGTACAAGTCGTTGTCCCGGATCTTTTACAGAATCTATCCATTTCAATGGTTCGTGATCACTAAAGAGCGTGAACTTTCTACCGTATAAGTATGGTCTGAAATGCAGTACCGCGTAAAGAACAGCTAAGCACTCCTTTTCAGTGGTAGTATAATTCTGTTCCGGTTTTGTTAAGTTTCGCGACAAGTACGCAACGGGCAGATCGTTGCCGTTGGTATTCTGACTGAGTACTGCGCCTATCGCTACGCCTGAGGCGTCAGTCGTTAAAGTAAAGGGCTCATTAAAATTAGGAAACTGTAAAATAGGAGACTTGCACAATGCTCCGCGTAATATCTTAAAACTCTTAGTATGTTCCGCGTTCCAATCAAACTTCGCGTTTTTCTTCAATAATTCAGTCAACGGTTTCGCGATCGCGGCGAAATTCTCTATAAAGCGACGATAGTAGCCTACTAAGCCTAGGAACTCCCGAACATTGCGCTGTGTCTGTGGATACGGAAAATTCTTCACAGCGCTTATTTTACCTGGGTCTGGGCGTACCCCGTTTCGACCTATTATGTGTCCTAGGTAAGCTACTTCCGTGCGCAGAAAGTCGCACTTATCCGGTTGCAGCGTAAGTTTCGCGTCGCGTAGTCTATTGAATAACCGTTGTACTTTTCTCCTATGTTCTTCCAGAGATTTGGCGTATACGACTATGTCGTCTAAATAAACGAAAACTTCTACTCCTTGCAATCCACGCAACACCTGATCCATTAATCGTTGGAAGGTCGCCGGCGCGTTCTTAAGCCCTTCCGGCATTCGTACATATTCGTAATGACCGTTCGGTGTCGTGAATGCAGTTTTCGCGCGATCTTTCGGTTCCATGCCGATTTGCTGAAACCCGCTTGCCAAATCAAATACTGAGAAATAACGCGCCTCGCCTAGGTGATCCATGATATCAGTGATGTTGGGCAATGGATACGCGTCCCCGATCGTCTTATCATTTAATTTCCTAAAATCTATCACCATACGCCAGCGTTTATTCCCGTGGGAATCTGGTTTTTTCGGTACTTTCCAGAGTGGCGAATTGTACGGTGAGCTTGATGGTGTTATAATATTATCCGTTAGCTTCAAGGAGATTTGCCGCGCGATCTCGTCTTTATGTATCGGTGGAAATCTGTATTGACGTGTATTAATCGGTAGGTCGTCTGTTGTCGGTATTGTGTGAGTGATGCACGGTGTCGATTGTAGTCTGTCACCCGGTAGATGGAAGGTTTTAGGGTATTCCTCTATCAAATCGATTACGTGCTCGCGTTCTTCGGCGTTGAGGTGTTCGAGCCGCAAGCGAGAGAGCACCTCACTCACCCGATCAGTCGTCACCGGCTTTTCCGCGCGTTCGGAGTCTGTATCGAAATATTCCTGTTCTTCGGGAAAATTATGGTACTCGAACGGCACTATGTTTTGTGGCGGAATCTCAATTTCCACGCGCTTGTCTAAGGTGTTAATCGCCAGCACGTGGCACGCGCCCTGACTGACTGAGACGGCTGCTTCACCGATATAGATACCGTCTGCAATGCTCATTCGCGGCAAATAGCCCTCCGTTAAATCTCTCCCTTCATCCACGTCGATCCTAAGTACTTGTCGCGCGCGCGGCTGCAAGTGGTATACTCGCGTCGCTGGCGAGCTGCGTCGCGCGCTGTTCGATTCGGATTCTCCGACGAATCGCATTGGTCTTATCGGATCGCTTTGTGTTACTAAAGTGTTGTGTGCAAATGAAATCTCTGCACGTTCTTGTCGCAGGTATTCTTTACCGAGAATTCCGTCGCTTCGTATTGGAAAGTTAGATCGTACTACGTGGAATTTTACTACTTGCCCGAGCAAGGTTAAAGTGGTCGTGCCTAGAGTTTCGGTTTGCTCCATAGTAATCCCTGTTATAATTACTGATTCGTCTAGCGCGACAGACACGTCTTCCCCGAGAGCTTTTAACTTTATTATATTTACATCTGCTCCAGTATCGATTAAAAAGTAGGCAAATTCCCGTCGCAATTCTACCGCGTGCATTTTAACCTGCGGTGAATCTCGGTTCGATTCGAAGCGTATTACTGCGGGTTTTCCTCCAGAAACCTCACGGTTGCTCGACGCTCCGTGCTGTGCGGGCTCGGCGGCGCGTCCGACCGACGAGCTCCTCGAGAGTTTAAATCTGGTTCCCTAGTCAATTCAGGTGACGCTTGTTCACGCCTTGGCGGTGGTTGCCATCGCGGTGGTGATCGCGAAGGTGGCGGAGAGTCATTTCGTCGCATTGGTTCGTAATCGCGGTTATTTCCCGGGCGGTTAGTTCCGTAGCGATATTGGCGTTCTGGCGACATGGCGCGGGGCGGTGTCAAGCGTTGTGCGGCACATTGACAAGTGCACGGCGCAGCGTACGGTGTCGGCGGGTACAGTGCGTTCGGCGGCGGATAGTAACCCGTCGGTGGCAAACCCGAATGATGCGAACTCAAAGGCGGCGATTTTAATATACTAGCAGACGCTCCCAGATGTTCGTGAGACGGTCCCGCTGCCCGCTGGTCGTAAGGGCTAAGCGGTCGGGGTGAAGGAGTACGCGACGGCACTTCCTCCTCTCTGCGCGATACGAGCAGTCTCGCCGACTCCAAACCCGTGTTTCTGGACGCCTTCATTCGGTGTTCTATTTGTGCCGCAATTCCTACGGCTGCATCTAGATCTTTTGGCGCACGCGCTTCTATTTCTCGCATCATTTCGTCCGGTAACCCCCGCACGAACCCCTCAAGGGCACTTTCCCTAACCGGAATTATCATTATTTCCGCCCCAGTCGGATGCGTTTCCTGCAGCGCTATCCTTGCCCCTGAGACGAGTGCCGATAATCTATCGTAAAACCCGTAAACCCCCTCATCGCGTCGCATCCTGATAGTAACGATATCCTTCATGTATTGCGCGAAAGTTCTGTGGCCCCCAAAACGCGTCTTTAGATGTTTAATTAGCGAGTCGACGGTGGAAAAATCTTTTTCATAAGTGCTTACTCCCGCTCGACCCTCGAGTTTATTTATCACTCCGCGCACGAACGCGTCCTCCCAAGCCGGTGGTACGAGAGCCGCGCCTCCGCGTACTCTCCTAACGAATTCGCTCAATGGTATATTTGACCCGTCATAACTGGGTATCCCGACTAACCCCTGTTGGAGGGCATATATCTCCGCCATCATAGAGGTCGATGCATCGGGATCTGCGCCCGATCTACGCGTGGTGTTGTTCGCGGTCGATTCGTTTGGCTGACTCATTTTTGGCTAGTCGATACCGGGGCGCTTGTGTCTAATTACGTGCAGCGCTCCTGTGCTATATCGACCGTAAAGGACAAGGCTAATCTAAGCGTTTATCGAATTCAAAACAACATGCACATAACCTAAAAATAAAATTATTACTCTGTCTTGATTCGTCACACCTTTAATCAGAAATATAACCTCAAATGTGAAAGAAATTAAAGTAAATAAAAGGAAGTATCCCATGAAAATTATAATTAATTATATATATATATAAAGAAGAAATAAAGAACAGAATTGGTGGCAACACAAAGATCTGACACTAATTCAGAAGTGGATATAATAGTAATAGAAATATGTAGTATAATAATATATATATTTGAAATAAAAAGAATGATGAAAAACCTAATTGGTGGAAGACACAAAATGAATCCCACTTCTGACACCAATTCAGCTGTTACGTCCGGGCGAGGCTTATCACGACTTTGATGTTTGTCAAGACGGTCGATGAGAAATCCGCGAGCGGCCTGCCGTGCGACCGGTCGTAACGCTTGAATATTTTTGTTAATTTAATTACAATAAATCAACGGCGATCTAACTGAAGATCATCATTGCGGTATTCTAATCCCTTCCTGGAAGAGGAGGGATTTTCTAGTTTATTTGGTACAAGCTAAACGGAGAAGTTAAGTTAAAATCTAATATCGCGTTTAGTTGTTTGCAGGACTAATAGGATTCGTGTGTCTTCTCAAGACCCGTACAGGTCCCCAATTGTTCTCGCGAGGTTATGTTTCGGCCGGTGTACAATGCTATGGTATATGAGGTGTGACGTCACAACACAGATTAAATTAAAGAGAGTAATATAAGGGAAAACAAAAGTAGTTATATTCAATTGAAAATAATCGTATAAAGAAAAGATAGAATATATATATATATATATAGAGAAAAGTAGAACAGATGTGTTACGAATTCGCTAAACTATGAAAGAATTACTGCAAGAGATGTTATCGCAGTATTGAGAAAAGTTCATGTGTAGTGCGCGACAATGATGCGCCTTAACACGAGCGCTTTCGGATATCAGTAATTACGCCTTTACAATCGACAAGTTAACAAGGAATCTTGCACGGTCAAATGACCGTGCCCGTGGGATCCCGCCGTGGCCTAAGCTCGGGTATGATCATACAATAAGATGGTAATTGTCGTCGTGTTTCGCGACTGGAGGTTCCTACCGTGTCGCTGGTCTTCGGCTACGTTCGAGTCGCTTCGGCTACGTTCGCGCTCTTACTCGCTTTGTCTCTCTCTCTCTCTGTCTCCTTCGCTACTCGCTCTATCCTTCTTTCTCTCTCTGGCGTATCGTCGGTGGAGTTTTCAAAGGTTTTCGATGAAAAAAAACGATGATAGTACCTGCGAATCGAAACGTAATTTTAGTACTGTGAACTTCCTCGATTTGCCTATGCTCGGTGATAATTGAGCCGGGAACTAGTCCGTTACAAGGTTCGGCAAGTCAGGAAGATAGTGCTTCTATTCAAATATCTCGATAATTAATTCCGACTTTAATCGCCATACGAGCGAGGAACAACCTTTCCGCGTTCTGTTCAAGTTAAAGAATAAAGAAAAAGTAATGTAAATGAAATCAAAAGGAAACTTAAGCTAACGTGTCCGACGCAATTTGTCGGCCACGTGCAGAACGTAACGCGCACACCTTCGCACTTTCACTAAATTAAAGAAAACTGAGTCTATGTCTCACTTAATAATTAGATTTTACAAGCTATTGTTTAACGAGGATTAATGAGTCCGTATTACTACACACTGCTAGAAGAATATGCACTTTAGGCTCAGAAATTAATGAAAACTAAGACACCCTCGGACAATCGACTACGTACCTCACGACTTTACAGCCAACTGCCCAGAGAAATCTGTCGTGAGACGGCTCCTGGGCTCGCTCTAGGCCAGTTTTTCATACCCTAACCATGGCAACGGTCGATCAGCGGTCGATTCAGTGTACAAATATTGTGTTACCGTGCTCGCTCGATGTTCAGCGAGAGACTTTCGTTTGCTCATTTATCCTCCTTTAATTATTCAGTTTTATTGCGAATAAAATATGATTGCCTTGACTCAGCTATTCAAAACTTTAGTAGTGCACGCTCCTGACTTATATGCTTGAACAGAATCAGGTTGATATCTGGGCAATGCCTTATTGCCACGAAAATCATAATTCATTTTGAAGAGAGAGAGAAACTAAAAATTAACACGCGGAACCTCATCGCTTTTTCCTTAGCCTATACACGCACACACTCATACCGCACGCACACACTCATACTCTGCTCACACGCATTCATATCCACTCACACGCTTACATTTACTTACATCTACTTATATATACTTATATATATATATACGATGGGATGAATATGATTCCACGGTGAGGGAATTCCACTACATGTTACTACTCGACAGCACCACGTATACGATGGGCCTAAGTCGTTATACAAGTAATTCGTATACGCGGCCTGGAGGAAAAATGAAATAATAATGAGTTTACAACTAATACTCTAACAACGCACCGGATGCGATGGACCTAAGTCATTATGAATAATTCGTAAATCCGGCGGCCGGAGTAAAGGAAAGAAAAGAGAGTTTAATTTGAAAGATAATAAAGAGAAGGAAAAATCAAAAAGTTACGCTGGGACGTAACAGCTGCCTGTGCTTGCTGTGCTGCCTGTGCTTGTTGCCTCTGCTTGCTGTGCTGCCTGTGCTTGCTGTGCTGCCTGTGCTTGCTGCCTGTGCTTGCTGTACTTGCTGTGCTGCCTGTGCTTGCTTTGCTGCCTGTGCTTGCTATGCTGCCTGTGCTGTGCTGCCTGTGCTTGCTGTGCTGCCTGTTCTTGCTGCCTGTGCTTGCTGTGCTGCCTGTGCTTGCTGCCTGTGCATGCTCTACTGCCTGTGCTTGCTGCCTGTGCTTGTTGTGCTGCCTGTGCTTTCTGCCTGTGCTTGCTGTGCTGCCTGTGCTTGCTGTGCTTGCTGCCTGTGCTTGCTGTGCTGCCTGTGCTTGCTGTGCTGCCTGTGCTTGCTGCCTGTGCTTGCTGTGCTGCCTGTTAGCGATGCATTTGATTTCGCTCATAACACGCGGTAATTTGACAGTGGCACACGACAGTGCATTGCTGTGTCACCTGTTTTTGGAGGCGCCGAGAGTCGCGGATCATATGTTTACCTCGGCGGCCGGTGCATTGACCTGCGTCTCAGTAAGAGTAAGCATTGTAAACAAATGCGAGAGTGAATCTCGCCGAAGATCGGAGCAGGCTTTGCCTGTTGGAAAGAGGACGGAGCTTGACCCCTCTGCACTTCCCCCAGAATCGCTAAAACGAACACATCTCGTCGAGCTATTTTGCGGGTTTCTAGCATACCTGCTTGCTGCCTGTGCTTGCTGTGCTGCCTGTGCTTGCTGCCTGTGCTTGCTGTGCTGCCTGTGCTTGCTGCCTGGGCTTGCTGTGCTGCCTGTGCTTGCTGCCTGTGCTTGCTGTGCTGCCTGTGCTTGCTGTACTTGCTGTGCTGCCTGTGCTTGCTGCCTGTGCTTGCTGTGCTGCCTGTGCTTGCTGTTTGTGCTTGCTGTGCTGCCTGTGCTTGCTGCCTGTGCTTGCTGTGCTGCCTGTGCTTGTTGCCTCTGCTTGCTGTGCTGCCTGTGCTTGCTGCCTGTGCTTGCTGTGCTGCCTGTTCTTGCTGCCTGTGCTTGCTGCCTGTGCATGCTCTGCTGCCTGTGCTTGCTGCCTGTGCTTGCTGTGCTGCCTGTGCTTGCTGCCTGTGCTTGCTGTGCTGCCTGTGCTTGCTGCCTGTGCTTGTTGTGCTGCCTGTGCTTTCTGCCTGTGCTTGCTGTGCTGCCTGTGCTTGCTGCCTGTGCTTGCTATGCTGCCTATGCTTGCTGTGCTGCCTGTTAGCGATGCATTTGATTTCGCCCATAACACGCGGTAAATCGACAGTGGCACACGAGAGTGCGTTGCTGTGTCACCTGTTTTTGGAGGCGCCGAGAGTCGCGGATCATATGTTTACCTCGGCAGCCGGTGCATTGACCTGCGTCTCAGTAAGAGTAAGCATTGTAAACAAATGCGAGAGTGAATCTCGCCGAAGATCGGAGCAGGCTTTGCCTGTTGGAAAGAGGACGGAGCTTGACCCCTCTGCACTTCCCCCAGAATCGCTAAAACGAACACATCCCGTCGAGCTATTTTGCGGGTTTCTATCATACCTGTGCTTGATGCCTGTGCTTGCTGTGCTGCCTGTGCTTGCTGCCTGTGCTTGCTGTGTTGCCTGTGCTTGCTGCCTGTGCTTGCTGTGCTGCCTGTTAGCGATGCATTTGATTTCGCCCATAACACGCGGTAATTCGACAGTGGCACACGACAGTGCGTTGCTGCGTCACCTGTTTTTGGAGGCGCCGAGAGTCGCGGATCATATGTTTACCTCGGCGGCCGGTGCGTTGACCTGCGTCTCAGTAAGAGTAAGCATTGTAAACAAATGCGAGAGTGAATCTCGCCGAAGATCGGAGCAGGCTTTGCCTGTTGGAAAGAGGACGGAGCTTGACCCCTCTACACTTCCCCCAGAATCGCTAAAACGAACACATATCGTCGAGCTATTTTGCGGGTTTCTAACATGTCTGTGCTGCCTGTGCTCGCTGCGCTGCCAGTGCTTGCTGCCTGTGCTTGCTGTGCTGCCTGTGCTTGCTGCCTGTGCTTGCTGTGCTTGCTGTGCTGCCTGTGCTTGCTGCCTGTGCTTGCTGTGCTGCCCGTGCTTGCTGCCTGCCCGTGCTTGCTGAGCTGCCTGTGCTTGCTGAGCTGCCTGTGCAAGCTGCCTGTGCTTGCTGTGCTGCCTGTGCTTGCTGTGCTGCCTGTGCTTGCTGTGCTGCCTGTGCTTGCTGCCTGTGCTTACTGTGTTGCCTGTGCTTGCTGCCTGTGCTTGCTGTGCTGCCTGTGCTGTGCTGCCTGTGCTTGCTGTGCTGCCTGTTCTTGCTGCCTGTGCTTGCTGTGCTGCCTGTGCTTGCTGCCTGTGCATGCTCTGCTGCCTGTGCTTGCTGCCTGTGCTTGCTGTGCTGCCTGTGCTTGCTGCCTGTGCTTGCTGTGCTTGCTGTGCTGCCTGTACTTGCTGCTTGTGCTTGTTGTGTTGCCTGTGCTTGCTGTGCTGCCTGTGCTTGCTGCCTGTGCTTGCTGTGCTGCCTGTGCTTGCTGTTTGTGCTTGCTGTGCTGCCTGTGCTTGCTGTGCTGCCTGTGCCTGCTGCCTGTGCTTGCTGTGCTGCCTGTGCTTGCTGCTTGTGCTTGTTGTGTTGCCTGTGCTTGCTGTGCTGCCTGTGCTTGCTGTGCTGCCTGTGCTTGCTGCCTGTGCTTGCTGTGCTTGCTGTTTGTGCTTGCTGTGCTGCCTGTGCTTGCTGTGCTGCCTGTGCCTGCTGCCTGTTCTTGTTGCCTCTGCTTGCTGTGCTGCCTGTGCTTGCTGTGCTGCCTGTGCTTGCTGCCTGTGCTTGCTGTGCTGCCTGTTAGCGATGCATTTGATTTCGCCTAGAACACGCGGTAATTCGACAGTGGCACACGACAGTGCGTTGCTGTGTCACCTGTTTTTGGAGGCGCCGAGAGTCGCGGATCATATGTTTACCTCGGCGGCCGGTGCATTGACCTGCGTCTCAGTAAGAGTAAGCATTGTAAACAAATGCGAGAGCGAATCTCGCCGAAGATCGGAGCAGGCTTTGCCTGTTGGAAAAAGGACGGAGCTTGACCCCTCTGCACTTCCCCCAGAATCGCTAAAACGAACACATCTCGTCGAGCTATTTTGCGGGTTTCTATCATGCCTGTGCTTGCTGCCTGTGCTTGCTGCCTGTGCTTGCTGCCTGTGCTTGCTGTGCTGCCTGTGCTTGCTGGGCAGTCTGTGCTTGCTGCCTGTGCTTGCTGCCTGTGCTTGCTGTGCTGCCTGTTAGCGATGCATTTGATTTCGCCAATAACACGCGGTAATTCGACAGTGGCACACGACAGTGCGTTGCTGTGTCACCTGTTTTTGGAGGCGCCGAGAGTCGCGGATCATATGTTTACCTCGGCGGCCGGTGCATTGACCTGCGTCTCAGTAAGAGTAAGCATTGTAAACAAATGCGAGAGTGAATCTCGCCGAAGATCGGAGCAGGCTTTGCCTGTTGGAAAGAGGACGGAGCTTGACCCCTCTGCACTTCCCCCAGAATCGCTAAAACGAACAAATCTCGTCGAGCTATTTTGCGGGTTTCTAACATGCCTGTGCTAGCTTCCTGTGCTTGCTGCCTGTGCTTGCTGTGCTGCCTGTGCTTGCTGCCTGTGCTTTCTGTGCTGCCTGTGCTTGCTGTGCTGCCTGTGCTTGCTGCCTGTGCTTGCTGTGCTGCCTGTGGTTGCTGCCTGTGCTTGCTGTGCTGCCCGTGCTTTCTGCCTGTGCTTGCTGCCTGTGCTTGCTGTGCTGCCTGTGCTTGCAGTGCTTGCTATGCTGCCTGTGCAAGCTGCCTGTGCTTGCTGTGCTGCCTGTGCTTGCTGCCTGTGCTTGCTGTGCTGCCTGTTAGCGATGCATTTGATTTCGCCAATAACACGCGGTAATTCGACAGTGGCACACGACAGTGCCACACGACAGTGCGTTGCTGTGTCACCTGTTTTTGGAGGCGCCGAGAGTCGCGGATCATATGTTTACCTCGGCGGCCGGTGCATTGACCTGCGTCTCAGTAAGAGTAAGCATTGTAAACAAATGAAGGAGTGAATCTCGCCGAAGATCGGAGCAGACTTTGCCTGTTGGAAAGAGCACGGAGCTTGACCCCTCTGCACTTCCCCCAGAATCGCTAAAACGAACACATCTCGTCGAGCTATTTTGCGGGTTTCTAGCATACCTCTGCTTGCTGCCTGTGCTTGCTGCCTGTGCTTGCTGTGCTGCCTGTGCTTGCTGCCTGTGCTTGCTGTGCTGCCTGTGCTTGCTGCCTGTGCTGCCTGTGCTTGCTGCCTGTGCTTGCTGTGCTGCCTGTGCTTGCTGCCTGTGCTTGCTGTGCTGCCTGTGCTTGCTGCCTGTGCTTGCTGCCTGTGCTTGCTGCCTGTGCTTGCTGTGCTGCCAGTGCTTGCTGCCTGTGCTTGCTGTGTTGCCCGTGCTTGCTGCCTGTGCTTGCTGTGCTGCCCGTGCTTTCTGCCTGTGCTTGCTGCCTGTGCTTGCTGTGCTGCCTGTGCTGCCTGTGCTTGCTGTGCTGCCTGTGCTTGCTGTGCTGTCTGTGCTCGCTGCCTGTGCTTGCTGTGCTGAGTGTGCTTGCTGCCTGTGCTTGCTGTGCTGCCTGTGCTTGCTGCCTGTGCTTGCTGTGCTGCCTGTGCATGCTGCCTGTGCTTGCTGTGCTGCCTGTGCTTGCTGTGCTGCCTGTTAGCGATGCATTTGATTTCGCCCATAACACGCGGTAATTCGACAGTGGCACACGACAGTGCGTTGCTGTGTCACCTGTTTTTGGAGCGGCGAGAGTCGCGGATCATATGTTTACCTCGGCGGCCGGTGCATTGACCTGCGTCTCAGTAAGAGTAAGCATTGTAAACAAATGCGAGAGTGAATCTCGCCGAAGATCGGAGCAGGCTTTGCCTGTTGGAAAGAGGACGGAGCTTGACCCCTCTGCACATCCCCCAGAATCGCTAAAACGAACACATCTCGTAGAGCTATTTTGCGGGTTTCTAACATGCCTGTGCTTGCTGCCTGCGCTTGCTGTGCTGCCTGTGCTTACTGTGTTGCCTGTGCTTACTGTGTTGCCTGTGCTTGCTGCCTGTGCTTGCTGTGCTGCCTGTGCTTGCTGCCTGTGCTTGCTGTGCTGCCTGTGCTTGCTGCCTGTGCTTGCTTTGCTGCCTGTGCTTGCTGTACTGCCTGTGCTTGCTGTGCTGCCTGTGCTTGCTGGCTGTGCTTGCTGTGCTGCCTGTGCTTGCTGCCTGTGCTTGCTGTGCTGCCCGTGCTTGCTGCCTGTGCTGCCTGTGCTTGATGCCTGTTCTTGCTGTGCTGCCTGTGCTTGCTGCCTGTGCTTGCTGTGTTGCCTGTGCTTGCTGCCTGTGCTTGCTGTGCTGCCTGTGCTTGCTGCCTGTGCTTGCTGTGCTGCCTGTGCTTGCTGCCTGTGCTTGCTCTGCTGCCTGTGCTTGCTGTGCTGCCTGTGCTTGCTATGCTGCCTGTGCAAGCTGCCTGTGCTTGCTGTGCTGCCTGTGCTTGCTGCCTGTGCTTACTGTGTTGCCTGTGCTTGCTGCCTGTGCTTGCTGTGCTGCCTGTGCTGTGCTGCCTGTGCTTGCTGTGCTGCCTGTTCTTGCTGCCTGTGCTTTCTGTGCTGCCTGTGCTTGCTGCCTGTGCATGCTCTGCTGCCTGTGCTTGCTGCCTGTGCTTGCTGTGCTGCCTGTGCTTGCTGCCTGTGCTTGCTGTGCTTGCTGTGCTGCCTGTGCTTGCTGCTTGTGCTTGTTGTGTTGCCTGTGCTTGCTGTGCTGCCTGTGCTTGCTGTGCTGCCTGTGCTTGCTGCCTGTGCTTGCTGCCTGTGCTTGCTGTTTGTGCTTGCTGTGCTGCCTGTGCTTGCTGTGCTGCCTGTGCCTGCTGCCTGTGCTTGCTGTGCTGCCTGTGCTTGTTGCCTCTGCTTGCTGTGCTGCCTGTGCTTGCTGTGCTGCCTGTGCTTGCTGCCTGTGTTTGCTGTGCTGCCTGTGCTTGCTGTGCTGCCTGTTAGCGATGCATTTGATTTCGCCCATAACACGCGGTAATTCGACAGTGGCACACGACAGTGCGTTGCTGTGTCACCTGTTTTTGGAGGCGCCGAGAGTCGCGGATCATATGTTTACCTCGGCGGCCGCTGCATTGACCTGCGTCTCAGTAAGGGTAAGCATTGTAAACAAATGCGAGAGCGAATCTCGCCGAAGATCGGAGCAGGCTTTGCCTGTTGGAAATAGGACGGAGCTTGACCCCTCTGCACTTCCCCCAGAATCGCTAAAACGAACACATCTCGTCGAGCTATTTTGCGGGTTTCTATCATACCTGTGCTTGATGCCTGTGCTTGCTGTGCTGCCTGTGCTTGCTGCCTGTGCTTGCTGCCTGTGCTTGCTGTGCTGCCTGTGCTTGCTGCCTGTGCTTGCTGTCCTGCCTGTGCTTGCTGCCTGTGCTTGCTGCCTCTGCTTGCTGTGCTGCCTGTGCTTGCTGCTTGTGCTTGCTGTGCTGCCTGTGCTTGCTGCCTGTGCTTGCTGTGCTGCCTGTGCTTGCTGCCTGTGCTTGCTGCCTGTGCTTGCTGTGCTGCCTGTGCCTGCTGCCTGTGCTTGCTGTGTTGCCTGTGCTTGCTGCCTGTGCTTGCTGCCTGTGCTTGCTGTGCTGCCCGTGCTTTCTGCCTGTGCTTGCTGCCTGTGCTTGCTGTGCTGCCTGTGCTTGCTGCCTGTGCTGCCTGTGCTTGCTGTGCTGTCTGTGCTTGCTGCCTGTGCTTGCTGTGCTGAGTGTGCTTGCTGACTGTGCTTGCTGTGCTGCCTGTGCTTGCTGCCTGTGCTTGCTGTGCTGCCTGTGCTTGCTGCCTGTGCTTGCTGTGCTGCCTGTGCATGCTGCCTGTGCTTGCTGTGCTGCCTGTTAGCGATGCATTTGATTTCGCCCATAACACGCGGTAATTCGTCAGTGGCACACGACAGTGCGTTGCTGTGTCACCTGTTTTTGGAGGCGCCGAGAGTCGCGGATCATATGTTTACCTCGGCGGCCGGTGCATTGACCTGCGTCTCAGTAAGAGTAAGCATTGTAAACAAATGCGAGAGTGAATCTCGCCGAAGATCGGAGCAGGCTTTGCCTGTTGGAAAGAGGACGGAGCTTGACCCCTCTGCACTTCCCCCAGAATCGCTAAAACGAACACATCTCGTCGAGCTATTTTGCGGGTTTCTAACATGCCTGTGCTTGCTGCCTGTGCTTGCTGCCTGTGCTTGTTGCCTGTGCTTGCTGCCTGTGCTTGCTGTGCTGCCTGTGCTTGCTGTGCTGTCCGTGCTTGCTGCCTGTGCTTGCTGTGCTGCCTGTGCTTGCTGCCTATGCTTGCTGTGCTGCCTGTGCTTGCTGTGCTGCCTGTGCTTGCTGCCTGTGCTTGCTGTGCTGCCTGTTAGCGATGCATTTGATTTCGCCCAGAACACGCGGTAATTCGACAGTGGCACACGACAGTGCGTTGCTGTGTCACCTGTTTTTGGAGGCGCCGAGAGTCGCGGATCATATGTTTACCTCGGCGGCCGGTGCATTGACCTGCGTCTCAGTAAGAGTAAGCATTGTAAACAAATGCGAGAGTGAATCTCGCCGAAGATCGGAGCAGGCTTTGCCTGTTGGAAAGAGGACGGAGCTTGACCCCTCTGCACTTCCCCCAGAATCGCTAAAACGAACAAATCTCGTCGAGCTATTTTGCGGGTTTCTAACATGCCTGTGCTAGCTTCCTGTGCTTGCTGTGCTGCCTGTGCTTGCTGCCTGTGCTTGCTGTGCTGCCTGTGCTTGCTGCCTGTGCTTTCTGTGCTGCCTGTGCTTGCTGTGCTGCCTGTGCTTGCTGCCTGTGCTTGCTGTGCTGCCTGTGGTTGCTGCCTGTGCTTGCTGTGCTGCCCGTGCTTTCTGCCTGTGCTTGCTGCCTGTGCTTGCTGTGCTGCCTGTGCTTGCAGTGCTTGCTATGCTGCCTGTGCTTGCTGCCTGTGCTTGCTGTGCTGCCTGTTAGCGATGCATTTGATTTCGCCAATAACACGCGGTAATTCGACAGTGGCACACGACAGTGCGTTGCTGTGTCACCTGTTTTTGGAGGCGCCGAGAGTCGCGGATCATATGTTTACCTCGGCGGCCGGTGCATTGACCTGCGTCTCAGTAAGAGTAAGCATTGTATACAAATGAAGGAGTGAATCTCGCCGAAGATCGGAGCAGACTTTGCCTGTTGGAAAGAGCACGGAGCTTGACCCCTCTGCACTTCCCCCAGAATCGCTAAAACGAACACATCTCGTCGAGCTATTTTGCGGGTTTCTAGCATACCTCTGCTTGCTGCCTGTGCTTGCTGCCTGTGCTTGCTGTGCTGCCTGTGCTTGCTGCCTGTGCTTGCTGTGCTGCCTGTGCTTGCTGCCTGTGCTGCCTGTGCTTGCTGCCTGTGCTTGCTGTGCTGCCTGTGCTTGCTGCCTGTGCTTGCTGCCTGTGCTTGCTGTGCTGCCAGTGCTTGCTGCCTGTGCTTGCTGTGTTGCCCGTGCTTGCTGCCTGTGCTTGCTGTGCTGCCCGTGCTTTCTGCCTGTGCTTGCTGCCTGTGCTTGCTGTGCTGCCTGTGCTGCCTGTGCTTGCTGTGCTGCCTGTGCTTGCTGTGCTGTCTGTGCTCGTTGCCTGTGCTTGCTGTGCTGAGTGTGCTTGCTGACTGTGCTTGCTGTGCTGCCTGTGCTTGCTGCCTGTGCTTGCTGTGCTGCCTGTGCTTGCTGCCTGTGCTTGCTGTGCTGCCTGTGCATGCTGCCTGTGCTTGCTGTGCTGCCTGTGCTTGCTGTGCTGCCTGTTAGCGATGCATTTGATTTCGCCCATAACACGCGGTAATTCGACAGTGGCACACGACAGTGCGTTGCTGTGTCACCTGTTTTTGGAGCGGCGAGAGTCGCGGATCATATGTTTACCTCGGCGGCCGGTGCATTGACCTGCGTCTCAGTAAGAGTAAGCATTGTAAACAAATGCGAGAGTGAATCTCGCCGAAGATCGGAGCAGGCTTTGCCTGTTGGAAAGAGGACGGAGCTTGACCCCTCTGCACATCCCCCAGAATCGCTAAAACGAACACATCTCGTAGAGCTATTTTGCGGGTTTCTAACATGCCTGTGCTTGCTGCCTGTGCTTGCTGTGCTGCCTGTGCTTACTGTGTTGCCTGTGCTTACTGTGTTGCCTGTGCTTGCTGCCTGTGCTTGCTGTGCTGCCTGTGCTTGCTGCCTGTGCTTGCTGTGCTGCCTGTGCTTGCTGCCTGTGCTTGCTGTACTTGCTGTGCTGCCTGTGCTTGCTTTGCTGCCTGTGCTTGCTGTACTGCCTGTGCTTGCTGTGCTGCCTGTGCTTGCTGGCTGTGCTTGCTGTGCTGCCTGTGCTTGCTGCCTGTGCTTGCTGTGCTGCCCGTGCTTGCTGCCTGTGCTGCCTGTGCTTGATGCCTGTTCTTGCTGTGCTGCCTGTGCTTGCTGCCTGTGCTTGCTGTGTTGCCTGTGCTTGCTGCCTGTGCTTGCTGTGCTGCCTGTGCTTGCTGCCTGTGCTTGCTGTGCTGCCTGTGCTTGCTGCCTGTGCTTGCTCTGCTGCCTGTGCTTGCTGTGCTGCCTGTGCTTGCTATGCTGCCTGTGCAAGCTGCCTGTGCTTGCTGTGCTGCCTGTGCTTGCTGTGCTGCCTGTGCTTGCTGCCTGTGCTTACTGTGTTGCCTGTGCTTGCTGCCTGTGCTTGCTGTGCTGCCTGTGCTGTGCTGCCTGTGCTTGCTGTGCTGCCTGTTCTTGCTGCCTGTGCTTTCTGTGCTGCCTGTGCTTGCTGCCTGTGCATGCTCTGCTGCCTGTGCTTGCTGCCTGTGCTTGCTGTGCTGCCTGTGCTTGCTGCCTGTGCTTGCTGTGCTTGCTGTGCTGCCTGTGCTTGCTGCTTGTGCTTGTTGTGTTGCCTGTGCTTGCTGTGCTGCCTGTGCTTGCTGTGCTGCCTGTGCTTGCTGCCTGTGCTTGCTGCCTGTGCTTGCTGTTTGTGCTTGCTGTGCTGCCTGTGCTTGCTGTGCTGCCTGTGCCTGCTGCCTGTGCTTGCTGTGCTGCCTGTGCTTGTTGCCTCTGCTTGCTGTGCTGCCTGTGCTTGCTGTGCTGCCTGTGCTTGCTGCCTGTGTTTGCTGTGCTGCCTGTGCTTGCTGTGCTGCCTGTTAGCGATGCATTTGATTTCGCCCATAACACGCGGTAATTCGACAGTGGCACACGACAGTGCGTTGCTGTGTCACCTGTTTTTGGAGGCGCCGAGAGTCGCGGAAAATATGTTTACCTCGGCGGCCGCTGCATTGACCTGCGTCTCAGTAAGGGTAAGCATTGTAAACAAATGCGAGAGCGAATCTCGCCGAAGATCGGAGCAGGCTTTGCCTGTTGGAAATAGGACGGAGCTTGACCCCTCTGCACTTCCCCCAGAATCGCTAAAACGAACACATCTCGTCGAGCTATTTTGCGGGTTTCTATCATACCTGTGCTTGATGCCTGTGCTTGCTGTGCTGCCTGTGCTTGCTGCCTGTGCTTGCTGTGTTGCCTGTGCTTGCTGCCTGTGCTTGCTGTGCTGCCTGTGCTTGCTGCCTGTGCTTGCTGTCCTGCCTGTGCTTGCTGCCTGTGCTTGCTGCCTCTGCTTGCTGTGCTGCCTGTGCTTGCTGCTTGTGCTTGCTGTGCTGCCTGTGCTTGCTGCCTGTGCTTGCTGTGCTGCCTGTGCTTGCTGCCTGTGCTTGCTGCCTGTGCTTGCTGTGCTGCCTGTGCTTGCTGCCTGTGCTTGCTGTGTTGCCTGTGCTTGCTGCCTGTGCTTGCTGCCTGTGCTTGCTGTGCTGCCCGTGCTTTCTGCCTGTGCTTGCTGCCTGTGCTTGCTGTGCTGCCTGTGCTGCCTGTGCTGCCTGTGCTTGCTGTGCTGTCTGTGCTTGCTGCCTGTGCTTGCTGTGCTGAGTGTGCTTGCTGACTGTGCTTGCTGTGCTGCCTGTGCTTGCTGCCTGTGCTTGCTGTGCTGCCTGTGCTTGCTGCCTGTGCTTGCTGTGCTGCCTGTGCATGCTGCCTGTGCTTGCTGTGCTGCCTGTTAGCGATGCATTTGATTTCGCCCATAACACGCGGTAATTCGTCAGTGGCACACGACAGTGCGTTGCTGTGTCACCTGTTTTTGGAGGCGCCGAGAGTCGCGGATCATATGTTTACCTCGGCGGCCGGTGCATTGACCTGCGTCTCAGTAAGAGTAAGCATTGTAAACAAATGCGAGAGTGAATCTCGCCGAAGATCGGAGCAGGCTTTGCCTGTTGGAAAGAGGACGGAGCTTGACCCCTCTGCACTTCCCCCAGAATCGCTAAAACGAACACATCTCGTCGAGCTATTTTGCGGGTTTCTAACATGCCTGTGCTTGCTGCCTGTGCTTGCTGCCTGTGCTTGTTGCCTGTGCTTGCTGCCTGTGCTTGCTGTGCTGCCTGTGCTTGCTGTGCTGTCCGTGCTTGCTGCCTGTGCTTGCTGTGCTGCCTGTGCTTGCTGCCTATGCTTGCTGTGCTGCCTGTGCTTGATGCCTGTGCTTGCTGTGCTTTCTGTGCTTGCTGCCTGTGCTGCCTGTGCTTGCTGCCTGTGCTTGCTGTGCTGCCTGTGTTTGCTGTGCTGCCTGTGCTTGCTGCCTGTGCTTGCTCTGCTGCCTGTGCTTGCTGCCTGTGCTGCCTGTGCTTGCTGCCTGTGCTTGCTGTGCTGCCTGTGCTTGCTGTTTGTGCTTACTGTGCTGCCTGTGCTTGCTGTGCTGCCTGTGCTTGTTGCCTCTGCTTGCTGTGCTGCCTGTGCTTGCTGCCTGTGCTTGCTGTGCTGCCTGTGCTTGCTGCCTGTGCTTGCTGTACTTGCTGTGCTGCCTGTGCTTGCTTTGCTGCCTGTGCTTGCTGTACTTGCTGTGCTGCCTGTGCTTGCTGCCTGTGCTTGCTGTGCTGCCTGTGCTTGCTGCGTTGCCTGTGCTTGCTGCCTGTACTTGATGTGCTGCCTGTGCTTGCTGCCGGTGCTTGCTGCCTGTGCTTGCTGTGCTGCCTGTGCTTGCTGCCTGTGCTTGCTGTGCTGCCAGTGCTTACTGTGTTGCCTGTGCTTGCTGCCTGTGCTTGCTCTGCTGCCTGTGCTTGCTGCCTGTGCTTGCTGTGCTGCCTGTGCTTGCTGCCTGTGCTTGCTGTACTGCCTGTGCTTGCTTTGCTGCCTGTGCTTCCTGTACTTGCTGTGCTGCCTGTGCTTGCTGTGCTGCCTGTGCTTGCTGGCTGTGCTGCCTGTGCTTGCTGCCTGTGCTTGCTGTGCTGCCTGTTAGCGATGCATTTGATTTCGCCCATAACACGCGGTAAATCGACAGTGGCACACGAGAGTGCGTTGCTGTGTCACTTGTTTTTGGAGGCGCCGAGAGTCGCGGATCATATGTTTACATCGGCAGCCGGTGCATTGACCTGCGCCTCAGTAAGAGTAAGCATTGTAAACAAATGCGAGAGTGAATCTCGCCGAAAATCGGAGCAGGCTTTGCCTGTTGGAAAGAGGACGGAGCTTGACCCCTCTGCACTTCCCCCAGAATCGCTAAAACGAACACATCTCGTAGAGCTATTTTGCGGGTTTCTAACATGCCTGTCATTGCTGTCTGTGCTTGCTGTCTGTGCTTGCTGTGCTGCCTGTGCTTACTGTGTTGCCTGTGCTTGCTGCCTGTGCTTGCTGTGCTGCCTGTGCTTGCTGCCTGTGCTTGCTGCCTGTGCTTGCTGTACTTGCTGTGCTGCCTGTGCTTGCTTTGCTGCCTGTGCTTGCTGTGCTGCCTGTGCTTGCTGCCTGTGCTTGCTGTGCTGCCTGTGCTTGCTGCCTGTGCTTGCTGCCTGTGCTTGCTGCCTGTGCTTGCTGTGCTGCCTGTTAGCGATGCATTTGATTTCGCCCATAACACGCGGTAGTTCGACAGTGGCACACGACAGTGCGTTGCTGTGTCACCTATTTTTGGAGGCGCCGAGAGTCGCGGATCATATGTTTATCTCGGCGGCCGGTGCATTGACCTGCGTCTCAGTAAGAGTAAGCATTGTAAACAAATGCGAGAGTGAATCTCGCCGAAGATCGGAGCAGGCTTTGCCTGTTGGAAAGAGGACGGAGCTTGACCCCTCTGCACTTCCCCCAGAATCGCTAAAACGAACACATCTCGTCGAACCATTTTGCGGGTTACTAACATGCCTGTGCTTGCTGCCTGTGCTTGCTGCCTGTGCTTGCTGCCTGTGCTTGCTGTGCTGCCTGTGCTTGCTGCCTGTGCTTGCTGTGCTGCCCGTGCTTGCTGCCTGTGCTTGCTGTGCTGCCTGTGCTTGCTGCCTGTGCTTGCTGTGCTGCCTGTGCTTGCTGCCTGTGCTTGCTGTGCTGCCTGTGCTTGCTGTGCTGCCTGTGCTTGCTGCCTGTGCTTGTTGTGCTGCCTGTGCTTTCTGCCTGTGGTTGCTGTGCTGCCTGTGCTTGCTGCCTGTGCTTGCTGTGCTGCCTGTGCTTGCTGCCTGTGCTTGCTGTGCTGCCCGTGCTTGCTGCCTGTGCTTGCTGTGCTGCCTGTGCTTGCTGCCTGTGCTTGCTGTGCTGCCTGTGCTTGCTGCCTGTGCTTGCTGTGTTGCCTGTGCTTGCTGCCTGTGCTTGCTGCCTGTGCTTGCTGTGCTGCCCGTGCTTTCTGCCTGTGCTTGCTGCCTGTGCTTGCTGTGCTGCCTGTGCTGCCTGTGCTGCCTGTGCTTGCTGTGCTGTCTGTGCTTGCTGCCTGTGCTTGCTGTGCTGAGTGTGCTTGCTGACTGTGCTTGCTGTGCTGCCTGTGCTTGCTGCCTGTGCTTGCTGTGCTGCCTGTGCTTGCTGCCTGTGCTTGCTGTGTTGCCTGTGCATGCTGCCTGTGCTTGCTGTGCTGCCTGTTAGCGATGCATTTGATTTCGCCCATAACACGCGGTAATTCGTCAGTGGCACACGACAGTGCGTTGCTGTGTCACCTGTTTTTGGAGGCGCCGAGAGTCGCGGATCATATGTTTACCTCGGCGGCCGGTGCATTGACCTGCGTCTCAGTAAGAGTAAGCATTGTAAACAAATGCGAGAGTGAATCTCGCCGAAGATCGGAGCAGGCTTTGCCTGTTGGAAAGAGGACGGAGCTTGACCCCTCTGCACTTCCCCCAGAATCGCTAAAACGAACACATCTCGTCGAGCTATTTTGCGGGTTTCTAACATGCCTGTGCTTGCTGCCTGTGCTTGCTGCCTGTGCTTGTTGCCTGTGCTTGCTGCCTGTGCTTGCTGTGCTGCCTGTGCTTGCTGTGCTGTCCGTGCTTGCTGCCTGTGCTTGCTGTGCTGCCTGTGCTTGCTGCCTATGCTTGCTGTGCTGCCTGTGCTTGATGCCTGTGCTTGCTGTGCTTTCTGTGCTTGCTGCCTGTGCTGCCTGTGCTTGCTGCCTGTGCTTGCTGTGCTGCCTGTGTTTGCTGTGCTGCCTGTGCTTGCTGCCTGTGCTTGCTCTGCTGCCTGTGCTTGCTGCCTGTGCTGCCTGTGCTTGCTGCCTGTGCTTGCTGTGCTGCCTGTGCTTGCTGTTTGTGCTTGCTGTGCTGCCTGTGCTTGCTGTGCTGCCTGTGCTTGTTGCCTCTGCTTGCTGTGCTGCCTGTGCTTGCTGCCTGTGCTTGCTGTGCTGCCTGTGCTTGCTGCCTGTGCTTGCTGTACTTGCTGTGCTGCCTGTGCTTGCTTTGCTGCCTGTGCTTGCTGTACTTGCTGTGCTGCCTGTGCTTGCTGCCTGTGCTTGCTGTGCTGCCTGTGCTTGCTGCGTTGCCTGTGCTTGCTGCCTGTACTTGATGTGCTGCCTGTGCTTGCTGCCGGTGCTTGCTGCCTGTGCTTGCTGTGCTGCCTGTGCTTGCTGCCTGTGCTTGCTGTGCTGCCAGTGCTTACTGTGTTGCCTGTGCTTGCTGCCTGTGCTTGCTCTGCTGCCTGTGCTTGCTGCCTGTGCTTGCTGTGCTGCCTGTGCTTGCTGCCTGTGCTTGCTGTACTGCCTGTGCTTGCTTTGCTGCCTGTGCTTCCTGTACTTGCTGTGCTGCCTGTGCTTGCTGTGCTGCCTGTGCTTGCTGGCTGTGCTGCCTGTGCTTGCTGCCTGTGCTTGCTGTGCTGCCTGTGCTTGCTGCCTGTGCTTGCTGCCTGTGCTTGCTGTGCTGCCTGTTAGCGATGCATTTGATTTCGCCCATAACACGCGGTAAATCGACAGTGGCACACGAGAGTGCGTTGCTGTGTCACTTGTTTTTGGAGGCGCCGAGAGTCGCGGATCATATGTTTACATCGGCAGCCGGTGCATTGACCTGCGCCTCAGTAAGAGTAAGCATTGTAAACAAATGCGAGAGTGAATCTCGCCGAAAATCGGAGCAGGCTTTGCCTGTTGGAAAGAGGACGGAGCTTGACCCCTCTGCACTTCCCCCAGAATCGCTAAAACGAACACATCTCGTCGAGCCATTTTGCGGGTTACTAACATGCCTGTGCTTGCTGCCTGTGCTTGCTGCCTGTGCTTGCCGTGCTGCCTGTGCTTGCTGCCTGTGCTTGCTGTGCTGCCCGTGCTTGCTGCCTGTGCTTGCTGTGCTGCCTGTGCTTGCTGCCTGTGCTTGCTGTGCTGCCTGTGCTTGCTGCCTGTGCTTGCTGTGCTGCCTGTGCTTGCTGTGCTGCCTGTGCTTGCTGCCTGTGCTTGTTGTGCTGCCTGTGCTTTCTGCCTGTGGTTGCTGTGCTGCCTGTGCTTGCTGCCTGTGCTTGCTGTGCTGCCTGTGCTTGCTGCCTGTGCTTGCTGTGCTGCCCGTGCTTGCTGCCTGTGCTTGCTGTGCTGCCTGTGCTTGCTGTGCTGCCTGTGCTTGCTGCCTGTGCTTGCTGTGCTGCCTGTGCTTGCTGTGCTGCCTGTGCTTGCTGCCTGTGCTTGCTGTGCTGCCTGTGCTTACTGTGCTGCCTGTGCTTGCTGCCTGTGCTTGCTGTGCTGCCTGTGCTTGCTGCCTGTGCTTGCTGTGCTGCCTGTGCTTGCTGCCTGTGCTTGCTGTGCTGCCTGTGCTTGCTGTGCTGCCTGTGCTTGCTGCCTGTGCTTGCTGTGCTGCCTGTGCTTGCTGTTTGTGCTTGCTGTGCTGCCAGTGCTTGCTGTGCTGCCTGTGCCTGCTGCCTGTGCTTGCTGTGCTGCCTGTGCTTGTTGCCTCTGCTTGCTGTGCTGCCTGTGCTTGCTGTGCTGCCTGTGCTTGCTGCCTGTGCTTGCTGTGCTGCCTGTGCTTGCTGTGCTGCCTGTTAGCGATGCATTTGATTTCGCCCATAACACGCGGTAATTCGACAGTGGCGCACGACAGTGCGTTGCTGTGTCACCTGTTTTTGGAGGCGCCGAGAGTCGCGGATCATATGTTTACCTCGGCGGCCGGTGCATTGACCTGCGTCTCAGTAAGAGTAAGCATTGTAAACAAATGCGAGGGTGAATCTCGCCGAAGATCGGAGCAGGCTTTGCCTGTAGGAAAGAGGACGGAGCTTGACCCCTCTGCACATCCCCCAGAATCGCTAAAACGAACACATCTCGTAGAGCTATTTTGCGGGTTTCTAACATGCCTGTCATTGCTGTCTGTGCTTGCTGCCTGTGCTTGCTGTGCTGCCTGTGCTTGCTGTGCTGCCTGTGCTTGCTGCCTGTGCTTGCTGTGCTGCCTGTGCTTGCTGCCTGTGCTTGCTGTGCTGCCTGTGCTTGCTTTGCTGCCTGTGCTTGCTGCCTGTGCTTGCTGTGCTGCCTGTGCTTGCTGCCTGTGCTTGCTGTGCTGCCTGTGCTTGCTGCCTGTGCTTGCTGTGCTGCCTGTGCTTGCTGCCTGTGCTTGCTGCCTGTGCTTGCTGTGCTGCCTGTTAGCGATGCATTTGATTTCGCCCATAACACGCGGTAGTTCGACAGTGTCACACGACAGTGCGTTGCTGTGTCACCTATTTTTGGAGGCGCCGAGAGTCGCGGATCATATGTTTACCTCGGCGGCCGGTGCATTGACCTGCGTCTCAGTAAGAGTAAGCATTGTAAACAAATGCGAGAGTGAATCTCGCCGAAGATCGGAGCAGGCTTTGCCTGTTGGAAAGAGGACGGAGCTTGACCCCTCTGCACTTCCCCCAGAATCGCTAAAACGAACACATCTCGTCGAGCTATTTTGCGGGGTTCTAACATGCCTGTGCTTGCTGCCTGTGCTTGCTGCCTGTGCTTGCTGTGCTGCCTGTGCTTGCTGCCTGTTCTTTGCTGTGCTTCCTGTGCTTGCTGCCTGTGCTGCCTGTGCTTGCTGCCTGTGCTTGCTGCCTCTGCTTGCTGTGCTGCCTGTGCTTGCTCCCTGTCCTTGCTGTGCTGCCTGTGCTTGCTGTGTTTGCTGCGCTGCCTGTGCTTGTTGCCTGTGCTTGCTGTGCTTGCTGCGCTGCCTATGCTTGCTGCCTGTGCTTGCTGTGCTGCCTGTGCTTACTGTGCTGCCTGTGCTTGCTGCCTGTGCTTGCTGCCTGTGCTTGCTGTGCTGCCTGTGCTTGCTGCCTGTGCTTGCTGTGCTGCCTGTGCTTGCTGTGCTGCCTGTGCTTGCTGCCTGTGCTTGCTGTGCTGCCTGTGCTTGTTGCCTCTGCTTGCTGTGCTGCCTGTGCTTGCTGTCTGTGCTTGCTGTGCTGCCTGTGCTTGCTGCCTGTGCTTGCTGTGCTGCCTGTGCTTGCTGTACTTGCTGTGCTGCCTGTGCTCGCTGTGCTGCCTGTGCTTGCTGGCTGTGCTTGCTTTGCTGCCTGTGCTTGCTGTACTTGCTGTACTTGCTGTGCTGCCTGTGCTTGCTGTGCTGCCTGTGCTTGCTGGCTGTGCTTGCTGCCTGTGCTTGCTGTGCTGCCCGTGCTTGCTGCCTGTGCTTGCTGTGTTGCCTGTGCTTGCTGCCTGTGCTTGTTGTGCTGCCTGTGCTTTCTGCCTGTGCTTGCTGTGCTGCCTGTGCTTGCTGTGCTGCCTGTGCTTGCTGCCTGTGCTTGCTGTGCTGCCTGTGCTTGCTGTTTGTGCTTGCTGTGCTGCCTGTGCTTGCTGTGCTGCCTGTGCCTGCTGCCTGTGCTTGCTCTACTTGCTGTGCTGCCTGTGCTTGCTTTGCTGCCTGTGCTTGCTGTACTTGCTGTGCTGCCTGTGCTTGCTGTGCTGCCTGTGCTTGCTGCCTGTGCTTGCTGTGCTGCCTGTGCTTGCTGCCTGTGCTTGCTGTGCTGCCTGTGCTTGCTGTGCTGCCTGTGCTTGCTGCCTGTGCTAGCTGTGCTGCCTGTGCTTGCTGTTTGTGCTTGCTGTGCTGCCTGTGCTTGCTGCCTGTGCTTGCTGTGCTGCCCGTTAGCGATGTATTTGATTTCGCCCATAACACGTGGTAATTCGACAGTGGCACACGACAGTGCGTTGCTGTGTCACCTGTTTTTGGAGGCGCCGAGAGTCGCGGATCATATGTTTACCTCGGCGGCCGGTGCATTGACCTGCGTCTCAGTAAGAGTAAGCATTGTAAACAAATGCAAGAGTGAATCTCGCCGAAGATAGGAGCAGGCTTTGCCTGTTGGAAAGAGGACGGAGCTTGACCCCTCTGCACTTCCCCCAGAATCGCTAAAACGAACACATCTCGTCGAGCTATTTTGCGGTTTTCTAACATGCCTGTGCTGTGCTGCCTGTGCTGTGCTGCCTGTGCTTGCTGTGCTGCCTGTGCTTGCTTTGCTGCCTGTGCTTGCTGCCTGTTCTTGCTATGCTTCCTGTGCTTGCTGTGCTGCCTGTGCTTGCTGTACTTGCTGTGCTGCCTGTGCTTGCTGCCTGTGCTTGCTGTGCTGCCCGTTAGCGATGTATTTGATTTCGCCCATAACACGCGGTAATTCGACAGTGGCACACGACAGTGCGTTGCTGTGTCACCTGTTTTTGGAGGCGCCGAGAGCCGCGGATCATATGTTTACCTCGGCGGCCGGTGCATTGACCTGCGTTTCAGTAAGTGTAAGCATTGTAAACAAATGCGAGAGTGAATCTCGCCGAAGATCGGAGCAGGCTTTGCCTGTTGGAAAGAGGACGGAGCTTGAACCCTCTGCACTTCCCCCAGAATCGCTAAAACGAACACATCTCGTCGAGCTATTTTGCGGGTTTCTAACATGCCTGTGCTTGCTGCCTGTGCTTGCTGTGCTGCCTGTGCTTGCTGCCTGTTCTTTGCTGTGCTTCCTGTGCTTGCTGCCTGTGCTGCCTGTGCTTGCTGCCTGTGCTTGCTGCCTGTGCTTGCTGTGCTGCCTGTGCTTGCTGCCTGTGCTGCCTGTGCTTGCTGCCTGTCCTTGCTGTGCTGCCTGTGCTTGCTGCGCTGCCTGTGCTTGCTGCCTGTGCTTGCTGTGCTGCCTGTGCTTACTGTGTTGCCTGTGCTTGCTGCCTGTGCTTGCTGCCTGTGCTTGCTGTGCTGCCTGTGCTTGCTGTGCTGCCTGTGCTTGCTGCCTGTGCTTGCTGTGCTGCCTGTGCTTGCTGTGCTGCCTGTGCTGTGCTGCCTGTGATTGCTGTGCTGCCTGTGCTTGCTGCCTGTGCTTGCTGTGCTGCCTGTGATTGCTGTGCTGCCTGTGCTTTCTGCCTGTGCTTGCAGTGCTGCCTGTGCTTGCTGCCTGTGCTTGCTGCCTGTGCTTGCTGTGCTGCCTGTGCTTGCTGTGCTGCCTTTGCTTGCTGTTTGTGCTTGCTGTGCTGCCTGTGCTTGCTTTGCTGCCTGTGCTTGTTGCCTCTGCTTGCTGTGCTGCCTGTGCTTGCTGTGCTGCCTGTGCTTGCTGCCTGTGCTTGCTGTGCTGCCTGTGCTTGCTGCCTGTGCTTGCTGTACTTGCTGTGCTGCCTGTGCTTGCTTTGCTGCCTGTGCTTGCTGTACTTGCTGTGCTGCCTGTGCTTGCTGTGCTGCCTGTGCTTGCTGCCTGTGCTTGCTGTGCTGCCTGTGCTTGCTGCCTGTGCTTGCTGTGCTGCCTGTGCTTGCTGCCTGTGCTTGCTGTGCTGCCTGTGCTTGCTGTGCTGCCTGTGCTTGCTGCCTGTGCTAGCTGTGCTGCCTGTGCTTGCTGTTTGTGCTTGCTGTGCTGCCTGTGCTTGCTGCCTGTGCTTGCTGTGCTGCCTGTGCTTGCTGCCTGTGCTTGCTGTGCTGCCTGTGCTTGTTGCCTCTGCTTGCTGTGCTGCCTGTGCTTGCTGTGCTGCCTGTGCTTGCTGCCTGTGCTTGCTGTGCTGCCTGTGCCGGCTGCCTGTGCTTGCTGCCTGTGCTTGCTGCCTGTGCTTGCTGTGCTGCCTGTTAGCGATGCATTTGATTTCGCCCATAACACGCGGTAGTTCGACAGTGGCACACGACAGTGCGTTGCTGTGTCACCTATTTTTGGAGGCGCCGAGAGTCGCGGATCATATGTTTACCTCGGCGGCCGGTGCATTGACCTGCGTCTCAGTAAGAGTAAGCATTGTAAACAAATGCGAGAGTGAATCTCGCCAAAGATCGGAGCAGGCTTTGCCTGTTGGAAAGAGGACGGAGCTTGACCCCTCTGCACTTCCCCCAGAATCGCTAAAACGAACACATCTCGTCGAGCTATTTAGCGGGTTTCTAACATGCCTGTGCTTGCTGCCTGTGCTTGCTGCCTGTGCTTGCTGTGCTGCCTGTGCTTGCTGCCTGTTCGTTGCTGTGCTTCCTGTGCTTGCTGCCTGTGCTGCCTGTGCTTGCTGCCTGTGCTTGCTGTGCTGCCTGTGGTTGCTGCCTGTGCTTGCTGTGCTGCCTGTGCTTGCTGCCTGTGCTGCCTGTGCTTGCTGCCTGTCCTTGCTGTGCTGCCTGTGCTTGCTGTGCTTGCTGCGCTGCCTGTGCTTGCTGTGCTGCCTGTGCTTACTGTGTTGCCTGTGCTTGCTGCCTGTGCTTCCTGCCTGTGCTTGCTGTGCTGCCTGTGCTTGCTGCCTGTCCTTGCTGTGCTGCCTGTGCTTGCTGTGCTTGCTGCGCTGCCTGTGCTTGCTGCCTGTGCTTGCTATGCTGCCTGTGCTTACTGTGTTGCCTGTGCTTGCTGCCTGTCATTGCTGTCTGTGCTTGCTGTCTGTGCTTGCTGTGCTGCCTGTGCTTACTGTGTTGCCTGTGCTTGCTGCCTGTGCTTGCTGTGCTGCCTGTGCTTGCTGCCTGTGCTTGCTGCCTGTGCTTGCTGTACTTGCTGTGCTGCCTGTGCTTGCTTTGCTGCCTGTGCTTGCTGTACTTGCTGTGCTGCCTGTGCTTGCTGTGCTGCCTGTGCTTGCTGGCTGTGCTTGCTGTGCTGCCTGTGCTTGCTGCCTGTGCATGCTCTGCTGCCTGCGCTTGCTGCCTGTGCTTGCTGTGCTGCCTGTGCTTGCTGCCTGTGCTTGCTGTGCTGCCTGTGCTTGCTGCCTGTGCTTGTTGTGCTGCCTGTGCTTGCTGCCTGTGCTTGCTGTGCTGCCTGTGCTTGCTGTGCTGCCTGTGATTGCTGTGCTGCCTGTGCTGTGCTGCCTGTGCTTGCTGTGCTGCCTGTGCTTGCTGTGCTGCTTGTGCTTGCTGCCTGTGGTTGCTGTGCTGCCTGTGCTTGCTGTACTTGCTGTGCTGCCTGTGCTTGCTGCCTGTGCTTGCTGTGCTGCCGGTTAGCGATGCATTTGATTTCGCCCATAACACGCGGTAATTCGACAGTGGCATACGACAGTGCGTTGCTGTGTCACCTGTTTTTGGAGGCGCCGAGAGTCGCGGATCATATGTTTACCTCGGCGGCCGGTTTATTGACCTGCGTCTCAGTAAGAGTAAGCATTGTAAACAAATGCGAGAGTGAATCTCGCCGAAGATCGGAGCAGGCTTTGCCTGTTGGAAAGAGGACGGAGCTTGACCCCTCTGCACATCCCCCAGAATCGCTAAAACGAACACATCTCGTAGAGCTATTTTGCGGGTTTCTAACATGCCTGTGCTTGCTGCCTGTGCTTGCTGTGCTGCCTGTGCTTACTGTGTTGCCTGTGCTTGCTGCCTGTGCTTGCTCTGCTGCCTGTGCTTGCTGCCTGTGCTTGCTGTGCTGCCTGTGCTTGCTGCCTGTGCTTGCTGTACTGCCTGCGCTTGCTTTGCTGCCTGTGCTTCCTGTACTTGCTGTGCTGCCTGTGCTTGCTGTGCTGCCTGTGCTTGCTGGCTGTGCTGCCTGTGCTTGCTGCCTGTGCTTGCTGTGCTGCCCGTGCTTGCTGCCTGTGCTTGCTGTGCTGCCTGTTCTTGCTGCCTGTGCTTGCTGCCTGTGCTTGTTGCCTGTGCTTGCTGTGCTGCCTGTTAGCGATGCATTTGATTTCGCCCATAACACGCGGTAAATCGACAGTGGCACACGAGAGTGCGTTGCTGTGTCACCTGTTTTTGGAGGCGCCGAGAGTCGCGGATCATATGTTTACCTCGGCAGCCGGTGCATTGACCTGCGTCTCAGTAAGAGTAAGCATTGTAAACAAATGCGAGAGTGAATCTCGCCGAAGATCGGAGCAGGCTTTGCCTGTTGGAAAGAGGACGGAGCTTGAACCCTCTGCACTTCCCCCAGAATCGCTAAAACGAACACATCTCGTCGAGCTATTTTGCGGGTTTCTAACATGCCTGTGCTTGCTGCCTGTGCTTGCTGCCTGTGCTTGCTGTGCTGCCTGTGCTTGCTGCCTGTTCTTTGCTGTGCTTCCTGTGCTTGCTGCCTGTGCTGCCTGTGCTTGCTGCCTGTGCTTGCTGTGCTGCCTGTGCTTGCTGCCTGTGCTTGCTGTGCTGCCTGTGCTTGCTGCCTGTGCTGCCTGTGCTTGCTGCCTGTCCTTGCTGTGCTGCCTGTGCTTGCTGCGCTGCCTGTGCTTGCTGCCTGTGCTTGCTGTGCTGCCTGTGCTTACTGTGTTGCCTGTGCTTGCTGCCTGTGCTTGATGCCTGTGCTTGCTGTGCTGCCTGTGCTTGCTGTGCTGCCTGTGCTTGCTGCCTGTGCTTGCTGTGCTGCCTGTGCTTGCTGTGCTTGCTGTGCTGCCTGTGCTTGCTGCCTGTGCTTGCTGTGCTGCCTGTGATTGCTGTGCTGCCTGTGCTTGCTGTGCTGCTTGTGCTTGCTGCCTGTGGTTGCTGTGCTGCCTGTGCTTGCTGTGCTGCCGGTTAGCGATGCATTTGATTTCGCCCATAACACGCGGTAATTCGACAGTGGCATACGACAGTGCGTTGCTGTGTCACCTGTTTTTGGAGGCGCCGAGAGTCGCGGATCATATGTTTACCTCGGCGGCCGGTGCATTGACCTGCGTCTCAGTAAGAATAAGCATTGTAAACAAATGCGAGAGTGAATCTCGCCGAAGATCGGAGCAGGCTTTGCCTGTTGGAAAGAGGACGGAGCTTGACCCCTCTGCACTTCCCCCAGAATCGCTAAAACGAACACATCTCGTAGAGCTATTTTGCGGGTTTCTAACATGCCTGTCATTGGTGTCTGTGCTGGCTGTGCTGCCTGTGCTTGCTGCCTGTGCTTGCTGTGCTGCCCGTGCTCGCTGCCTGTGCTTGCTGTGCTGCCTGTGATTGCTGTGCTGCCTGTGCTTTCTGCCTGTGCTTGCAGTGCTGCCTGTGCTTGCTGCCTGTGCTTGCTGCCTGTGGTTGCTGTGCTGCCTGTGCTTGCTGTGCTGCCTTTGCTTGCTGTTTGTGCTTGCTGTGCTGCCTGTGCTTGCTGTGCTGCCTGTGCTTGTTGCCTCTGCTTGCTGTGCTGCCTGTGCTTGCTGTGCTGCCTGTGCTTGCTGCCTGTGCTTGCTGTGCTGCCTGTGCTTGCTGCCTGTGCTTGCTGTACTTGCTGTGCTGCCTGTGCTTGCTTTGCTGCCTGTGCTTGCTGTACTTGCTGTGCTGCCTGTGCTTGCTGTGCTGCCTGTGCTTGCTGCCTGTGCTTGCTGTGCTGCCTGTGCTTGCTGCCTGTGCTTGCTGTGCTGCCTGTGCTTGCTGCCTGTGCTTGCTGTGCTGCCTGTGCTTGCTGTGCTGCCTGTGCTTGCTGCCTGTGCTAGCTGTGCTGCCAGGTGCTTGCTGTTTGTGCTTGCTGTGCTGCCTGTGCTTGCTGCCTGTGCTTGCTGTGCTGCCTGTGCTTGCTGCCTGTGCTTGCTGTGCTGCCTGTGCTTGTTGCCTCTGCTTGCTGTGCTGCCTGTGCTTGCTGTGCTGCCTGTGCTTGCTGCCTGTGCTTGCTGTGCTGCCTGTGCCGGCTGCCTGTGCTTGCTGCCTGTGCTTGCTGCCTGTGCTTGCTGTGCTGCCTGTTAGCGATGCATTTGATTTCGCCCATAACACGCGGTAGTTCGACAGTGGCACACGACAGTGCGTTGCTGTGTCACCTATTTTTGGAGGCGCCGAGAGTCGCGGATCATATGTTTACCTCGGCGGCCGGTGCATTGACCTGCGTCTCAGTAAGAGTAAGCATTGTAAACAAATGCGAGAGTGAATCTCGCCAAAGATCGGAGCAGGCTTTGCCTGTTGGAAAGAGGACGGAGCTTGACCCCTCTGCACTTCCCCCAGAATCGCTAAAACGAACACATCTCGTCGAGCTATTTAGCGGGTTTCTAACATGCCTGTGCTTGCTGCCTGTGCTTGCTGCCTGTGCTTGCTGTGCTGCCTGTGCTTGCTGCCTGTTCTTTGCTGTGCTTCCTGTGCTTGCTGCCTGTGCTGCCTGTGCTTGCTGCCTGTGCTTGCTGTGCTGCCTGTGGTTGCTGCCTGTCATTGCTGCCTGTGCTTGCTGTACTTGCTGTGCTGCCTGTGCTTGCTTTGCTGCCTGTGCTTGCTGTACTTGCTGTGCTGCCTGTGCTTGCTGTGCTGCCTGTGCTTGCTGGCTGTGCTTGCTGTGCTGCCTGTGCTTGCTGCCTGTGCATGCTCTGCTGCCTGCGCTTGCTGCCTGTGCTTGCTGTGCTGCCTGTGCTTGCTGCCTGTGCTTGCTGTGCTGCCTGTGCTTGCTGCCTGTGCTTGTTGTGCTGCCTGTGCTTGCTGCCTGTGCTTGCTGTGCTGCCTGTGCTTGCTGTGCTGCCTGTGCTTGCTGCCTGTGCTTGCTGTGCTGCCTGTGCTGTGCTGCCTGTGCTTGCTGTGCTGCCTGTGCTTGCTGTGCTGCTTGTGCTTGCTGCCTGTGGTTGCTGTGCTGCCTGTGCTTGCTGTACTTGCTGTGCTGCCTGTGCTTGCTGCCTGTGCTTGCTGTGCTGCCGGTTAGCGATGCATTTGATTTCGCCCATAACACGCGGTAATTCGACAGTGGCATACGACAGTGCGTTGCTGTGTCACCTGTTTTTGGAGGCGCCGAGAGTCGCGGATCATATGTTTACCTCGGCGGCCGGTGCATTGACCTGCGTCTCAGTAAGAGTAAGCATTGTAAACAAATGCGAGAGTGAATCTCGCCGAAGATCGGAGCAGGCTTTGCCTGTTGGAAAGAGGACGGAGCTTGACCCCTCTGCACATCCCCCAGAATCGCTAAAACGAACACATCTCGTAGAGCTATTTTGCGGGTTTCTAACATGCCTGTGCTTGCTGCCTGTGCTTGCTGTGCTGCCTGTGCTTACTGTGTTGCCTGTGCTTGCTGCCTGTGCTTGCTCTGCTGCCTGTGCTTGCTGCCTGTGCTTGCTGTGCTGCCTGTGCTTGCTGCCTGTGCTTGCTGTACTGCCTGTGCTTGCTTTGCTGCCTGTGCTTCCTGTACTTGCTGTGCTGCCTGTGCTTGCTGTGCTGCCTGTGCTTGCTGGCTGTGCTGCCTGTGCTTGCTGCCTGTGCTTGCTGTGCTGCCCGTGCTTGCTGCCTGTGCTTGCTGTGCTGCCTGTTCTTGCTGCCTGTGCTTGCTGCCTGTGCTTGTTGCCTGTGCTTGCTGTGCTGCCTGTTAGCGATGCATTTGATTTCGCCCATAACACGCGGTAAATCGACAGTGGCACACGAGAGTGCGTTGCTGTGTCACCTGTTTTTGGAGGCGCCGAGAGTCGCGGATCATATGTTTACCTCGGCAGCCGGTGCATTGACCTGCGTCTCAGTAAGAGTAAGCATTGTAAACAAATGCGAGAGTGAATCTCGCCGAAAATCGGAGCAGGCTTTGCCTGTTGGAAAGAGGACGGAGCTTGACCCCTCTGCACTTCCCCCAGAATCGCTAAAACGAACACATCTCGTCGAGCTATTTTGCGGGTTTCTATCATACCTGTGCTTGATGCCTGTGCTTGCTGTGCTGCCTGTGCTTGCTGCCTGTGCTTGCTGCCTGTGCTTGCTGTGCTGCCTGTGCTTGCTGCCTGTGCTTGCTGTGCTGCCTGTGTTTGCTGCCTGTGCTTGCTGTGCTGCCTGTGCTTGCTGCCTGTGCTTGCTGTGCTGCCTGTGCTTGCTGTTTGTGCTTGCTGTGCTGCCAGTGCTTGCTGTGCTGCCTGTGCCTGCTGCCTGTGCTTGCTGTGCTGCCTGTGCTTGTTGCCTCTGCTTGCTGTGCTGCCTGTGCTTGCTGCCTGTGCTTGCTGTGCTGCCTGTGCTTGCTGTGCTGCCTGTGCTTGTTGCCTCTGCTGCTGTGCTGCCTGTGCTTGCTGTGCTCCCTGTGCTTGCTGCCTGTGCTTGCTGTGCTGCCTGTGCTTGTTGCCTCTGCTTGCTGTGCTGCCTGTGCTTACTGTGCTGCCTGTGCTTGCTGCCTGTGCTTGCTGTGCTGTCTGTGCTTGCTGTGCTGCCTGTTAGCGATGCATTTGATTTCGCCCATAACACGCGGTAATTCGGCAGTGACACACGACAGTGCGTTGCTGTGTCACCTGTTTTTGGAGGCGCCGAGAGTCGCGGATCATATGTTTACCTCGGCGGCCGGTGCATTGACCTGCGTCTCAGTAAGAGTAAGCATTGTAAACAAATGCGAGAGTGAATCTCGCCGAAGATCGGATCAGGCTTTGCCTGTTGGAAAGAGGACGGAGCTTGACACCTCTGCACTTCCCCCAGAATCGCTAAAACGAACAAATCTCGTAGAGCTATTTTGCGGGTTTCTAACATGCCTGTGCTTGCTGCCTGTGCTTGCTGTGCTGCCTGTGCTTACTGTGTTGCCTGTGCTTGCTGCCTGTGCTTGCTGCCTGTGCTTGCTGTGCTGCCTGTGCTTGCTGTGCTGCCTGTGATTGCTGTGCTGCCTGTGCTTGCTGTGCTGCCTGTGCTAGCTGCCTGTGCTTGCTGTGCTGTCTGTGCTTGCTGCCTGTGCTTGCTGTGCTGCCTGTGCTTGCTGCCTGTGCTTGCTGTGCTGCCTGTGCTTGCTGCCTGTGCTTGCTGTACTTGCTGTGCTGCCTGTGCTGCCTGTGCTTGCTGTGCTGCCTGTGCTTACTGTGTTGCCTATGCTTGCTGCCTGTGCCTGCTGTGCTGCCTGTGCTTGCTGCCTGTGCTTGCTGTGCTGCCTGTGCTTGCTGCCTGTGCTTGCTGTGCTCCCTGTGCTTGCTGCCTGTGCTTGCTGTGCTGCCTGTGCTTGTTGCCTCTGCTTGCTGTGCTGCCTGTGCTTGCTGTGCTGCCTGTCCTTGCTGCCTGTGCTTGCTGTGCTGCCTGTGCTTGCTGCCTGTGCTTGCTGTGCTCCCTGTGCTTGCTGCCTGTGCTTGCTGTGCTGCCTGTGCTTGCTGCCTGTGCTTGCTGCCTGTGCTTGCTGTACTTGCTGTGCTGCCTGTGCTGCCTGTGCTTGCTGCATGTGCTTGCTGTGCTGCCTGTGCTTACTGTGTTGCCTATGCTTGCTGCCTGTGCCTGCTGTGCTGCCTGTGCTTGCTGCCTGTGCTTGCTGTGCTGCCTGTGCTTGCTGCCTGTGCTTGCTGTGCTCCCTGTGCTTGCTGTGCTCCCTGTGCTTGCTGCCTGTGCTTGCTGTGCTGCCTGTGCTTGTTGCCTCAGCTTGCTGTGCTGCCTGTGCTTGCTGTGCTGCCTGTGCTTGCTACCTGTGATTGCTGTGCTGTCTGTGCTTGCTGTGCTGCCTGTTAGCGATGCATTTGATTTCGCCCATAACACGCGGTAATTCGGCAGTGGCACACGACATTGCGTTGCTGTGTCACCTGTTTTTGGAGGCGCCGAGAGTCGCGGATCATATGTTTACCTCGGCGGCCGGTGCATTGACCTGCGTCTCAGTAAGAGTAAGCATTGTAAACAAATGCGAGAGTGAATCTCGCCGAAGATCGGAGCAGGCTTTGCCTGTTGGAAAGTGGACGGAGCTTGACCCCTCTGCACTTCCCCCAGAATCGCTAAAACGAACACATCTCGTCGAGCTATTTTGCGGGTTTCTAACATGCCTGTGCTTGCTGCCTGTGCTTGCTGCCTGTGCTTGCTGCCTGTGCTTGCTGTGCTGCCTGTGCTTGCTGCCTGTTCTTTGCTGTGCTTCCTGTGCTTGCTGCCTGTGCTGCCTGTGCTTGCTGCCTGTGCTTGCTGTGCTCCCTGTGCTTGCTGCCTGTGCTTGCTGTGCTGCCTGTGCTTGTTGCCTCTGCTTGCTGTGCTGCCTGTGCTTGCTGCCTGTGCTTGCTGTGTTGCCTGTGCTTGCTGTCTGTGCTTGCTGTGCTGCCTGTGCTTGCTGTACTTGCTGTGCTGCCTGTGCTTGCTGCCTGTGCTTGCTGTGCTGCCTGTGCTTGCTGCCTGTGCTTGCTGTGCTGCCTGTGCTTGTTGCCTGTGCTTGCTGTGCTGCCTGTGCTTGGTGTGCTGCCTGTGCTTGCTGCCTGTGCTTGCTGTGCTGCCTGTGCTTGCTGCCTGTGCTTGCTGTGCTGCCTGTGCTTGCTGCCTGTGCTTGCTGTGCTGCCTGTGCTTGCTGCCTGTGCTTGCTGTGCTTGCTATGCTGCCTGTGCAAGCTGCCTGTGCTTGCTGTGCTGCCTGTGCTTGCTGCCTGTGCTTGCTGTGCTGCCTGTGCTTGCTGCATGTGCTTGCTGTGCTGCCTGTGTTTGCTGTGCTGCCTGTGCTTGCTGCCTGTGCTTGCTTGCTGCCTGTGCTTGCTGTGCTGCCTGTGCTTGGTGTGCTGCCTGTGCTTGCTGCCTGTGCTTGCTGTGCTGCCTGTGCTTGCTGCCTGTGCTTGCTGTGCTGCCTGTGCTTGCTATGCTGCCTGTGCTTGCTGCCTGTGCTTGCTGTGCTGCCTGTGCTTGCTGTGCTGCCTGTGCTTGCTGCCTGTGCTTGCTGTGCTGCCTGTGCTTGCTGCCTGTGCTTGCTGTGCTTGCTATGCTGCCTGTGCAAGCTGCCTGTGCTTGCTGTGCTGCCTGTGCTTGTTTCCTCTGCTTGCTGTGCTGCCTGAGCTTGCTGTTTGTGCTTGCTGTGCTGCCTGTGCTTGCGGCCTGTGCTTGCTGTGCTGCCTGTGCTTGTTGCCTCTGCTTGCTGTGCTGCCTGTGCTTGCTGTGCTTACTGTGTTGCCTATGCTTGCTGCCTGTGCCTGCTGTGCTGCCTGTGCTTGCTGTGCTGCCTGTGCTTGCTATGCTGCCTGTGCTTGCTGCCTGTGCTTGCTGTACTTGCTGTGCTGCCTGTGCTGCCTGTGCTTGCTGCCTGTGCTTGCTGTGCTGCCTGTGCTTGCTGTGCTGCCTGTGCTTGCTGCCTGTGCTTGCTGTGCTCCCTGTGCTTGCTGCCTGTGCTTGCTGTGCTGCCTGAGCTTGCTGTTTGTGCTTGCTGTGCTGCCTGTGCTTGCGGCCTGTGCTTGCTGTGCTGCCTGTGCTTGTTGCCTCTGCTTGCTGTGCTGCCTGTGCTTGCTGTGCTGCCTGTGCTTGCTACCTGTGATTGCTGTGCTGTCTGTGCTTGTTGTGCTGCCTGTTAGCGATGCATTTGATTTCGCCCATAACACGCGGTAATTCGACAGTGGCACACGACATTGCGTTGCTGTGTCACCTGTTTTTGGAGGCGCCGAGAGTCGCGGATCATATGTTTACCTTGGCGGCCGGTGCATTGACCTGCGTCTCAGTAAGAGTAAGCATTGTAAACAAATGCGATAGTGAATCTCGCCGAAGATCGGATCAGGCTTTGCCTGTTGGAAAGAGGACGGAGCTTGACCCCTCTGCACTTCCCCCAGAATCGCTAAAACGAACACATCTCGTCGAGCTATTTTGCGGGTTTCTAACATGCCTGTGCTTGCTACCTGTGCTTGCTGTGTTGCCTGTGCTTACTGTGTTGCCTATGCTTGCTGCCTGTGCCTGCTGTGCTGCCTGTGCTTGCTGCCTGTGCTTGCTGTGCTGCCTGTGCTTGCTGCCTGTGCTTGCTGTGCTCCCTGTGCTTGCTGCCTGTGCTTGCTGTGCTGCCTGTGCTTGTTGCCTCTGCTTGCTGTGCTGCCTGTGCTTGCTGCCTGTGCTTGCTGCCTGTGCTTGCTGTGCTGCCTGTGCTTGCTGCCTGTTCTTTGCTGTGCTTCCTGTGCTTGCTGCCTGTGCTGCCTGTGCTTGCTGCCTGTGCTTGCTGTGCTGCCTGTGCTTGCTGCCTGTGCTTGCTGTGCTGCCTGTGCTTGCTGCCTGTGCTGCCTGTGCTTGCTGCCTGTCCTTGCTGTGCTGCCTGTGCTTGCTGTGCTTGCTGCGCTGCCTGTGCTTGCTGCCTGTGCTTGCTGTGCTGCCTGTGCTTGCTGCCTGTGCTTGCTGTACTTGCTGTGCTGCCTGTGCTTGCTTTGCTGCCTGTGCTTGCTGTACTTGCTGTGCTGCCTGTGCTTGCTGTGCTGCCTGTGCTTGCTGCCTATGCTTGCTGTGCTGCCTGTGCTTGCTGCGTTGCCTGTGCTTGCTGCCTGTGCTTGCTGCCTGTGCTTGCTGTGCTGCCTGTGCTTGCTGCCTGTGCTTGCTGTACTTGCTGTGCTGCCTGTGCTTGCTGTGCTGCCTGTCCTTGCTGTGCTGCCTGTGCTTGCTGTGCTGCCTGTGCTTGCTGCCTGTGCTTGCTGTGCTGCCTGTGCTTGCTGCCTGTGCTTGCTGTGCTGCCTGTGCTTGCTGGCTGTGCTGCCTGTGCTTGCTGCCTGTGCTTGCTGTGCTGCCCGTGCTTGCTGCCTGTGCTTGCTGTGCTGCCCGTGCTTGCTGCCTGTGCTTGCTGTGCTGCCTGTGCTTGCTGCCTGTGCTTGCTGCCTGTGCTTGCTGTGCTGCCTGTTAGCGATGCATTTGATTTCGCCCATAACACGCGGTAAATCGACAGTGGCACACGAGAGTGCGTTGCTGTGTCACCTGTTTTTGGAGGCGCCGAGAGTCGCGGATCATATGTTTACCTCGGCAGCCGGTGCATTGACCTGCGTCTCAGTAAGAGTAAGCATTGTGAACAAATGCGAGAGTGAATCTCGCCGAAGATCGGAGCAGGCTTTGCCTGTTGGAAAGAGGACGGAGCTTGACCCCTCTGCACTTCCCCCAGAATCGCTAAAACGAACACATCTCGTCGAGCTATTTTGCGGGTTTCTATCACACCTGTGCTTGATGCCTGTGCTTGCTGTGCTGCCTGTGCTTGCTGCCTGTGCTTGCTGCCTGTGCTTGCTGTGCTGCCTGTGCTTGCTGCCTGTGCTTGCTGTGCTGCCTGTGTTTGCTGCCTGTGCTTGCTGTGCTGCCTGTGCTTGCTGCCTGTGCTTGCTGTGCTGCCTGTGCTTGCTGTTTGTGCTTGCTGTGCTGCCAGTGCTTGCTGTGCTGCCTGTGCCTGCTGCCTGTGCTTGCTGTGCTGCCTGTGCTTGTTGCCTCTGCTTGCTGTGCTGCCTGTGCTTGCTGCCTGTGCTTGCTGTGCTGCCTGTGCTTGCTGTGCTGCCTGTGCTTGTTGCCTCTGCTGCTGTGCTGCCTGTGCTTGCTGTGCTCCCTGTGCTTGCTGCCTGTGCTTGCTGTGCTGCCTGTGCTTGTTGCCTCTGCTTGCTGTGCTGCCTGTGCTTGCTGTGCTGCCTGTGCTTGCTGCCTGTGCTTGCTGTGCTGTCTGTGCTTGCTGTGCTGCCTGTGAGCGATGCATTTGATTTCGCCCATAACACGCGGTAATTCGGCAGTGACACACGACAGTGCGTTGCTGTGTCACCTGTTTTTGGAGGCGCCGAGAGTCGCGGATCATATGTTTACCTCGGCGGCCGGTGCATTGACCTGCGTCTCAGTAAGAGTAAGCATTGTAAACAAATGCGAGAGTGAATCTCGCCGAAGATCGGATCAGGCTTTGCCTGTTGGAAAGAGGACGGAGCTTGACACCTCTGCACTTCCCCCAGAATCGCTAAAACGAACAAATCTCGTAGAGCTATTTTGCGGGTTTCTAACATGCCTGTGCTTGCTGCCTGTGCTTGCTGTGCTGCCTGTGCTTACTGTGTTGCCTGTGCTTGCTGCCTGTGCTTGCTGTGCTGCCTGTGCTTGCTGCCTGTGCTTGCTGTGCTGCCTGTGCTTGCTGCCTGTGCTTGCTGTACTTGCTGTGCTGCCTGTGCTGCCTGTGCTTGCTGCCTGTGCTTGCTGTGCTGCCTGTGTTTGCTGTGCTGCCTGTGCTTGCTGCCTGTGCTTGCTGTGCTCCCTGTGCTTGCTGCCTGTGCTTGCTGTGCTGCCTGTGCTTGCTGTTTGTGCTTGTTGTGCTGCCTGTGCTTGCTGTGCTGCCTGTGCCTGCTGCCTGTGCTTGCTGTGCTGCCTGTGCTTGTTGCCTCTGCTTGCTGTGCTGCCTGTGCTTGTTGCCTCTGCTTGCTTTGCTGCCTGTGCTTGCTGTGCTGCCTGTGCTTGCTACCTGTGATTGCTGTGCTGTCTGTGCTTGCTGTGCTGCCTGTTAGCGATGCATTTGATTTCGCCCATAACACGCGGTAATTCGGCAGTGGCACACGACAGTGCGTTGCTGTGTCACCTGTTTTTGGAGGCGCCGAGAGTCGCGGATCATATGTTTACCTCGGCGGCCGGTGCATTGACCTGCGTCTCAGTAAGAGTAAGCATTGTAAACAAATGCGAGAGTGAATCTCGCCGAAGATCGGAGCAGGCTTTGCCTTTTGGAAAGAGGACGGAGCTTGACCCCTCTGCACTTCCCTCAGAATCGCTAAAACGAACACATCTCGTCGAGATATTTTGCGGGTTTCTAACATGCCTGTGCTAGCTGCCTCTGCCTGCTGTGATGCCTGTGCTTGCTGCCTGTGCTTGCTGCCTGTGCTTGCTGCCTGTGCTTGCTGTGCTGCCTGTGATTGCTGTGCTGCCTGTGCTTGCTGTGCTGCCTGTGCTAGCTGCCTGTGCTTGCTGTGCTGTCTGTGCTTGCTGCCTGTGCTTGCTGTGCTGCCTGTGCTTGCTGCCTGTGCTTGCTGTGCTGCCTGTGCTTGCTGCCTGTGCTTGCTGTACTTGCTGTGCTGCCTGTGCTGCCTGTGCTTGCTGCATGTGCTTGCTGTGCTGCCTGTGCTTACTGTGTTGCCTATGCTTGCTGCCTGTGCCTGCTGTGCTGCCTGTGCTTGCTGCCTGTGCTTGCTGTGCTGCCTGTGCTTGCTGCCTGTGCTTGCTGTGCTCCCTGTGCTTGCTGTGCTGCCTGTGCTTGTTGCCTCTGCTTGCTGTGCTGCCTGTGCTTGCTGTGCTGCCTGTGCTTGCTGTGCTGCCTGTGCTTGCTGCCTGTGCTTGCTGTGCTGCCTGTGCTTGCTGCCTGTGCTTGCTGTGCTCCCTGTGCTTGCTGCCTGTGCTTGCTGTGCTGCCTGTGCTTGCTGCCTGTGCTTGCTGTGCTGCCTGTGCTTGCTGCCTGTGCTTGCTGTACTTGCTGTGCTGCCTGTGCTGCCTGTGCTTGCTGCATGTGCTTGCTGTGCTGCCTGTGCTTACTGTGTTGCCTATGCTTGCTGCCTGTGCCTACTGTGCTGCCTGTGCTTGCTGCCTGTGCTTGCTGTGCTGCCTGTGCTTGCTGCCTGTGCTTGCTGTGCTGCCTGTGCTTGCTATGCTGCCTGTGCTTGCTGCCTGTGCTTGCTGTGCTGCCTGTGCTTGCTGTGCTGCCTGTGCTTGCTGCCTGTGCTTGCTGTGCTGCCTGTGCTTGCTGCCTGTGCTTGCTGTGCTGCCTGTGCTTGCTGTGCTGCCTGTGCTTGCTGCCTGTGTTTGCTGTGCTGCCTGTGCTTGCTGCCTGTGCTTGCTGTGCTTGCTATGCTGCCTGTGCAAGCTGCCTGTGCTTGCTGTGCTGCCTGTGCTTGTTTCCTCTGCTTGCTGTGCTGCCTGAGCTTGCTGTTTGTGCTTGCTGTGCTGCCTGTGCTTGCGGCCTGTGCTTGCTGTGCTGCCTGTGCTTGCTGCCTGTGCTTGCTGTGCTGCCTGTGCTTGCTGCCTGTGCTTGCTGTGCTCCCTGTGCTTGCTGCCTGTGCTTGTTGCCTCTGCTTGCTGTGCTGCCTGTGCTTGCTGCCTGTGCTTGCTGTGTTGCCTGTGCTTGCTGTCTGTGCTTGCTGTGCTGCCTGTGCTTGCTGCCTGTGCTTGCTGTGCTGCCTGTGCTTGCTGCCTGTGCTTGCTGTGCTGCCTGTGCTTGCTGCCTGTGCTTGCTGTGCTGCCTGTGCTTGTTGCCTGTGCTTGCTGTGCTGCCTGTGCTTGGTGTGCTGCCTGTGCTTGCTGCCTGTGCTTGCTGTGCTGCCTGTGCTTGCTGCCTGTGCTTGCTGTGCTGCCTGTGCTTGCTGCCTGTGCTTGCTCTGCTGCCTGTGCTTGCTGCCTGTGCTTGCTGCCTGTGCTTGCTGCCTGTGCTTGCTGTGCTGCCTGTGCTTGCTGCCAGTGCTTGCTGTGCTTGCTATGCTGCCTGTGCAAGCTGCCTGTGCTTGCTGTGCTGCCTGTGCTTGCTGCCTGTGCTTGCTGTGCTGCCTGTGCTTGCTGCATGTGCTTGCTGTGCTGCCTGTGTTTGCTGTGCTGCCTGTGCTTGCTGCCTGTGCTTGCTTGCTGCCTGTGCTTGCTGTGCTGCCTGTGCTTGGTGTGCTGCCTGTGCTTGCTGCCTGTGCTTGCTGTGCTGCCTGTGCTTGCTGCCTGTGCTTGCTGTGCTGCCTGTGCTTGCTATGCTGCCTGTGCTTGCTGCCTGTGCTTGCTGTGCTGCCTGTGCTTGCTGTGCTGCCTGTGCTTGCTGCCTGTGCTTGCTGTGCTGCCTGTGCTTGCTGCCTGTGCTTGCTGTGCTTGCTATGCTGCCTGTGCAAGCTGCCTGTGCTTGCTGTGCTGCCTGTGCTTGTTTCCTCTGCTTGCTGTGCTGCCTGAGCTTGCTGTTTGTGCTTGCTGTGCTGCCTGTGCTTGCGGCCTGTGCTTGCTGTGCTGCCTGTGCTTGTTGCCTCTGCTTGCTGTGCTGCCTGTGCTTGCTGTGCTTACTGTGTTGCCTATGCTTGCTGCCTGTGCCTGCTGTGCTGCCTGTGCTTGCTGTGCTGCCTGTGCTTGCTATGCTGCCTGTGCTTGCTGCCTGTGCTTGCTGTACTTGCTGTGCTGCCTGTGCTGCCTGTGCTTGCTGCCTGTGCTTGCTGTGCTGCCTGTGCTTGCTGCCTGTGCTTTGCTGTGCTCCCTGTGCTTGCTGCCTGTGCTTGCTGTGCTGCCTGAGCTTGCTGTTTGTGCTTGCTGTGCTGCCTGTGCTTGCGGCCTGTGCTTGCTGTGCTGCCTGTGCTTGTTGCCTCTGCTTGCTGTGCTGCCTGTGCTTGCTACCTGTGATTGCTGTGCTGTCTGTGCTTGTTGTGCTGCCTGTTAGCGATGCATTTGATTTCGCCCATAACACGCGGTAATTCGACAGTGGCACACGACATTGCGTTGCTGTGTCACCTGTTTTTGGAGGCGCCGAGAGTCGCGGATCATATGTTTACCTTGGCGGCCGGTGCATTGACCTGCGTCTCAGTAAGAGTAAGCATTGTAAACAAATGCGATAGTGAATCTCGCCGAAGATCGGATCAGGCTTTGCCTGTTGGAAAGAGGACGGAGCTTGACCCCTCTGCACTTCCCCCAGAATCGCTAAAACGAACACATCTCGTCGAGCTATTTTGCGGGTTTCTAACATGCCTGTGCTTGCTACCTGTGCTTGCTGTGCTGCCTGTGCTTACTGTGTTGCCTATGCTTGCTGCCTGTGCCTGCTGTGCTGCCTGTGCTTGCTGCCTGTGCTTGCTGTGCTGCCTGTGCTTGCTGCCTGTGCTTGCTGTGCTCCCTGTGCTTGCTGCCTGTGCTTGCTGTGCTGCCTGTGCTTGTTGCCTCTGCTTGCTGTGCTGCCTGTGCTTGCTGCCTGTGCTTGCTGTGTTGCCTGTGCTTGCTGTCTGTGCTTGCTGTGCTGCCTGTGCTTGCTGTACTTGCTGTGCTGCCTGTGCTTGCTGCCTGTGCTGCCTGTGCTTGCTGCCTGTGCTTGCTGTGCTGCCTGTGCTTGGTGTGCTGCCTGTGCTTGCTGCCTGTGCTTGCTGTGCTGCCTGTGCTTGCTGCCTGTGCTTGCTGTGCTGCCTGTGCTTGCTGCCTGTGCTTGCTGTGCTGCCTGTGCTTGCTGCCTGTGCTTGCTGCCTGTGCTTGCTGTGCTGCCTGTGCTTGCTGCCTGTGCTTGCTGTGCTTGCTATGCTGCCTGTGCAAGCTGCCTGTGCTTGCTGTGCTGCCTGTGCTTGCTGCCTGTGCTTGCTGTGCTGCCTGTGCTTGCTGCATGTGCTTGCTGTGCTGCCTGTGTTTGCTGTGCTGCCTGTGCTTGCTGCCTGTGCTTCCTTGCTGCCTGTGCTTGCTGTGCTGCCTGTGCTTGGTGTGCTGCCTGTGCTTGCTGCCTGTGCTTGCTGTGCTGCCTGTGCTTGCTGCCTGTGCTTGCTGTGCTGCCTGTGCTTGCTATGCTGCCTGTGCTTGCTGCCTGTGCTTGCTGTGCTGCCTGTGCTTGCTGTGCTGCCTGTGCTTGCTGCCTGTGCTTGCTGTGCTGCCTGTGCTTGCTGTGCTGCCTGTGCTTGCTGCCTGTGTTTGCTGTGCTGCCTGTGCTTGCTGCCTGTGCTTGCTGTGCTTGCTATGCTGCCTGTGCAAGCTGCCTGTGCTTGCTGTGCTGCCTGTGCTTGTTTCCTCTGCTTGCTGTGCTGCCTGAGCTTGCTGTTTGTGCTTGCTGTGCTGCCTGTGCTTGCGGCCTGTGCTTGCTGTGCTGCCTGTGCTTGTTGCCTCTGCTTGCTGTGCTGCCTGTGCTTGCTGTGCTTACTGTGTTGCCTATGCTTGCTGCCTGTGCCTGCTGTGCTGCCTGTGCTTGCTGCCTGTGCTTGCTGTGCTGCCTGTGCTTGCTGCCTGTGCTTGCTGTACTTGCTGTGCTACCTGAGCTGCCTGTGCTTGCTGCCTGTGCTTGCTGTGCTGCCTGTCCTTGCTGTGCTGCCTGTGCTTGCTGCCTGTGCTTGCTGTGCTGCCTGCGCTTGCTGCCTGTGCTTGCTGCCTGTGCTTGCTGTGCTGCCTGTGCCTGCTGCCTGTGCTTGCTGTGCTGCCTGTGCTTGTTGCCTCTGCTTGCTGTGCTGCCTGTGCTTGCTGTTCTGCCTGTGCTTGCTGTGCTGCCTGTGCTTGCTGCCTGTGCTTGCTGTGCTGTCTGTGCTTGCTGTGCTGCCTGTTAGCGATGCATTTGATTTCGCCCATAACACGCGGTAATTCGGCAGTGGCACACGACAGTGCGTTGCTGTGTCACCTGTTTTTGGAGGCGCCGAGAGTCGCGGATCATATGTTTACCTCGGCGGCCGGTGCATTGACCTGCGTCTCAGTAAGAGTAAGCATTGTAAACAAATGCGAGAGTGAATCTCGCCGAAGATCGGATCAGGCTTTGCCTGTTGGAAAGAGGACGGAGCTTGACCCCTCTGCACTTCCCCCAGAATCGCTAAAACGAACACATCTCGTCGAGCTATTTTGCGGGTTTCTAACATGCCTGTGCTTGCTACCTGTGCTTGCTGTGCTGCCTGTGCTTACTGTGTTGCCTATGCTTGCTGCCTGTGCCAGCTGTGCTGCCTGTGCTTGCTGCCTGTGCTTGCTGTGCTGCCTGTGCTTGCTGCCTGTGCTTGCTGTACTTGCTGTGCTGCCTGTGCTGCCTGTGCTTGCTGCCTGTGCTTGCTGTGCTGCCTGTGCTTGCTGCCTGTGCTTGCTGTGCTCCCTGTGCTTGCTGTGCTGCCTGTGCTTGCTGCCTGTGCTTGCTGTTTGTGCTTGTTGTGCTGCCTGTGCTTGCTGTGCTGCCTGTGCCTGCTGCCTGTGCTAGCTGTGCTGCCTGTGCTTGTTGCCTCTGCTTGCTGTGCTGCCTGTGCTTGCTGTGCTGCCTGTGCTTGCTATGCTGCCTGTGCTTGCTGCCTGTGCTTGCTGCCTGTGCTTGCTGCCTGTGCTTGCTGTGCTGCCTGTGTTTGCTGGGCTGTCTGTGCTTGCTGCCTGTGCTTGCTGCCTGTGCTTGCTGTGCTGCCTGTGCTTGCTGTTTGTGCTTGCTGTGCTGCCTGTGCTTGCTGTGCTGCCTGTGCTTGCTGTGCTGCCTGTGCTTGCTGCCTGTGCTTGCTGTGCTGCCTGTGCTTGCTGCCTGTGCTTGCTGCCTGTGCTTGCTGTGCTGCTTGTGCTTGCTGCCTGTGCTTGCTGCCTGTGCTTGCTGTGCTGCCTGTTAGCGATGCATTTGATTTCGCTCATAACACGCGGTAATTTGACAGTGGCACACGACAGTGCATTGCTGTGTCACCTGTTTTTGGAGGCGCCGAGAGTCGCGGATCATATGTTTACCTCGGCGGCCGGTGCATTGACCTGCGTCTCAGTAAGAGTAAGCATTGTAAACAAATGCGAGAGTGAATCTCGCCGAAGATCGGAGCAGGCTTTGCCTTTTGGAAAGAGGACGGAGCTTGACCCCTCTGCACTTCCCTCAGAATCGCTAAAACGAACACATCTCGTCGAGCCATTTTGCGGGTTTCTAACCTGCCTGTGCTTGCTGCCTGTGCTTGCTGTGCTGCCTGTGCTTACTGTGTTGCCTGTGCTTGCTGCCTGTGCTGCCTGTGCTTGCTGTACTTGCTGTGTTGCCTGTGCTTGCTGTGCTGCCTGTGCTTGCTGCCTGTGCTTGCTGTGCTGCCTGTGCTTGTTTCCTCTGCTTGCTGTGCTGCCTGTGCTGCCTGTGCTTGCTGCCTGTGCTTGCTGTGCTGCCTGTGCTTGTTTCCTCTGCTTGCTGTGCTGCCTGTGCTTGCTGTGCTGCCTGTTCTTGCTGCCTGTGCTTGCTGTGCTGCCTGTGCTTGCTGCGCTGCCTGTGCTTGCTGCCTGTACTTGGTGTGCTGCCTGTGCTTGCTGCCTGTGCTTGCTGCCTGTGCTTGCTGTGCTTGCTATGCTGCCTGTGCAGGCTGCCTGTGCTTGCTGTGCTGCCTGTGCTGCCTGTGCTTGCTGCCTGTGCTTGCTGGGCTGCCTGTGCTTGTTTCCTGTGCTTGCTGTGCTGCCTGTGCTTGCTGCCTGTGCTTGCTGTGCTTGCTATGCTGCCTGTGCAAGCTTCCTGTGCTTGCTGTGCCGCCGTGCTTGCTGTGCTGCCTGTGCTTGCTGTGCTGCCTGTGCTGCCTGTGCTTGGTGTGCTGCCTGTGCTTGCTGTCTGTGCTTGCTGTGCTGCCTGTGCTTGCTGCCTGTGCTTGCTGTACTTGCTGTGCTACCTGTGCTTGCTGCCTGTGCTTGCTGCCTGTGCTTGCTGCCTGTGCTTGCTGTGCTGCCTGTGCTTGTTGTGCTGCCTGTGCTTGCTGCCTGTGCTTGCTGTGCTGCCTGTGCTTACTGTGCTGCCCGTGCTTGCTGCCTGTGCTTGCTGTGCTGCCTGTACTTGCTGTAATGCCTGTGCTTGCTGCCTATGCTTGCTGTGCTGCCTGTGCTTGCTGCCTGTGCATGCTGTGCTGCCTGTGCTTGCTGCCTGTGCTTGCTGTGCTGCCTGTGCTTGCTGTGCTGCCTGTGCTTGCTGCCTGTGCTGCCTGTGCTTGCTGTGCTGCCTGTACTTGCTGTGCTGCCTGTGCTTGCTGCCTGTGCTTGCTGTGCTGCCTGTGCTTGCTGCCTGAGCTTGCTGTGCTGCCTGTGCTTGCTGCCTGTGCTTGCTGCGCTGCCTGTACTTGCTGTGCTGCCTGTGCTTGCTGCCTGTGCTTGCTGTGCTGCCTGTGCTTGCTGCCTGTGCTTGCTGTGCTGCCTGTGCTTGCTGCCTGTGCTTGCAGTGCTGCCTGTGCATGCTGTGCTGCCTGTGCTTGCTGCCTGTGCTTGCTGTGCTGTCTGTGCTTGCTGTGTTGCCTGTTAGCGATGCATTTGATTTCGCCCATAACACGCGGTAATTCGACAGTGGCACACGACAGTGCGTTGCTGTGTCACCTGTTTTTGGAGGCGCCGAGAGTCGCGGATCATATGTTTACCTCGGCGGCCGGTGCATTGACCTGCGTCTCAGTAAGAGTAAGCATTGTAAACAAATGCGAGAGTGAATCTCGCCGAAGATCGGATCAGGCTTTGCCTGTTGGAAAGAGGACGGAGCTTGACCCCTCTGCACTTCCCCCAGAATCGCTAAAACGAACACATCTCGTCGAGCCATTTTGCGGGTTTCTAACCTGCCTGTGCTTGCTGCCTGTGCTTGCTGTGCTGCCTGTGCTTACTGTGTTGCCTGTGCTTGCTGCCTGTGCTGCCTGTGCTTGCTGTACTTGCTGTGTTGCCTGTGCTTGCTGTGCTGCCTGTGCTTGCTGCCTGTGCTTGCTGTGCTGCCTGTGCTTGTTTCCTCTGCTTGCTGTGCTGCCTGTGCTGCCTGTGCTTGCTGCCTGTGCTTGCTGTGCTGCCTGTGCTTGTTTCCTCTGCTTGCTGTGCTGCCTGTGCTTGCTGTGCTGCCTGTTCTTGCTGCCTGTGCTTGCTGTGCTGCCTGTGCTTGCTGCGCTGCCTGTGCTTGCTGCCTGTACATGGTGTGCTGCCTGTGCTTGCTGCCTGTGCTTGCTGTGCTGCCTGTGCTTGCTGCCTGTGCTTGCTGTGCTTGCTATGCTGCCTGTGCAGGCTGCCTGTGCTTGCTGTGCTGCCTGTGCTTCCTGTCTGTGCTTGCTGTGCTGCCTGTGCTTGCTGCCTGTGCTTGCTGTACTTGCTGTGCTTGCTGTGCTGCCTGTGCTTGCTGCCTGTGCTTGCTGTGCTTGCTATGCTGCCTGTGCAGGCTGCCTGTGCTTGCTGTGCTGCCTGTGCTTGCTGCCTGTGCTTGCTGTGCTTGCTATGCTGCCTGTGCAAGCTTCCTGTGCTTGCTGTGCCGCCTGTGCTTGCTGTGCTGCCTGTGCTTGCTGTGCTGCCTGTGCTGCCTGTGCTTTGTGTGCTGCCTGTGCTTGCTGTCTGTGCTTGCTGTGCTGCCTGTGCTTGCTGCCTGTGCTTGCTGTACTTGCTGTGCTACCTGTGCTTGCTGCCTGTGCTTGCTGCCTGTGCTTGCTGCCTGTGCTTGCTGTGCTGCCTGTGCTTGTTGTGCTGCCTGTGCTTGCTGCCTGTGCTTGCTGTGCTGCCTGTGCTTACTGTGCTGCCCGTGCTTGCTGCCTGTGCTTGCTGTGCTGCCTGTACTTGCTGTAATGCCTGTGCTTGCTGCCTGTGCTTGCTGTGCTGCCTGTGCTTGCTGCCTGTGCATGCTGTGCTGCCTGTGCTTGCTGCCTGTGCTTGCTGTGCTGCCTGTGCTTGCTGTGCTGCCTGTGCTTGCTGCCTGTGCTTGCTGTGCTGCCTGTGCTTGCTGTGCTGCCTGTACTTGCTGTCTGTGCTTGCTGTGCTGCCTGTGCTTGCTGCCTGAGCTTGCTGTGCTGCCTGTGCTTGCTGCCTGTGCTTGCTGCGCTGCCTGTACTTGCTGTGCTGCCTGTGCTTGCTGCCTGTGCTTGCTGTGCTGCCTGTGCTTGCTGCCTGTGCTTGCTGTGCTGCCTGTGCTTGCTGCCTGTGCTTGCTGTGCTGCCTGTGCATGCTGTGCTGCCTGTGCTTGCTACCTGTGCTTGCTGTGCTGTCTGTGCTTGCTGTGTTGCCTGTTAGCGATGCATTTGATTTCGCCCATAACACGCGGTAATTCGACAGTGGCACACGACAGTGCGTTGCTGTGTCACCTGTTTTTGGAGGCGCCGAGAGTCGCGGATCATATGTTTACCTCGGCGGCCGGTGCATTGACCTGCGTCTCAGTAAGAGTAAGCATTGTAAACAAATGCGAGAGTGAATCTCGCCGAAGATCGGATCAGGCTTTGCCTGTTGGAAAGAGGACGGAGCTTGACCCCTCTGCACTTCCCCCAGAATCGCTAAAACGAACACATCTCGTCGAGCTATTTTGCGGGTTTCTAACATGCCTGTGCTTGCTGCCTGTGCTTGCTGTGCTGCCTGTGCTTGCTGCCTGTGCTTGCTGCGCTGCCTGTACTTGCTGTGCTGCCTGTGCTTGCTGCCTGTGCTTGCTGTGCTGCCTGTGCTTGCTGCCTGTGCTTGCTGTGCTGCCTGTGCATGCTGTGCTGCCTGTGCTTGCTGCCTGTGCTTGCTGTGCTGTCTGTGCTTGCTGTGTTGCCTGTTAGCGATGCATTTGATTTCGCCCATAACACGCGGTAATTCGACAGTGGCACACGACAGTGCGTTGCTGTGTCACCTGTTTTTGGAGGCGCCGAGAGTCGCGGATCATATGTTTACCTCGGCGGCCGGTGCATTGACCTGCGTCTCAGTAAGAGTAAGCATTGTAAACAAATACGAGAGTGAATCTCGCCGAAGATCGGATCAGGCTTTGCCTGTTGGAAAGAGGACGGAGCTTGACCCCTCTGCACTTCCCCCAGAATCGCTAAAACGAACACATCTCGTCGAGCTATTTTGCGGGTTTCTAACATGCCTGTGCTTGCTGCCTGTGCTTGCTGTGCTGCCTGTGCTTACTGTGTTGCCTGTGCTTGCTGCCTGTGCTTGCTGTGCTGCCTGTGCTTGCTGCCTGTGCTTGCTGTGCTGCCTGTGCTTGCTGCCTGTGCTTGCTGTACTTGCTGTGCTGCCTGTGCTTGCTGCGCTGCCTGTGCTTGCTGCCTGTGCTTGCTGTGCTGCCTGTGCTTGCTGCCTGTTCTTGCTGTGCTGCCTGTGCTTGCTGCCTGGGCTTGCTGTGCTGCCTGTGCTTGCTGCCTGTGCTTGCTGTGCTTGCTATGCTGCCTGTGCAGGCTGCCTGTGCTTGCTGTGCTGCCTGTGCTTGCTGTGCTGCCTGTGCTTGCTGCCTGTGCTTGCTGTGCTGCCTGTGCTTGTTTCCTCTGCTTGCTGTGCTGCCTGTGCTTGCTGTGCTGCCTGTGCTTGCTGTGCTGCCTGTGCTTGCTGCCTGTGCTTGCTGTTTGCGCTTGCTGTGCTGCCTGTGCTTTGCTGTGCTGCCTGTGCTTGTTGCCTCTGCTTGCTGTGCTGCCTGTGCTTGCTGTGCTGCCTGTTAGCGATGCATTTGATTTCGCCCATAACACGCGGTAATTCGACAGTGGCACACGACAGTGCGTTGCTGTGTCACCTGTTTTTGGAGGCGCCGAGAGTCGCGGATCATATGTTTACCTCGGCGGCCGGTGCATTGACATGCGTCTCAGTAAGAGTAAGCATTGTAAACAAATGCGAGAGTGAATCTCGCCGAAGATCGGATCAGGCTTTGCCTGTTGGAAAGAGGACGGAGCTTGACCCCTCTGCACTTCCCCCAGAATCGCTAAAACGAACACATCTCGTCGAGCTATTTTGCGGGTTTCTAACATGCCTGTGCTTGCTACCTGTGCTTGCTGTGCTGCCTGTGCTTGCTGTGCTGCCTGTGCTTGCTGCCTGTGCTTGCTGTGCTGCCTGTGCTTGCTGTGCTCCCTGTGCTTGCTGCCTGTGCTTGCTGTGCTGCCTGTGCTTGCTGCCTGTGCTTGCTGTGCTGCCTGTGCTTGCTGCCTGTGCTTGCTGTGCTGCCTGTGCTTGCTGTACTTGCTGTGCTGCCTGTGCTGCCTGTGCTTGCTGCCTGTGCTTGCTGTGCTGCCTGTGCTTGCTGCCTGTGCTTGCTGTGCTCCCTGTGCTTGCTGTGCTGCCTGTGCTTGCTGCCTGTGCTTGCTGTTTGTGCTTGTTGTGCTGCCTGTGCTTGCTGTGCTGCCTGTGCCTGCTGCCTGTGCTAGCTGTGCTGCCTGTGCTTGTTGCCTCTGCTTGCTGTGCTGCCTGTGCTTGCTGTGCTGCCTGTGCTTGCTATGCTGCCTGTGCTTGCTGCCTGTGCTTGCTGCCTGTGCTTGCTGCCTGTGCTTGCTGTGCTGCCTGTGTTTGCTGGGCTGTCTGTGCTTGCTGCCTGTGCTTGCTGCCTGTGCTTGCTGTGCTGCCTGTGCTTGCTGTTTGTGCTTGCTGTGCTGCCTGTGCTTGCTGTGCTGCCTGTGCTTGCTGTGCTGCCTGTGCTTGCTGCCTGTGCTTGCTGTGCTGCCTGTGCTTGCTGTGCTGCCTGTGCTTGCTGCCTGTGCTTGCTGCCTGTGCTTGCTGTGCTGCTTGTGCTTGCTGCCTGTGCTTGCTGCCTGTGCTTGCTGTGCTGCCTGTTAGCGATGCATTTGATTTCGCTCATAACACGCGGTAATTTGACAGTGGCACACGACAGTGCATTGCTGTGTCACCTGTTTTTGGAGGCGCCGAGAGTCGCGGATCATATGTTTACCTCGGCGGCCGGTGCATTGACCTGCGTCTCAGTAAGAGTAAGCATTGTAAACAAATGCGAGAGTGAATCTCGCCGAAGATCGGAGCAGGCTTTGCCTTTTGGAAAGAGGACGGAGCTTGACCCCTCTGCACTTCCCTCAGAATCGCTAAAACGAACACATCTCGTCGAGATATTTTGCGGGTTTCTAACATGCCTGTGCTAGCTGCCTCTGCCTGCTGTGATGCCTGTGCTTGCTGCCTGTGCTTGCTGCCTGTGCTTGCTGCCTGTGCTTGCTGCCTGTGCTTGCTGTGCTGCCTGTGCTTGCTGTGCTGCCTGTGCTAGTTGCCTGTGCTTGCTGTGCTGTCTGTGCTTGCTGCCTGTGCTTGCTGTGCTGCCTGTGCTTGCTGTGCTGCCTGTGCTTGCTGCCTGTGCTTGCTGTACTTGCTGTGCTGCCTGTGCTGCCTGTGCTTGCTGCATGTGCTTGCTGTGCTGCCTGTGCTTACTGTGTTGCCTATGCTTGCTGCCTGTGCCTGCTGTGCTGCCTGTGCTTGCTGCCTGTGCTTGCTGTGCTGCCTGTGCTTGCTGCCTGTGCTTGCTGTGCTGCCTGTGTTTGCTGTGTTGCCTGTGCTTGCTGCCTGTGCTGTCTGTGCTGCCTGTGCTTGCTTTGCTGCCTGTGCTTGCTGCCTGTGCTTGCTGTGCTGCCTGTGTTTGCTGCCTGTGCTTGCTGTGCTGCCTGTGCTTGCTGCCTGTGCTTGCTGTACTTGCTGTGCTGCCTGTGCTTGCTGTGCTGCCTGTTCTTGCTGCCTGTGCTTGCTGTACTTGCTGTGCTGCCTGTTATCGATGTATTTGATTTCGCCCATAACACGCGGTAATTCGACAGTGGCACACGACAGTGCGTTGCTGTGTCACCTGTTTTTGGAGGCGCCGAGAGTCGCGGATCATATGTTTACCTCGGCGGCCGGTGCATTGACCTGCGTCTCAGTAAGAGTAAGCATTGTAAACAAATGCGAGAGTGAATCTCGCCGAAGATCGGATCAGGCTTTGCCTGTTGGAAAGAGGACGGAGCTTGACCCCTCTGCACTTCCCCCAGAATCGCTAAAACGAACACATCTCGTCGAGCCATTTTGCGGGTTTCTAACCTGCCTGTGCTTGCTGCCTGTGCTTGCTGTGCTGCCTGTGCTTACTGTGTTGCCTGTGCTTGCTGCCTGTGCTGCCTGTGCTTGCTGTACTTGCTGTGTTGCCTGTGCTTGCTGTGCTGCCTGTGCTTGCTGCCTGTGCTTGCTGTGCTGCCTGTGCTTGTTTCCTCTGCTTGCTGTGCTGCCTGTGCTGCCTGTGCTTGCTGTGCTGCCTGTGCTTGTTTCCTCTGCTTGCTGTGCTGCCTGTGCTTGCTGTGCTGCCTGTGCTTGCTGCGCTGCCTGTGCTTGCTGCCTGTACTTGGTGTGCTGCCTGTGCTTGCTGCCTGTGCTTGCTGTGCTGCCTGTGCTTGCTGTGCTGCCTGTGCTTGCTGCCTGTGCTTGCTGTGCTTGCTATGCTGCCTGTGCAGGCTGCCTGTGCTTGCTGTGCTGCCTGTGCTTGCTGTGCTGCCTGTGCTTGCTGCCTGTGCTTGCTGGGCTGCCTGTGCTTGTTTCCTGTGCTTGCTGTGCTGCCTGTGCTTGCTGCCTGTGCTTGCTGTGCTTGCTATGCTGCCTGTGCAAGCTTCCTGTGCTTGCTGTGCCGCCTGTGCTTGCTGTGCTGCCTGTGCTTGCTGTGCTGCCTGTGCTGCCTGTGCTTGGTGTGCTGCCTGTGCTTGCTGTCTGTGCTTGCTGTGCTTGCTGCCTGTGCTTGCTGTACTTGCTGTGCTACCTGTGCTTGCTGCCTGTGCTTGCTGCCTGTGCTTGCTGTGCTGCCTGTGCTTGTTGTGCTGCCTGTGCTTGCTGCCTGTGCTTGCTGTGCTGCCTGTGCTTACTGTGCTGCCCGTGCTTGCTGCCTGTGCTTGCTGTGCTGCCTGTACTTGCTGTAATGCCTGTGCTTGCTGCCTGTGCTTGCTGTGCTGCCTGTGCTTGCTGCCTGTGCATGCTGTGCTGCCTGTGCTTGCTGCCTGTGCTTGCTGTGCTGCCTGTGCTTGCTGTGCTGCCTGTGCTTGCTGCCTGTGCTGCCTGTGGTTGCTGTGCTGCCTGTACTTGCTGTGCTGCCTGTGCTTGCTGCCTGTGCTTGCTGTGCTGCCTGTGCTTGCTGCCTGAGCTTGCTGTGCTGCCTGTGCTTGCTGCCTGTGCTTGCTGCGCTGCCTGTACTTGCTGTGCTGCCTGTGCTTGCTGCCTGTGCTTGCTGTGCTGCCTGTGCTTGCTGCCTGTGCTTGCTGTGCTGCCTGTGCTTGCTGCCTGTGCTTACTGTGTTGCCTGTGCTTGCTGCCTGTGCTGCCTGTGCTTGCTGTACTTGCTGTGTTGCCTGTGCTTGCTGTGCTGCCTGTGCTTGCTGCCTGTGCTTGCTGTGCTGCCTGTGCTTGTTTCCTCTGCTTGCTGTGCTGCCTGTGCTGCCTGTGCTTGCTGCCTGTGCTTGCTGTGCTGCCTGTGCTTGTTTCCTCTGCTTGCTGTGCTGCCTGTGCTTGCTGTGCTGCCTGTTCTTGCTGCCTGTGCTTGCTGTGCTGCCTGTGCTTGCTGCGCTGCCTGTGCTTGCTGCCTGTACTTGGTGTGCTGCCTGTGCTTGCTGCCTGTGCTTGCTGTGCTGCCCGTGCTTGCTGCCTGTGCTTGCTGTGCTTGCTATGCTGCCTGTGCAGGCTGCCTGTGCTTGCTGTGCTGCCTGTGCTTGCTGTCTGTGCTTGCTGTGCTGCCTGTGCTTGCTGCCTGTGCTTGCTGTACTTGCTGTGCTTGCTGTGCTGCCTGTGCTTGCTGCCTGTGCTTGCTGTGCTTGCTATGCTGCCTGTGCAGGCTGCCTGTGCTTGCTGTGCTGCCTGTGCTTGCTGCCTGTGCTTGCTGTGCTTGCTATGCTGCCTGTGCAAGCTTCCTGTGCTTGCTGTGCCGCCTGTGCTTGCTGTGCTGCCTGTGCTTGCTGTGCTGCCTGTGCTGCCTGTGCTTGGTGTGCTGCCTGTGCTTGCTGTCTGTGCTTGCTGTGCTGCCTGTGCTTGCTGCCTGTGCTTGCTGTACTTGCTGTGCTACCTGTGCTTGCTGCCTGTGCTTGCTGCCTGTGCTTGCTGCCTGTGCTTGCTGTGCTGCCTGTGCTTGTTGTGCTGCCTGTGCTTGCTGCCTGTGCTTGCTGTGCTGCCTGTGCTTACTGTGCTGCCCGTGCTTGCTGCCTGTGCTTGCTGTGCTGCCTGTACTTGCTGTAATGCCTGTGCTTGCTGCCTGTGCTTGCTGTGCTGCCTGTGCTTGCTGCCTGTGCATGCTGTGCTGCCTGTGCTTGCTGCCTGTGCTTGCTGTGCTGCCTGTGCTTGCTGTGCTGCCTGTGCTTGCTGCCTGTGCTTGCTGTGCTGCCTGTGCTTGCTGTGCTGCCTGTACTTGCTGTCTGTGCTTGCTGTGCTGCCTGTGCTTGCTGCCTGAGCTTGCTGTGCTGCCTGTGCTTGCTGCCTGTGCTTGCTGCGCTGCCTGTACTTGCTGTGCTGCCTGTGCTTGCTGCCTGTGCTTGCTGTGCTGCCTGTGCTTGCTGCCTGTGCTTGCTGTGCTGCCTGTGCTTGCTGCCTGTGCTTGCTGTGCTGCCTGTGCATGCTGTGCTGCCTGTGCTTGCTGCCTGTGCTTGCTGTGCTGTCTGTGCTTGCTGTGTTGCCTGTTAGCGATGCATTTGATTTCGCCCATAACACGCGGTAATTCGACAGTGGCACACGACAGTGCGTTGCTGTGTCACCTGTTTTTGGAGGCGCCGAGAGTCGCGGATCATATGTTTACCTCGGCGGCCGGTGCATTGACCTGCGTCTCAGTAAGAGTAAGCATTGTAAACAAATGCGAGAGTGAATCTCGCCGAAGATCGGATCAGGCTTTGCCTGTTGGAAAGAGGACGGAGCTTGACCGCTCTGCACTTCCCCCAGAATCGCTAAAACGAACACATCTCGTCGAGCTATTTTGCGGGTTTCTAACATGCCTGTGCTTGCTGCCTGTGCTTGCTGTGCTGCCTGTGCTTGCTGCCTGTGCTTGCTGCGCTGCCTGTACTTGCTGTGCTGCCTGTGCTTGCTGCCTGTGCTTGCTGTGCTGCCTGTGCTTGCTGCCTGTGCTTGCTGTGCTGCCTGTGCATGCTGTGCTGCCTGTGCTTGCTGCCTGTGCTTGCTGTGCTGTCTGTGCTTGCTGTGTTGCCTGTTAGCGATGCATTTGATTTCGCCCATAACACGCGGTAATTCGACAGTGGCACACGACAGTGCGTTGCTGTGTCACCTGTTTTTGGAGTCGCCGAGAGTCGCGGATCATATGTTTACCTCGGCGGCCGGTGCATTGACCTGCGTCTCAGTAAGAGTAAGCATTGTAAACAAATACGAGAGTGAATCTCGCCGAAGATCGGATCAGGCTTTGCCTGTTGGAAAGAGGACGGAGCTTGACCCCTCTGCACTTCCCCCAGAATCGCTAAAACGAACACATCTCGTCGAGCTATTTTGCGGGTTTCTAACATGCCTGTGCTTGCTGCCTGTGCTTGCTGTGCTGCCTGTGCTTACTGTGTTGCCTGTGCTTGCTGCCTGTGCTTGCTGTGCTGCCTGTGCTTGCTGCCTGTGCTTGCTGTGCTGCCTGTGCTTGCTGCCTGTGCTTGCTGTACTTGCTGTGCTGCCTGTGCTTGCTGCGCTGCCTGTGCTTGCTGCCTGTGCTTGCTGTGCTGCCTGTGCTTGCTGCCTGTTCTTGCTGTGCTGCCTGTGCTTGCTGCCTGGGCTTGCTGTGCTGCCTGTGCTTGCTGCCTGTGCTTGCTGTGCTTGCTATGCTGCCTGTGCAGGCTGCCTGTGCTTGCTGTGCTGCCTGTGCTTGCTGTGCTGCCTGTGCTTGCTGCCTGTGCTTGCTGTGCTGCCTGTGCTTGTTTCCTCTGCTTGCTGTGCTGCCTGTGCTTGCTGTGCTGCCTGTGCTTGCTGCCTGTGCTTGCTGTTTGCGCTTGCTGTGCTGCCTGTGCTTTGCTGTGCTGCCTGTGCTTGTTGCCTCTGCTTGCTGTGCTGCCTGTGCTTGCTGTGCTGCCTGTTAGCGATGCATTTGATTTCGCCCATAACACGCGGTAATTCGACAGTGGCACACGACAGTGCGTTGCTGTGTCACCTGTTTTTGGAGGCGCCGAGAGTCGCGGATCATATGTTTACCTCGGCGGCCGGTGCATTGACATGCGTCTCAGTAAGAGTAAGCATTGTAAACAAATGCGAGAGTGAATCTCGCCGAAGATCGGATCAGGCTTTGCCTGTTGGAAAGAGGACGGAGCTTGACCCCTCTGCACTTCCCCCAGAATCGCTAAAACGAACACATCTCGTCGAGCTATTTTGCGGGTTTCTAACATGCCTGTGCTTGCTACCTGTGCTTGCTGTGCTGCCTGTGCTTGCTGCCTGTGCTTGCTGTGCTGCCTGTGCTTGCTGTGCTCCCTGTGCTTGCTGCCTGTGCTTGCTGTGCTGCCTGTGCTTGCTGCCTGTGCTTGCTGTGCTGCCTGTGCTTGCTGTTTGTGCTTGCTGCGCTGCCTGTACTTGCTGTGCTGCCTGTGCTTGCTGCCTGTGCTTGCTGTGCTGCCTGTGCTTGCTGCCTGTGCTTGCTGTGCTGCCTGTGCATGCTGTGCTGCCTGTGCTTGCTGCCTGTGCTTGCTGTGCTGTCTGTGCTTGCTGTGTTGCCTGTTAGCGATGCATTTGATTTCGCCCATAACACGCGGTAATTCGACAGTGGCACACGACAGTGCGTTGCTGTGTCACCTGTTTTTGGAGGCGCCGAGAGTCGCGGATCATATGTTTACCTCGGCGGCCGGTGCATTGACCTGCGTCTCAGTAAGAGTAAGCATTGTAAACAAATACGAGAGTGAATCTCGCCGAAGATCGGATCAGGCTTTGCCTGTTGGAAAGAGGACGGAGCTTGACCCCTCTGCACTTCCCCCAGAATCGCTAAAACGAACACATCTCGTCGAGCTATTTTGCGGGTTTCTAACATGCCTGTGCTTGCTGCCTGTGCTTGCTGTGCTGCCTGTGCTTACTGTGTTGCCTGTGCTTGCTGCCTGTGCTTGCTGTGCTGCCTGTGCTTGCTGCCTGTGCTTGCTGTGCTGCCTGTGCTTGCTGCCTGTGCTTGCTGTACTTGCTGTGCTGCCTGTGCTTGCTGCGCTGCCTGTGCTTGCTGCCTGTGCTTGCTGTGCTGCCTGTGCTTGCTGCCTGTTCTTGCTGTGCTGCCTGTGCTTGCTGCCTGGGCTTGCTGTGCTGCCTGTGCTTGCTGCCTGTGCTTGCTGTGCTTGCTATGCTGCCTGTGCAGGCTGCCTGTGCTTGCTGTGCTGCCTTTGCTTGCTGTGCTGCCTGTGCTTGCTGCCTGTGCTTGCTGTGCTGCCTGTGCTTGTTTCCTCTGCTTGCTGTGCTGCCTGTGCTTGCTGTGCTGCCTGTGCTTGCTGTGCTGCCTGTGCTTGCTGCCTGTGCTTGCTGTTTGCGCTTGCTGTGCTGCCTGTGCTTTGCTGTGCTGCCTGTGCTTGTTGCCTCTGCTTGCTGTGCTGCCTGTGCTTGCTGTGCTGCCTGTTAGCGATGCATTTGATTTCGCCCATAACACGCGGTAATTCGACAGTGGCACACGACAGTGCGTTGCTGTGTCACCTGTTTTTGGAGGCGCCGAGAGTCGCGGATCATATGTTTACCTCGGCGGCCGGTGCATTGACATGCGTCTCAGTAAGAGTAAGCATTGTAAACAAATGCGAGAGTGAATCTCGCCGAAGATCGGATCAGGCTTTGCCTGTTGGAAAGAGGACGGAGCTTGACCCCTCTGCACTTCCCCCAGAATCGCTAAAACGAACACATCTCGTCGAGCTATTTTGCGGGTTTCTAACATGCCTGTGCTTGCTACCTGTGCTTGCTGTGCTGCCTGTGCTTGCTGTGCTGCCTGTGCTTGCTGCCTGTGCTTGCTGTGCTGCCTGTGCTTGCTGTGCTCCCTGTGCTTGCTGCCTGTGCTTGCTGTGCTGCCTGTGCTTGCTGCCTGTGCTTGCTGTGCTGCCTGTGCTTGCTGCCTGTGCTTGCTGTGCTGCCTGTGCTTGCTGCCTGTGCTTGCTGTACTTGCTGTGCTGCCTGTGCTGCCTGTGCTTGCTGCCTGTGCTTGCTGTGCTGCCTGTGCTTGCTGCCTGTGCTTGCTGTGCTCCCTGTGCTTGCTGTGCTGCCTGTGCTTGCTGCCTGTGCTTGCTGTTTGTGCTTGTTGTGCTGCCTGTGCTTGCTGTGCTGCCTGTGCCTGCTGCCTGTGCTAGCTGTGCTGCCTGTGCTTGTTGCCTCTGCTTGCTGTGCTGCCTGTGCTTGCTGTGCTGCCTGTGCTTGCTATGCTGCCTGTGCTTGCTGCCTGTGCTTGCTGCCTGTGCTTGCTGCCTGTGCTTGCTGTGCTGCCTGTGTTTGCTGGGCTGTCTGTGCTTGCTGCCTGTGCTTGCTGCCTGTGCTTGCTGTGCTGCCTGTGCTTGCTGTTTGTGCTTGCTGTGCTGCCTGTGCTTGCTGTGCTGCCTGTGCTTGCTGTGCTGCCTGTGCTTGCTGCCTGTGCTTGCTGTGCTGCCTGTGCTTGCTGTGCTGCCTGTGCTTGCTGCCTGTGCTTGCTGCCTGTGCTTGCTGTGCTGCTTGTGCTTGCTGCCTGTGCTTGCTGCCTGTGCTTGCTGTGCTGCCTGTTAGCGATGCATTTGATTTCGCTCATAACACGCGGTAATTTGACAGTGGCACACGACAGTGCATTGCTGTGTCACCTGTTTTTGGAGGCGCCGAGAGTCGCGGATCATATGTTTACCTCGGCGGCCGGTGCATTGACCTGCGTCTCAGTAAGAGTAAGCATTGTAAACAAATGCGAGAGTGAATCTCGCCGAAGATCGGAGCAGGCTTTGCCTTTTGGAAAGAGGACGGAGCTTGACCCCTCTGCACTTCCCTCAGAATCGCTAAAACGAACACATCTCGTCGAGATATTTTGCGGGTTTCTAACATGCCTGTGCTAGCTGCCTCTGCCTGCTGTGATGCCTGTGCTTGCTGCCTGTGCTTGCTGCCTGTGCTTGCTGCCTGTGCTTGCTGCCTGTGCTTGCTGTGCTGCCTGTGCTTGCTGTGCTGCCTGTGCTTGCTGTGCTGCCTGTGCTAGTTGCCTGTGCTTGCTGTGCTGTCTGTGCTTGCTGCCTGTGCTTGCTGTGCTGCCTGTGCTTGCTGTGCTGCCTGTGCTTGCTGCCTGTGCTTGCTGTACTTGCTGTGCTGCCTGTGCTGCCTGTGCTTGCTGCATGTGCTTGCTGTGCTGCCTGTGCTTACTGTGTTGCCTATGCTTGCTGCCTGTGCCTGCTGTGCTGCCTGTGCTTGCTGCCTGTGCTTGCTGTGCTGCCTGTGCTTGCTGCCTGTGCTTGCTGTGCTGCCTGTGTTTGCTGTGTTGCCTGTGCTTGCTGCCTGTGCTGTCTGTGCTGCCTGTGCTTGCTTTGCTGCCTGTGCTTGCTGCCTGTGCTTGCTGTGCTGCCTGTGTTTGCTGCCTGTGCTTGCTGTGCTGCCTGTGCTTGCTGCCTGTGCTTGCTGTACTTGCTGTGCTGCCTGTGCTTGCTGTGCTGCCTGTTCTTGCTGCCTGTGCTTGCTGTACTTGCTGTGCTGCCTGTTATCGATGTATTTGATTTCGCCCATAACACGCGGTAATTCGACAGTGGCACACGACAGTGCGTTGCTGTGTCACCTGTTTTTGGAGGCGCCGAGAGTCGCGGATCATATGTTTACCTCGGCGGCCGGTGCATTGACCTGCGTCTCAGTAAGAGTAAGCATTGTAAACAAATGCGAGAGTGAATCTCGCCGAAGATCGGATCAGGCTTTGCCTGTTGGAAAGAGGACGGAGCTTGACCCCTCTGCACTTCCCCCAGAATCGCTAAAACGAACACATCTCGTCGAGCCATTTTGCGGGTTTCTAACCTGCCTGTGCTTGCTGCCTGTGCTTGCTGTGCTGCCTGTGCTTACTGTGTTGCCTGTGCTTGCTGCCTGTGCTGCCTGTGCTTGCTGTACTTGCTGTGTTGCCTGTGCTTGCTGTGCTGCCTGTGCTTGCTGCCTGTGCTTGCTGTGCTGCCTGTGCTTGTTTCCTCTGCTTGCTGTGCTGCCTGTGCTGCCTGTGCTTGCTGTGCTGCCTGTGCTTGTTTCCTCTGCTTGCTGTGCTGCCTGTGCTTGCTGTGCTGCCTGTGCTTGCTGCGCTGCCTGTGCTTGCTGCCTGTACTTGGTGTGCTGCCTGTGCTTGCTGCCTGTGCTTGCTGTGCTGCCTGTGCTTGCTGTGCTGCCTGTGCTTGCTGCCTGTGCTTGCTGTGCTTGCTATGCTGCCTGTGCAGGCTGCCTGTGCTTGCTGTGCTGCCTGTGCTTGCTGTGCTGCCTGTGCTTGCTGCCTGTGCTTGCTGGGCTGCCTGTGCTTGTTTCCTGTGCTTGCTGTGCTGCCTGTGCTTGCTGCCTGTGCTTGCTGTGCTTGCTATGCTGCCTGTGCAAGCTTCCTGTGCTTGCTGTGCCGCCTGTGCTTGCTGTGCTGCCTGTGCTTGCTGTGCTGCCTGTGCTGCCTGTGCTTGGTGTGCTGCCTGTGCTTGCTGTCTGTGCTTGCTGTGCTTGCTGCCTGTGCTTGCTGTACTTGCTGTGCTACCTGTGCTTGCTGCCTGTGCTTGCTGCCTGTGCTTGCTGTGCTGCCTGTGCTTGTTGTGCTGCCTGTGCTTGCTGCCTGTGCTTGCTGTGCTGCCTGTGCTTACTGTGCTGCCCGTGCTTGCTGCCTGTGCTTGCTGTGCTGCCTGTACTTGCTGTAATGCCTGTGCTTGCTGCCTGTGCTTGCTGTGCTGCCTGTGCTTGCTGCCTGTGCATGCTGTGCTGCCTGTGCTTGCTGCCTGTGCTTGCTGTGCTGCCTGTGCTTGCTGTGCTGCCTGTGCTTGCTGCCTGTGCTGCCTGTGGTTGCTGTGCTGCCTGTACTTGCTGTGCTGCCTGTGCTTGCTGCCTGTGCTTGCTGTGCTGCCTGTGCTTGCTGCCTGAGCTTGCTGTGCTGCCTGTGCTTGCTGCCTGTGCTTGCTGCGCTGCCTGTACTTGCTGTGCTGCCTGTGCTTGCTGCCTGTGCTTGCTGTGCTGCCTGTGCTTGCTGCCTGTGCTTGCTGTGCTGCCTGTGCTTGCTGCCTGTGCTTACTGTGTTGCCTGTGCTTGCTGCCTGTGCTGCCTGTGCTTGCTGTACTTGCTGTGTTGCCTGTGCTTGCTGTGCTGCCTGTGCTTGCTGCCTGTGCTTGCTGTGCTGCCTGTGCTTGTTTCCTCTGCTTGCTGTGCTGCCTGTGCTGCCTGTGCTTGCTGCCTGTGCTTGCTGTGCTGCCTGTGCTTGTTTCCTCTGCTTGCTGTGCTGCCTGTGCTTGCTGTGCTGCCTGTTCTTGCTGCCTGTGCTTGCTGTGCTGCCTGTGCTTGCTGCGCTGCCTGTGCTTGCTGCCTGTACTTGGTGTGCTGCCTGTGCTTGCTGCCTGTGCTTGCTGTGCTGCCTGTGCTTGCTGCCTGTGCTTGCTGTGCTTGCTATGCTGCCTGTGCAGGCTGCCTGTGCTTGCTGTGCTGCCTGTGCTTGCTGTCTGTGCTTGCTGTGCTGCCTGTGCTTGCTGCCTGTGCTTGCTGTACTTGCTGTGCTTGCTGTGCTGCCTGTGCTTGCTGCCTGTGCTTGCTGTGCTTGCTATGCTGCCTGTGCAGGCTGCCTGTGCTTGCTGTGCTGCCTGTGCTTGCTGCCTGTGCTTGCTGTGCTTGCTATGCTGCCTGTGCAAGCTTCCTGTGCTTGCTGTGCCGCCTGTGCTTGCTGTGCTGCCTGTGCTTGCTGTGCTGCCTGTGCTGCCTGTGCTTGGTGTGCTGCCTGTGCTTGCTGTCTGTGCTTGCTGTGCTGCCTGTGCTTGCTGCCTGTGCTTGCTGTACTTGCTGTGCTACCTGTGCTTGCTGCCTGTGCTTGCTGCCTGTGCTTGCTGCCTGTGCTTGCTGTGCTGCCTGTGCTTGTTGTGCTGCCTGTGCTTGCTGCCTGTGCTTGCTGTGCTGCCTGTGCTTACTGTGCTGCCCGTGCTTGCTGCCTGTGCTTGCTGTGCTGCCTGTACTTGCTGTAATGCCTGTGCTTGCTGCCTGTGCTTGCTGTGCTGCCTGTGCTTGCTGCCTGTGCATGCTGTGCTGCCTGTGCTTGCTGCCTGTGCTTGCTGTGCTGCCTGTGCTTGCTGTGCTGCCTGTGCTTGCTGCCTGTGCTTGCTGTGCTGCCTGTGCTTGCTGTGCTGCCTGTACTTGCTGTCTGTGCTTGCTGTGCTGCCTGTGCTTGCTGCCTGAGCTTGCTGTGCTGCCTGTGCTTGCTGCCTGTGCTTGCTGCGCTGCCTGTACTTGCTGTGCTGCCTGTGCTTGCTGCCTGTGCTTGCTGTGCTGCCTGTGCTTGCTGCCTGTGCTTGCTGTGCTGCCTGTGCTTGCTGCCTGTGCTTGCTGTGCTGCCTGTGCATGCTGTGCTGCCTGTGCTTGCTGCCTGTGCTTGCTGTGCTGTCTGTGCTTGCTGTGTTGCCTGTTAGCGATGCATTTGATTTCGCCCATAACACGCGGTAATTCGACAGTGGCACACGACAGTGCGTTGCTGTGTCACCTGTTTTTGGAGGCGCCGAGAGTCGCGGATCATATGTTTACCTCGGCGGCCGGTGCATTGACCTGCGTCTCAGTAAGAGTAAGCATTGTAAACAAATGCGAGAGTGAATCTCGCCGAAGATCGGATCAGGCTTTGCCTGTTGGAAAGAGGACGGAGCTTGACCGCTCTGCACTTCCCCCAGAATCGCTAAAACGAACACATCTCGTCGAGCTATTTTGCGGGTTTCTAACATGCCTGTGCTTGCTGCCTGTGCTTGCTGTGCTGCCTGTGCTTGCTGCCTGTGCTTGCTGCGCTGCCTGTACTTGCTGTGCTGCCTGTGCTTGCTGCCTGTGCTTGCTGTGCTGCCTGTGCTTGCTGCCTGTGCTTGCTGTGCTGCCTGTGCATGCTGTGCTGCCTGTGCTTGCTGCCTGTGCTTGCTGTGCTGTCTGTGCTTGCTGTGTTGCCTGTTAGCGATGCATTTGATTTCGCCCATAACACGCGGTAATTCGACAGTGGCACACGACAGTGCGTTGCTGTGTCACCTGTTTTTGGACTCGGCGGCCGGTGCATTGACCTGCGTCTCAGTAAGAGTAAGCATTGTAAACAAATACGAGAGTGAATCTCGCCGAAGATCGGATCAGGCTTTGCCTGTTGGAAAGAGGACGGAGCTTGACCCCTCTGCACTTCCCCCAGAATCGCTAAAACGAACACATCTCGTCGAGCTATTTTGCGGGTTTCTAACATGCCTGTGCTTGCTGCCTGTGCTTGCTGTGCTGCCTGTGCTTACTGTGTTGCCTGTGCTTGCTGCCTGTGCTTGCTGTGCTGCCTGTGCTTGCTGCCTGTGCTTGCTGTGCTGCCTGTGCTTGCTGCCTGTGCTTGCTGTACTTGCTGTGCTGCCTGTGCTTGCTGCGCTGCCTGTGCTTGCTGCCTGTGCTTGCTGTGCTGCCTGTGCTTGCTGCCTGTTCTTGCTGTGCTGCCTGTGCTTGCTGCCTGGGCTTGCTGTGCTGCCTGTGCTTGCTGCCTGTGCTTGCTGTGCTTGCTATGCTGCCTGTGCAGGCTGCCTGTGCTTGCTGTGCTGCCTGTGCTTGCTGTGCTGCCTGTGCTTGCTGCCTGTGCTTGCTGTGCTGCCTGTGCTTGTTTCCTCTGCTTGCTGTGCTGCCTGTGCTTGCTGTGCTGCCTGTGCTTGCTGTGCTGCCTGTGCTTGCTGCCTGTGCTTGCTGTTTGCGCTTGCTGTGCTGCCTGTGCTTTGCTGTGCTGCCTGTGCTTGTTGCCTCTGCTTGCTGTGCTGCCTGTGCTTGCTGTGCTGCCTGTTAGCGATGCATTTGATTTCGCCCATAACACGCGGTAATTCGACAGTGGCACACGACAGTGCGTTGCTGTGTCACCTGTTTTTGGAGGCGCCGAGAGTCGCGGATCATATGTTTACCTCGGCGGCCGGTGCATTGACATGCGTCTCAGTAAGAGTAAGCATTGTAAACAAATGCGAGAGTGAATCTCGCCGAAGATCGGATCAGGCTTTGCCTGTTGGAAAGAGGACGGAGCTTGACCCCTCTGCACTTCCCCCAGAATCGCTAAAACGAACACATCTCGTCGAGCTATTTTGCGGGTTTCTAACATGCCTGTGCTTGCTACCTGTGCTTGCTGTGCTGCCTGTGCTTGCTGCCTGTGCTTGCTGTGCTGCCTGTGCTTGCTGTGCTCCCTGTGCTTGCTGCCTGTGCTTGCTGTGCTGCCTGTGCTTGCTGCCTGTGCTTGCTGTGCTGCCTGTGCTTGCTGTTTGTGCTTGTTGTGCTGCCTGTGCTTGCTGTGCTGCCTGTGCCTGCTGCCTGTGCTTGCTGTGCTGCCTGTGCTTGTTGCCTCTGCTTGCTGTGCTGCCTGTGCTTGCTGTGCTGCCTGTGCTAGCTGCCTGTGCTTGCTGTGCTGTCTGTGCTTGCTGTGCTGCCTGTTAGCGATGCATTTGATTACGCCCATAACACGCGGTAATTCGGCAGTGGCACACGACAGTGCGTTGCTGTGTCACCTGTTTTTGGAGGCGCCGAGAGTCGCGGATCATATGTTTACCTCGGCGGCCGGTGCATTGATCTGCGTCTCAGTAAGAGTAAGCATTGTAAACAAATGCGAGAGTGAATCTCGCCGAAGATCGGATCAGGCTTTGCCTGTTGGAAAGAGGACGGAGCTTGACCCCTCTGCACTTCCCCCAGAATCGCTAAAACGAACACATCTCGTCGAGCCATTTTGCGGGTTTCTAACATGCCTGCGCTTGCTGCCTGTGCTTGCTGTGCTGCCTGTGCTTACTGTGTTGCCTGTGCTTGCTGCCTGTGCTTGCTGTGCTGCCTGTGCTTGCTGCCTGTACGTGCTGTGCTGCCTGTGCTTGCTGCCTCTGCTGCCTGTGCTTGCTGCCTGTGCTTGCTGTGCTGCCTGTGCTTGCTGCCTGTGCTTGCTGCCTGTGCTTGCTGCCTGTGCTTGCTGTGCTGCCTGTGCTTGCTGCCTGTGCTTGCTGTGCTGCCTGTGCTTGCTGCCTGTGCTTGCTGTGCTGCCTGTGCTTGCTGTGTTGCCTGTGTTTGCTGTGCTGCCTGTGCTTGCCGCCTGTGCTTGCTGTGCTGCCTGTGCTTGCTGCCTGTGCTTGCTGTGCTGCCTGTGCTTGCTGTCTGTACTTGCTGTGCTGCCTGTGCTTGCTGCCTGTGCTGCCTGTGCTTGCTGCCTGTGCTTGCTGTGCTGCCTGTGCTTGCTGCCTGTGCTTGCTGCGCTGCCTGTGCTTGCTGCCTGTAATTGGTGTGCTACCTGTGCTTGCTGCCTGTGCTTGCTGCCTGTGCTTGCTGTGCTGCCTGTGCTTGCTGCCTGTGCTTGCTGTTCTGCCTGTGCTTGCTGTGCTGCCTGTGCTTGCTACCTGTGCTTGTTGTGCTGCCTGTGCTTGCTGCCTGTGCTTGCTGTGCTGCCCGTGCTTGCTGCCTGTGCTTGCTGTGCTGCCTGGGCTTGCTGCCTGTGCTTGCTGTGCTGCCTGTGCTTGCTGTGCTGCCTGCTGTGCTGCCTGTGCTTGCTGTGCTGCCTGTTCTTGCTGCCTGTGCTTGCTGTGCTGCCTGTGCTTGCTGTGCTGCCTGTTCTTGCTGCCTGTGCTTGCTGTGCTGCCTGTTCTTGCTGCCTGTGCTTGCTGTGCTGCCTGTGCTTGCTGCGCTGCCTGTGCTTGCTGCCTGTACTTGGTGCGCTGCCTGTGCTTGCTGCCTGTGCTTGCTGCCTGTGCTTGCTGCCTGTGCTTGCTGTGCTGCCTGTGCTTGCTGCCTGTGCTTGCTGTGCTGCCTGTGCTTGCTGTGCTTGCTATGCTGCCTGTGCAAGCTGCCTGTGCTTGCTGTGCTGCCTGTGCTTGCTGCGCTGCCTGTGCTTGCTGCCTGTGCTTGCTGTGCTGCCTGTGCTGCCTGTGCTTGGTGTGCTGCCTGTGCTTGCTGCCTGTGCTTGCTGTGCTGCCTGTGCTTGCTGCCTGTGCTTGCTGTGCTGCCTGTGCTTGCTGCCTGTGCTTGCTGCCTGTGCTTGCTGTGCTGCCTGTGCTTGCTGCCTGTGCTTGCTGTGCTGCCTGTGCTTGCTGTTTGTGCATGTTGTGCTGCCTGTGCTTGCTGTGCTGCCTGTGCCTGCTGCCTGTGCTTGCTGTGCTGCCTGTGCTTGTTGCCTCTGCTTGCTGTGGTGCCTGTGCTTGCTGTGCTGCCTGTGCTTGCTGTCTGTGCTTGCTGTGCTGCCTGTGCTTGCTGCCTGTGCTTGCTGTGCTGCCTGTGCTTGCTGCCTGTGCTTGCTGTGCTTGCTATGCTGCCTGTGCAAGCTGCCTGTGCTTGCTGTGCTGCCTGTGCTTGCTGCGCTGCCTGTGCTTGCTGCCTGTGCTTGCTGTGCTGCCTGTGCTGCCTGTGCTTGGTGTGCTGCCTGTGCTTGCTGCCTGTGCTTGCTGTGCTGCCTGTGCTTGCTGCCTGTGCTTGCTGTGCTGCCTGTGCTTGCTGCCTGTGCTTGCTGCCTGTGCTTGCTGTGCTGCCTGTGCCTGCTGCCTGCGCTTGCTGTGCTGCCTGTGCTTGTTGCCTCTGCTTGCTGTGGTGCCTGTGCTTGCTGCCTGTGCTTGCTGTGCTGCCTGTGCTTGCTGCCTGTGCTTGCTGTTTGTGCTTGCTGTGCTGCCTGTGCTTGCTGTGCTGCCTGTGCTTGTTGCCTCTGCTTGCTGTGCTGCCTGTGCTTGCTGTGCTGCCTGTTAGCGATGCATTTGATTTCGCCCATAACAAGCGGTAATTCGGCAGTGGCACACGACAGTGCGTTGCTGTGTCACCTGTTTTTGGAGGCGCCGAGAGTCGCGGATCATATGTTTACCTCGGCGGCCGGTGCATTGATCTGCGTCTCAGTAAGACTAAGCATTGTAAACAAATGCGAGAGTGAATCTCGCCGAAGATCGGATCAGGCTTTGCCTGTTGGAAAGAGGACGGAGCTTGACCCCTCTGCACTTCCCCCAGAATCGCTAAAACGAACACATCTCGTCGAGCCATTTTGCGGGTTTCTAACATGCCTGTGCTTGCTGCCTGTGCTTGCTGTGCTGCCTGTGCTTACTGTGTTGCCTGTGCTTGCTGTGCTGCCTGTGCTTGTTGTGCTGCCTGTGCTTGCTGCCTGTGCTTGCTGCCTGTGCTTGCTGTGCTGCCTGTGCTTTCTGCCTGTGCTTGCTGCCTGTGCTTGCTGCCTGTGCTTGCTGTGCTGCCTGTGCTTGCTGCCTGTGCTTGCTGTGCTGCCTGTGCTTGCTGCCTGTGCTTGCTGTGCTGCCTGTGCTTGCTGTGTTGCCTGTGTTTGCTGTGCTGCCTGTGCTTGCCGCCTGTGCTTGCTGTGCTGCCTGTGCTTGCTGTGCTGCCTGTGCTTGCTGCCTGTGCTTGCTGTCTGTACTTGCTGTGCTGCCTGTGCTTGCTGCCTGTGCTGCCTGTGCTTGCTGCCTGTGCTTGCTGTGCTGCCTGTGCTTGCTGCCTGTGCTTGCTGTGCTGCCTGTGCTTGCTGCCTGTGCTTGCTGTGCTGCCTGTGCTTGCTGCCTGTACTTGCTGTGCTGCCTGTGCTTGCTGCCTGTGCTTGCTGTGCTGCCTGTGCTTGCTGCCTGTGCTTGCTGTGCTGCCTGTGCTTGCTGCCTGTGCTTACTGTGCTGCCTGTGCTTGCTGCCTGTGCTTGCTGTGCTGCCTGTGCTTGGTGTGCTGCCTGTGCTTGCTGCCTGTGCTTGCTGTGCTGCCTGTGCTTGCTGTGGTGCCTGTGCTTGCTGCGCTGCCTGTGCTTGCTGCCTGTGCTTGCTGTGCTGCCTGTGCTGCCTGTGCTTGGTGTGCTGCCTGTGCTTGCTGCCCGTGCTTGCTGTGCTGCCTGTGCTTGCTGCCTGTGCTTGCTGTGCTGCCTGTGCTTGCTGCCTGTGCTTGCTGTGCTGCCTGTGCTTGCTGCCTGTGCTTGCTGTGCTGCCTGTGCTTGCTGTTTGTGCTTGTTGTGCTGCCTGTGCTTGCTGTGCTGCCTGTGCCTGCTGCCTGTGCTTGCTGTGCTGCCTGTGCTTGTTGCCTCTGCTTGCTGTGGTGCCTGTGCTTGCTGTGCTGCCTGTGCTTGCTGCCTGTGCTTGCTGTGCTGCCTGTGCTTGCTGCCTGTGCTTGCTGTTTGTGCTTGCTTTGCTGCCTGTGCTTGCTGTGCTGCCTGTGCTTGTTGCCTCTGCTTGCTGTGCTGCCTGTGCTTGCTGTGCTGCCTGTTAGCGAAGCATTTGATTTCGCCCATAACACGCGGTAATTCGACAGTGGCACACGACAGTGCGTTGCTGTGTCACCTGTTTTTGGAGGCGCCGAGAGTCGCGGATCATATGTTTACCTCGGCGGCCGGTGCATTGACCTGCGTCTCAGTAAGAGTAAGCATTGTAAACAAATGCGAGAGTGAATCTCGCCGAAGATCGGATCAGGCTTTGCCTGTTGGAAAGAGGACGGAGCTTGACCCCTCTGCACTTCCCCCAGAATCGCTAAAACGAACACATCTCGTCGAGTTATTTTGCGGGTTTCTAACATGCCTCTGCTTGCTACCTGTGCTTGCTGTGCTGCCTGTGCTTACTGTGTTGCCTATGCTTGCTGCCTGTGCTTGCTGTGCTGCCTGTGCTTGCTGTGCTGCCTGTGCTTGCTGCCTGTGCTTGCTGTACTTGCTGTGCTGCCTGTGCTGCCTGTGCTTGCTGCCTGTGCTTGCTGTGCTGCCTGTGCTTGCTGTGCTGCCTGTGCTTGCTGCCCGTGCTTGCTCCCCGCACGGGGGTCCCTGTGGTGGGGACCTTTGGGGCTTAGCGTACCCACGTACCCGATAGACGCTCTGACTGCTCAATCGGTTTGCTCGGGCCGTGCAGTCACTCCACCGGAGGATAATCGGTAGATGGGGTTGAGGTGGGCCCGCCGGCGGTGGATGGTGTAACGTGTGGGAACGTCCCACCTGCGTTGCACTTTGCCACCGTCGGTCCCCCCAACGTTGGGACGGCACCCTTAGGGGTTGCAATCGTCGTGGCAGTGGTGATAGCCAAATTTACGCTGGCGAGGGTGTGAAAACCCGGTGTGGGAGTTGCACTCAATCAGCTCGCCCTACCAAGAATTAGCAGAGTCTTGGGAGAGGTTTAGAAAGGCCTCGCTTCCACCAGTAAGATTCGGTGCCGGCAACCCGATAGACTGGGAGCAGTTTTATTGCGCGCTGATTGGACGTATTCCAAATCCGTGCTTCGTCTACGTTTGCGTTGCGCACTCGTAGCAGGGGGCCGTGTGGTTAGAGGCGTCAAGCCAGTTGCTGCACGTTAAACAACACGACTTATGCCTGTGCTTGCTGTGCTGCCTGTGCTTCCTGCCTGTGCTTGCTGTGCTCCCTGTGCTTGCTGCCTGTGCTTGCTGCCTGTGCTTGCTGTGCTGCCTGTGCTTGCTGTTTGTGCTTGTTGTGCTGCCTGTGCTTGCTGTGCTGCCTGTGCTTGTTGCCCCTGCTTGCTGTGCTGCCTGTGCTTGCTGTGCTGCCTGTGCTTGCTGTGCTGCCTGTGCTTGCTGCCTGTGCTTGCTGTGCTGCCTGTGCTTGCTGCCTGTGCTTGCTGTGCTGCCTGTGCTTGCTGCCTGTGCTTGCTGTTTGTGCTTGCTGTGCTGCCTGTGCTTGCTGTGCTGCCTGTGCTTGCTGCCTGTGCTTGCTGCCTGTGCTTGCTGCGCTGCCTGTGCTTGCTGCCTGTACTTGGTGTGCTACCTGTGCTTGCTGCCTGTGCTTGCTGTGCTGCCTGTGCTTGCTGCCTGTGCTTGCTGCGCTGCCTGTGCTTGCTGCCTGTACTTGGTGTGCTACCTGTGCTTGCTGCCTGTGCTTGCTGCCTGTGCTTGCTGTGCTGCCTGTTCTTGCTGCCTGTGCTTGCTGTGCTGCCTGTGCTTGCTGCCTGTACTTGGTGTGCTGCCTGTGCTTGCTGCCTGTGCTTGCTGCCTGTGCTTGCTGCCTGTGCTTGCTGTGCTGCCTGTGCTTGCTGCCTGTGCTTGCTGTGCTGCCTGTGCTTGCTGCCTGTGCTTGCTGCCTGTGCTTGCTGTGCTTGCTATGCTGCCTGTGCAAGCTGCCTGTGCTTGCTGTGCTGCCTGTGCTTGCTGTGCTGCCTGTGCTTGCTGCGCTGCCTGTGCTTGCTGCCTGTGCTTGCTGTGCTGCCTGTGCTGCCTGTGCTTGGTGTGCTGCCTGTGCTTGCTGCCCGTGCTTGCTGTGCTGCCTGTGCTTGCTGCCTGTGCTTGCTGTGCTGCCTGTGCTTGCTGCCTGTGCTTGCTGTGCTGCCTGTGCTTGCTGCCTGTGCTTGCTGTGCTGCCTGTGCTTGCTGTTTGTGCTTGTTGTGCTGCCTGTGCTTGCTGTGCTGCCTGTGCTTGCTGCCTGTGCTTGCTGCGTTGCCTGTGTTTGTTGTGCTGCCTGTGCTTGCTGCCTGTGCTTGCTGTGCTGCCTGTGCTTGCTGCCTGTGCTTGCTGTGCTGCCTATGTTTGCTGTGCTGCCTGTGCTTGCTGTGCTGCCTGTGCTTGCTGCCTGTGCTTGCTGTGCTGCCTGTGCTTGCTGTGATGCCTGTTAGCGATGCATTTGATTTCGCCCATAACACGCGGTAATTCGACAGTGGCACACGACAGTGCGTTGCTGTGTCACCTGTTTTTGGAGGCGCCGAGAGTCGCGGATCATATGTTTACCTCGGCGGCCGGTGCATTGACCTGTGCCTCAGTAAGAGTAAGCATTGTAAACAAATGCGAGAGTGAATCTCGCCGCAGATCGGAGCAGGCTTTGCCTGTTGGAAAGAGGACGGAGCTTGACCCCTCTGCATTTCGCCCAGAATCGCTAAAACGAACACATCTCGTCGAGCTATTTTGCGGGTTTCTGACATGCCTTTGCTTGCTGCCTGTGCTTGCTGCCTGTGCTTGCTGTGCTGCCTGTGCTTGCTGCCTGTGCTTGCTGTGCTGCCTGTGCTTGCTGCCTGTGCTTGCTGTGCTGCCTGTGTTGTGCTGCCTGTGTTTGCTGTGCTGCCTCTGCTTGCTGCCTGTGCTTGCTGTGCTGCCTCTGCTTGCTGTGCTGCCTGTGCTTGCTGCCTGTGCTTGCTGTGCTGCCTGTTAGCGTTGCATTTGATTTCGCCCATAACACGCGGTAATTCGACAGTGGCATACGACAGTGCGTTGCTGTGTCACCTGTTTTTGGAGGCGCCGAGAGTCGCGGATCATATGTTTACCTCGGCGGCCGGTGCATTGACCTGCGTCTCAGTAAGAGTAAGCATTGTAAACAAATGCGAGAGTGAATCTCGCCGAAGATCGGAGCAGGCTTTGCCTGTTGGAAAGAGGACGGAGCTTGACCCCTCTGCACTTCCCCCAGAATCGCTAAAACGAACACATCTCGTCGAGCTATTTTGCGGGTTTCTAACATGCCTGTGCTTGCTGCCTGTGCTTGCTGTGCTGCCTGTGCTTGCTGCCTGTGCCTGCTGTGCTGCCTGTGCTTGCTGTGCTGCCTGTGTTTGCTGTGCTGCCTGTGCTTGCTGCCTGTGCTTGCTGTGCTGCCTGTGCTTGCTGTGCTGCCTGTTAGCGATGCATTTGATTTCGCCCATAACACGCGGTAATTCGACAGTGGCACACGACAGTGCGTTGCTGTGTCACCTGTTTTTGGAGGCGCCGAGAGTCGCGGATCATATGTTTACCTCGGCGGCCGGTGCATTGACCTGTGCCTCAGTAAGAGTAAGCATTGTAAACAAATGCGAGAGTGAATCTCGCCGAACATCGGAGCAGGCTTTGCCTGTTGGAAAGAGGATGGAGCTTGACCCCTCTGCACTTCCCCCAGAATCGCTAAAACGAACACATCTCGTCGAGCTATTTTGCGGGTTTATAACATGCCTGTGCTTGCTGCCTGTGCTTGCTGTGCTGCCTGTGCTTGCTGCCTGTGCTTGCTGTGCTGCCTGTGCTTGCTGCCTGTGCTTGCTGTGCTGCCTGTGCTTGCTGTGCTGCCTGTACTTGCTGCCTGTGCTTGCTGTGCTGCCTGTGCTTGCTGCCTGTGCTTGCTGTGCTGACTGTGCTTGCTGCCTGTGCTTGCTGTGCTGCCCGTGCTTGCTGCCTGTGCTTGCTGTGCCGCCTGTGCTTGTTGTGCTGCCTGTGCTTGCTCTGCTGCCTGTGCTTGCTGCCTGTGCTTGCTGTGCTGCCTGTGCTTGCTGCCTGTGCTTGCTGTGCTGCCTGTGCTTGCTGCCTGTGCTTGCTGTGCTGCCTGTGCTTGCTGCCTGTGCTGCCTGTGCTTGCTGCCTGTGCTTGCTGTGCTGCCTGTGCCTGCTGCCTGTGCTTGCTGTACTTGCTGTGCTGCCTGTGCTTGCTGCCTGTGCTTGCTGCCTGTGCTTGCTTTGCTGCCTGTGCTTGCTGCCTGTGCTTGCTGTGCTGCCTGTGCTTGCTGTGTTGCCTGTGTTTGCTGTGCTGCCTGTGCTTGCTGCCTGTGCTTGCTGTGCTGCCTGCGCTTGCTGCCTGTGCTTGCTGTGCTGCCTGTGCTTGCTGTGTTGCCTGTGTTTGCTGTGCTGCCTGTGCTTGCCGCCTGTGCTTGCTGTGCTGCCTGTGCTTGCTGTGCTGCCTGTGCTTGCTGCCTGTGCTTGCTGTACTTGCTGTGCTGCCTGTGCTTGCTGTGCTGCCTGTGCTTGCTGCCTGTGCTTGCTGTGCTGCCTGTTAGCGATGCATTTGATTTCGCCCATAACACGCGGTAATTCGACAGTGGCATACGACAGTGCGTTGCTGTGTCACCTGTTTTTGGAGGCGCCGAGAGTCGCGGATCATATGTTTACCTCGGCGGCCGGTGCATTGACCTGTGTCTCAGTAAGAGTAAGCATTGTAAACAAATGCGAGAGTGAATCTCGCCGAAGATCGGAGCAGGCTTTGCCTGTTGGAAAGAGGACGGAGCTTGACCCCTCTGCATTTCCCCCAGAATCGCTAAAACGAACACATCTCGTCGAGCTATTTTGCTGGTTTCTAACATGCCTGTGCTTGCTGCCTGTGCTTGCTGTGCTGCCTGTGCTTGCTGCCTGTGCTTGCTGTGCTGCCTGGGCTTGCTGCCTGTGCTTGCTGTGCTGCCTGTGTTTGCTGTGCTGCCTGTGCTTGCTGCCTGTGCTTGCTGTGTTGCCTGTGTTTGCTGTGCTGCCTGTGCTTGCTGCCTGTGCTTGCTGTGCTGCCTGTGCTTGCTGCCTGTGCTTGCTGTGCTGCCTATGTTTGCTGTGCTGCCTGTGCTTGCTGTGCTGCCTGTGCTTGCTGCCTGTGCTTGCTGTGCTGCCTGTGCTTGCTGTGATGCCTGTTAGCGATGCATTTGATTTCGCCCATAACACGCGGTAATTCGACAGTGGCACACGACAGTGCGTTGCTGTGTCACCTGTTTTTGGAGGCGCCGAGAGTCGCGGATCATATGTTTACCTCGGCGGCCGGTGCATTGACCTGCGTCTCAGTAAGAGTAAGCATTGTAAACAAATGCGAGAGTGAATCTCGCCGCAGATCGGAGCAGGCTTTGCCTGTTGGAAAGAGGACGGAGCTTGACCCCTCTGCATTTCGCCCAGAATCGCTAAAACGAACACATCTCGTCGAGCTATTTTGCGGGTTTCTGACATGCCTTTGCTTGCTGCCTGTGCTTGCTGTGCTGCTTGTGCTTGCTGCCTGTGCTTGCTGTGTTGCCTGTGCTTGCTGTGCTGCCTGTGCTTGCTGTGCTGCCTGTTAGCGCTGCATTTGATTTCGCCCATAACACGCGGTAATTCGACAGTGGCATACGACAGTGCGTTGCTGTGTCACCTGTTTTTGGAGGCGCCGAGAGTCGCGGATCATATGTTTACCTCGGCGGCCGGTGCATTGACCTGCGTCTCAGTAAGAGTAAGCATTGTAAACAAATGCGAGAGTGAATCTCGCCGAACATCGGAGCAGGCTTTGCCTGTTGGAAAGAGGATGGAGCTTGACCCCTCTGCACTTCCCCCTGAATCGCTAAAACGAACACATCTCGTCGAGCTATTTTGCGGGTCTCTTACATGCCTGTGCTTGCTGCCTGTGCTTGCTGTGCTGCCTGTGCTTGCCGCCTGTGCTTGCTGTGTTGCCTGTGCTTGCTGTGCTGCCTGTGCTTGCTGTGCTGCCTGTTAGCGCTGCATTTGATTTCGCCCATAACACGCGGTAATTCGACAGTGGCATACGACAGTGCGTTGCTGTGTCACCTGTTTTTGGAGGCGCCGAGAGTCGCGGATCATATGTTTACCTCGGCGGCCGGTGCATTGACCTGCGTCTCAGTAAGAGTAAGCATTGTAAACAAATGCGAGAGTGAATCTCGCCGAACATCGGAGCAGGCTTTGCCTGTTGGAAAGAGGATGGAGCTTGACCCCTCTGCACTTCCCCCTGAATCGCTAAAACGAACACATCTCGTCGAGCTATTTTGCGGGTCTCTTACATGCCTGTGCTTGCTGCCTGTGCTTGCTGTGCTGCCTGTGCTTGCCGCCTGTGCTTGCTGTGTTGCCTGTGCTTGCTGTGATGCCTGTGCTTGCTGTGCTGCCTGTTAGCGCTGCATTTGATTTCGCCCATAACACGCGGTAATTCGACAGTGGCATACGACAGTGCGTTGCTGTGTCACCTGTTTTTGGAGGCGCCGAGAGTCGCGGATCATATGTTTACCTCGGCGGCCGGTGCATTGACCTGCGTCTCAGTAAGAGTAAGCATTGTAAACAAATGCGAGAGTGAATCTCGCCGAACATCGGAGCAGGCTTTGCCTGTTGGAAAGAGGATGGAGCTTGACCCCTCTGCACTTCCCCCTGAATCGCTAAAACGAACACATCTCGTCGAGCTATTTTGCGGGTCTCTAGCATGCCTGTGCTTGCTGCCTGTGCTTGCTGTGCTGCCTGTGCTTGCCGCCAGTGCTTGCTGTGCTGCCTGTGCTTGCTGTGCTGCCTGTGCTTGCTGCCTGTGCATGCTGTACTTGCTGTGCTGCCTGTGCTTGCTGCCTGTGCTTGCTGTGCTGCCTGTTAGCGATGCATTTGATTTCGCCCATAACACGCGCATTCGACAGTGGCACACGACAGTGCGTTGCTGTGTCACCTATTTTTGGAGGCGCCGAGCGTCGCGGGTCATATGTTCACCTCGGCGGCCGGTGCTTTGACCTGCGACACCGTAAGTGTAAGCATTGTAAACAAATGCGAGAGTGAATCTCGCCGAAGATCGCAGCAGACTTTGCCTGTTGGAAAGAGGACGGAGTTTGACCCCTCTGCACTTCCCCAAGAATTGCTAAAAAACGAACACATCTCGTCGAGCTATTTTGCTGGTTTCTAACATGCCTGTGCTTGCCGCCTGTGCTTGCTGTGCTGTCTGTGCTGCCTGTGCTTGCTGTGCTGCCTGTGCTTGGTGTGCTGCCTGTGCTGCCTGTGCTTGCTGTGCTGCCTGTTAGCGATGCATTTGATTTCGCCCATAACACGCGGAAATTCGACAGTGGCACACGACAGTGCGTTGCTGTGTCACCTGTTTTTGGAGGCGCCGAGAATCGCGGATCATATGTTTACCTCGGCGACCGGTGCATTGACCTGCGTCTCAGTAAGAGTAAGCATTGTAAACAAATGCGAGAGTGAATCTCGCCGAACATCGGAGCAGGCTTTGCCTGTTGGAAAGAGGACGGAGCTTGACCCCTCTGCACTTCCCCCAGAATCGCTAAAACGAACACATCTCGTCGAGCTATTTTGCGGGTTTCTAACATGCCTGTGCGTGCTGCCTGTACTTGCTGTGCTGCCTGTGCTTGCTGTGCTGCCTGTGCTTGCTGTGCTGCCTGTGTTTGCTGCCTATGCTTTCTGTGCTGCCTGTGCTTGCTGCCTGTGCTTGCTGTGCTGCCTGTGTTTGCTGTGCTGCCTGTGCTTTCTGTGCTGCCTGTGCTTTCTGCCTGTGCTTGATGTGCTGTCTGTGCTTGCTGTGCTGCCTGTGTTTGCTGCCTGTGCTTGCTGCCTGTGCTTGCTGTGCTGCCTGTGCTTGCTGCCTGTGCTTGCTGCCTGTGCTTGCGGTGGTGCCTGTGCTTGCTGTGCTGCCTGTGCTGCCTGTGCTTGCTGTGCTGCCTGTGTTTGCTGCCTGTGCTTGCTGCCTGTGCTTGCTGCCTGTGCTTGCTGCTTGTGCTTGCTGTGCTGCCTGTGCTTGCTGTGCTGCCTGTGTTTGCTGTGCTGCCTGTGCTGCCTGTGCTTGCTGTGCTGCCTGTGCTTGGTGTGCTGCCTGTGCTGCCTGTGCTTGCTGTGCTGCCTGTTAGCGATGCATTCGATTTCGCCCATAACACGCGGTAATTCGACAGTGGCATACGACAGTGCGTTGCTGTGTCACCTATTTTTGGAGGCGCCGAGAGTCGCGGATCATACGTTTACCTCGGCGGCCGGTGCATTGACCTGCGTCTCAGTAAGAGTAAGCATTGTAAACGGATTCGTGCGAATCAAGTGTCATACGCGTTTTTAGCGTCTAAAACAGACGGGGACCATGTTTTCGACGCGAAACACTCGCGGATGTCCGAGATACGAGAGTTCTTGTACGAATTGAACGAAACGCGGTGCATCGTGCGTTTCGCTTGCAAATCGTGAGAACTAGCAAGATTTCATCGTCCGGAAGTGTAACACGGCGTATCTCGGCCATTTCTCAACGGATTCGTGCGAATCAAGTGTCATACGCGTTTTTAACGTCTAAAACAGACGGGGACCACGTTTTCGACGCGAAACACTCGCGGATGTCCGAGATACGAGAGTTCTTGAACGAATTGAACGAAACGCGGTGCATAGTGCGTTTCGCTTGCAAAACGTGAGAACTAGCAAGATTTAATCGTCCGGAAGTGCAACACGGCGTATCTCGGCCATTTCTCAACGGATTCGGCAAATCAAGTGTCATACGCGTTTTTAGCGTCTAAAACAGACGGTGACCACGTTTTCGACGCGAAACACTCGCGGATGTCCGAGATACGGAAGTTCTTGAACGAATTGAACGAATTCATCGTCCGCAAGTGTGACACGGCGTATCTTGGCCATTTCTCAACGGATTCGTGCGAATCAAGTGTCATACGCGTTTTTAACGTCTAAAACAGACGGGGACCACGTTTTCGACGCGAAACAATCGCGGATGTCCGAGATACGAGAGTTCTTGAACGAATTGAACGAAACGCGGTGCATCGTGCGTTTCGCTTGCAAAACGTGAGAACTAGTAAGATTTAATCGTCCGGAAGTGCAACACGGCGTATCTCGGCCATTTCTCAACGGATTCGTGCAAATCAAGTGTCATACGCGTTTTTAGCGTCTAAAACAGACGGTGACCACGTTTTCGACGCGAAACACTCGCGGATGTCCGAGATACGGAAGTTCTTGAACGAATTGAACGAATTCATCGTCCGCAAGTGTGACACGGCGTATCTTGGCCATTTCTCAACGGATTCGTGCGAATCAAGTTTCATACGCGTTTTTAGCGTCTAAAATAGACGGGGACCACGTTTTCGACGCGAAACACTCGCGGATGTCCGAGATACGAGAGTTCTTGAATGAATTGAACGAATTCATCGTCCGGAAGTGTAACACGGCGTATCTCGGCCATTTCACAACGAATTCGTGCGAATCAAGTGTCATACGCGTTTTTAGCGTCTAAAACAGACGGGGATTACGTTTTCGACGCGAAACACTCGCGGATGTCCGAGATACGAGAGTTGTTGAACGAATTGAACGAAACGCGGTACATCGTGCGTTTCGCTTGCAAAACGTGAGAACTAGCAAGACTTCATCGTCCGGAAGTGTAACACGGCGTATCTCGGCCATTTCCCAACGGATTGGTGCGAATCAAGTGTCATACGCGTTTTTAGCGTCTAAAACAGACGGGGACCAAGTTTTCGACGCGAAACACTCGCGGATGTCCGAGATACGAGAGTTCTTGAACGAATTGAACGAATTCATCGTCCGGAAGTGCAACACGGCGTATCTCGGCCATTTCTCAACGGATTCGTGCGAATCAAGTGTCATACGCGTTTTTAGCGTCTAAAACAGACGGGGACCACGTTTTCGACGTGAAACACTCGCGGATGTCCGAGATACGAGAGTTCTTGAACGAATTGAACGAATTCATCGTCCGGAAATGTAACACGGCGTATCTCGGCCATTTCTCAACGGATTCGTGCGAATCAAGTGTCATACGCGTTTTTAGCGTCTAAAACGGACGGGGACCGCGTTTTCGACGCGAAACACTCGCGGATGTCCGAGATACGAGAGTTCTTGAACGAATTGTTCGTCCGGAAGTGTAACCACGGCGTATCTTGGCCATTTCTCAACGGATTCGTGCGAATCAATTGTGATACGCGTTTTTAGCTTCTAAAACAGACGGGGACCATGTTTTCGACGCGAAACACTCGCGGATGTCTGAGATACGAGAGTTCTTGAACGAATTGAACGAAACGCGGTGCATCGTGCGTTTTGCTTGCAACACGTGAGAACTAGCAAGATTTCATCGTCCGGAAGTGTAACACGGCCTATCTCGGCCATTTCTCAACGTATTCGTGCGAATCAAGGGTCATACGCGTTTTTAGCGTCTAAAACAGACGGGGACCACGTTTTCGACGCGAAACACTCGCGGATGTCCGAGATACGAGAGTTCTTGAACGAATTGTTCGTCCGGAAGTGTAACACGGCGTATCTTGGCCATTTCTCAACGGATTCGTGCGAATCAAGTGTGATACGCGTTTTTAGCGTCTAAAACAGACGGGGACCATGTTTTCGACGCGAAACACTCGCGGATGTCTGAGATACGAGAGTTCTTGAACGAATTGAACGAAACGCGGTGCATCGTGCGTTTTGCTTGCAACACGTGAGAACTAGCAAGATTTCATCGTCCGGAAGTGTAACACGGCCTATCTCGGCCATTTCTCAACGTATTCGTGCGAATCAAGGGTCATACGCGTTTTTAGCGTCTAAAACAGACGGGGACCACGTTTTCGACGCGAAACACTCGCGGATGTCCGAGATACGAGAGTTCTTGAACGAATTGAACGAATTCATCGTCCGGAAGTGCAACACGGCGTATCTCGGCCTTTTCGCAACGGATTCGTGCGAATCAAGTGTCATACGCGTTTTTAGCGTCTAAAACAGACGGGGATTACGTTTTCGACGCGAAACACTCGCGGATGTCCGAGATACGAGAGTTGTTGAACGAATTGAACGAAACGCGGTACATCGTGCGTTTCGCTTGCAAAACGTGAGAACTAGCAAGACTTCATCGTCCGGAAGTGTAACACGGCGAATCTCGGCCATTTCCCAACGGATTGGTGCGAATCAAGTGTCATACGCGTTTTTAGCGTCTAAAACAGACGGGGACCAAGTTTTCGACGCGAAACACTCGCGGATGTCCGAGATACGAGAGTTCTTGAACGAATTGAACGAATTCATCGTCCGGAAGTGCAACACGGCGTATCTCGGCCATTTCTCAACGGATTCGTGCGAATCAAGTGTCATACGCGTTTTTAGCGTCTAAAACAGACGGGGACCACGTTTTCGACGTGAAACACTCGCGGATGTCCGAGATACGAGAGTTCTTGAACGAATTGAACGAATTCATCGTCCGGAAATGTAACACGGCGTATCTCGGCCATTTCTCAACGGATTCGTGCGAATCAAGTGTCATACGCGTTTTTAGCGTCTAAAACGGACGGGGACAGCGTTTTCGACGCGAAACACTCGCGGATGACCGAGATACGAGAGTTCTTGAACGAATTGTTCGTCCGGAAGTGTAACACGGCGTATCTTGGCCATTTCTCAACGGATTCGTGCGAATCAAGTGTGATACGCGTTTTTAGCGTCTAAAACAGACGGGGACCATGTTTTCGACGCGAAACACTCGCGGATGTCTGAGATACGAGAGTTCTTGAACGAATTGAACGAAACGCGGTGCATCGTGCGTTTCGCTTGCAAAACGTGAGAACTAGCAAGATTTAATCGTCCGGAAGTGCAACACGGCGTATCTCGGCCATTTCTCAACGGATTCGTGCAAATCAAGTGTCATACGCGTTTTTAGCGTCTAAAACAGACGGTGACCACGTTTTCGACGCGAAACACTCGCGGATGTCCGAGATACGGAAGTTCTTGGATGAATTGAACGAATTCATCGTCCGGAAGTGTAACACGGCGTATCTCGGCCATTTCACAACGAATTCGTGCGAATCAAGTGTCATACGCGTTTTTAGCGTCTAAAACAGACGGGGATTACGTTTTCGACGCGAAACACTCGCGGATGTCCGAGATACGAGAGTTGTTGAACGAATTGAACGAAACGCGGTACATCGTGCGTTTCGCTTGCAAAACGTGAGAACTAGCAAGACTTCATCGTCCGGAAGTGTAACACGGCGTATCTCGGCCATTTCCCAACGGATTGGTGCGAATCAAGTGTCATACGCGTTTTTAGCGTCTAAAACAGACGGGGACCAAGTTTTCGACGCGAAACACTCGCGGATGTCCGAGATACGAGAGTTCTTGAACGAATTGAACGAATTCATCGTCCGGAAGTGCAACACGGCGTATCTCGGCCATTTCTCAACGGATTCGTGCGAATCAAGTGTCATACGCGTTTTTAGCGTCTAAAACAGACGGGGACCACGTTTTCGACGTGAAACACTCGCGGATGTCCGAGATACGAGAGTTCTTGAACGAATTGAACGAATTCATCGTCCGGAAATGTAACACGGCGTATCTCGGCCATTTCTCAACGGATTCGTGCGAATCAAGTGTCATACGCGTTTTTAGCGTCTAAAACGGACGGGGACCGCGTTTTCGACGCGAAACACTCGCGGAAGTCCGAGATACGAGAGTTCTTGAACGAATTGTTCGTCCGGAAGTGTAACACGGCGTATCTTGGCCATTTCTCAACGGATTCGTGCGAATCAATTGTGATACGCGTTTTTAGCTTCTAAAACAGACGGGGACCATGTTTTCGACGCGAAACACTCGCGGATGTCTGAGATACGAGAGTTCTTGAACGAATTGAACGAAACGCGGTGCATCGTGCGTTTTGCTTGCAACACGTGAGAACTAGCAAGATTTCATCGTCCGGAAGTGTAACACGGCCTATCTCGGCCATTTCACAACGAATTCGTGCGAATCAAGTGTCATACGCGTTTTTAGCGCCTAAAACAGACGGGGATTACGTTTTCGACGCGAAACACTCGCGGATGTCCGAGATACGAGAGTTGTTGAACGAATTGAACGAAACGCGGTACATCGTGCGTTTCGCTTGCAAAACGTGAGAACTAGCAAGACTTCATCGTCCGGAAGTGTAACACGGCCTATCTCGGCCATTTCTCAACGTATTCGTGCGAATCAAGGGTCATACGCGTTTTTAGCGTCTAAAACAGACGGGGACCACGTTTTCGACGCGAAACACTCGCGGATGTCCGAGATACGAGAGTTCTTGAACGAATTGAACGAATTCATCGTCCGGAAGTGCAACACGGCGTATCTCGGCCTTTTCGCAACGGATTCGTGCGAATCAAGTGTCATACGCGTTTTTAGCGTCTAAAACAGACGGGGATTACGTTTTCGACGCGAAACACTCGCGGATGTCCGAGATACGAGAGTTGTTGAACGAATTGAACGAAACGCGGTACATCGTGCGTTTCGCTTGCAAAACGTGAGAACTAGCAAGACTTCATCGTCCGGAAGTGTAACACGGCGAATCTCGGCCATTTCCCAACGGATTGGTGCGAATCACGTGTCATACGCGTTTTTAGCGTCTAAAACAGACGGGGACCAAGTTTTCGACGCGAAACACTCGCGGATGTCCGAGATACGAGAGTTCTTGAACGAATTGAACGAATTCATCGTCCGGAAGTGCAACACGGCGTATCTCGGCCATTTCTCAACGGATTCGTGCGAATCAAGTGTCATACGCGTTTTTAGCGTCTAAAACAGACGGGGACCACGTTTTCGACGTGAAACACTCGCGGATGTCCGAGATACGAGAGTTCTTGAACGAATTGAACGAATTCATCGTCCGGAAATGTAACACGGCGTATCTCGGCCATTTCTCAACGGATTCGTGCGAATCAAGTGTCATACGCGTTTTTAGCGTCTAAAACGGACGGGGACAGCGTTTTCGACGCGAAATACTCGCGGATGACCGAGATACGAGAGTTCTTGAACGAATTGTTCGTCCGGAAGTGTAACACGGCGTATCTTGGCCATTTCTCAACGGATTCGTGCGAATCAAGTGTGATACGCGTTTTTAGCGTCTAAAACAGACGGGGACCATGTTTTCGACGCGAAACACTCGCGGATGTCTGAGATACGAGAGTTCTTGAACGAATTGAACGAAACGCGGTGCATCGTGCGTTTTGCTTGCAACACGTGAGAACTAGCAAGATTTCATCGTCCGGAAGTGTAACACGGCCTATCTCGGCCATTTCTCAACGTATTCGTGCGAATCAAGGGTCATACGCGTTTTTAGCGTCTAAAACAGACGGGGACCACGTTTTCGACGCGAAACACTCGCGGATGTCCGAGATACGAGAGTTCTTGAACGAATTGAACGAATTCATCGTCCGGAAGTGCAACACGGCGTATCTCGGCCTTTTCGCAACGGATTCGTGCGAATCAAGTGTCATACGCTTTTTTAGCGTCTAAAACAGACGGGGACCACGTTTTCGACGCGAAACACTCGCGGATGTCCGAGATACGATAGTTCTTGAATGAATTGAACGAATTCATCGTCCGGAAGTGTAACACGGCGTATCTCGGCCATTTCACAACGAATTCGTGCGAATCAAGTGTCATTCGTGTTTTTAGCGTCTAAAACAGACGGGGATTACGTTTTCGACGCGAAACACTCGCGGATGTCCGAGATACGAGAGTTTTTGAACGAATTGAACGAAACACGGTACATCGTGCGTTTTGCTTACAAAACGTGAGAACTAGCAAGACTTCATCGTCCGGAAGTGTAACACGGCGTATCTCGGCCATT
>CAWWDK010000193.1:0-126922 GCA_963942575.1 Priocnemis perturbator | reverse complement strand
AGTAAATATAACAAAATCTTAACCTAGTCTCAATTCTATTTATTAAGATTTCATTTTTCGCTCAATTCTCGTTTTTGCTTGAGTGAACCACTTGCCAATGACGTCATTTACTTCCGCCTTTTTCAACTTATTATTGCCAACGGCCATACAGGCTACTATAAAATAATAAAAGAATATTAGTGATTATTAAAAGATTATTATTAATGTATATCTGTAGGAAAATACTTTGGAATAAGTTCGCAGTCCGCAATTTTGGAAAGCTTTGCTTCTGCAAACGGCCCTGCCAACTGAAATTTACTAAGATTCCGTCTGCAAGTACTCGGGATATTACAGCTGCTACCCACATAGTCAGCTTACCTGGGCCAACAATATTTAAGTCGACGAATCTGAAAAATTTCATGATGTTATCATGTGTACATAAAAGGCAGATCAAAACAGCAACTAATTAATATAAGTTATAATAGAAATATTGTGAAAGCAAAAGAGTATTGCAGATCAATATGAACCAATAAAATTGATAGTTATAGCGAGAAAGAGATGTGAATTCAACACAAAAAAACACGATATATTGATTCCTTCATAGGCGAGAAAGAGTATTGTTGAATTAACGCAAAAACATGAAATAATGATTCTCTCACGGACATGCACCAAACCTATCCTTATATATCCTTTACCTTTACCCATGCCCATGCCCACGCCCACGCCCATAGAAACTGTAATAGTACAAACATTCATCTGAATAGGCATTATACTCAAATGAGCAGTGACGTGACTTCAATACTATTGATGCTGACAACTACATGTTCAGGAAACCTCAGCTGTTGGGAGGAAATGTATTGGATGGTCATTATTATATTTTGTTCCACGAAAGATATTACTTTTTTCGTTGTAGAACAATAATGGTACTTTAGAAGCACAGGTGATTAAAAAATAATTACCAATTTTTTCTAAAATTCAGTCTGTTCAAGTTTGGGCTCAAACGAGGCCAAATCATACATACTTTGCACTATGGGAACCCGCTGAAATTCATTTTCGGATGTTTCGTCCTCATCAACTTCGGCATTTTAATTTTTGGACTCCAACAAAAAATCGACTTTTGTGTTCAGATCCTTTATTTGTAAAGATATCGTAGACAGCATTTTGTAAACACATCTTGAAATCCTAAAATATGGAAAACAGAAGGTAGAAGCATTGATATGAATGGTTTATTTGTTTTATTTACCAATTTCTAAGGTGTATGGATGATGCTCCCAGTCTCCACAGGCACTGCCTTGAGCTGCAATAGTTTCAGTAGCTAAGGGACATTAGAAAAAGATGAGAAACATTTGCAATAATCATGATTATTATGAATACACTCCGATAATATGAAGCTTACCTCCATGGCTATGTAAACAGTGGTAGGGGGTTCATTCTCATCATATGCAATGAACGTCAAACCCCCAGGTGTTGATGAATCGAATAAGGGTTCAAGCATTAGAGGTGTAATTAGTAGATTGGTTAATGTACTCTCCGCTCGTCTGTGAATGTGTCGTCATATGTTGATTTTTTCTTGGGTTTTTAGATATGGACTCCATACTCTCTTCTTCCGAGGATATGACCCTTTTAACCTTAGCCCTCCTTCGGTTTTTTAAGGCCGCAGCTAACTCATATTCCAAGAGCTCATCCGAATAGATAACATCAGATGTGTCCTGTGCCTCATTTAATTTTTCTTGGGCCCATACTCAATCATCTACAAAGTATATAATTGTTTATTATTATGACATCGACAGGTCTTCTAGGTATAAAAAATATAGACATCTATATTATATATAAACACATACACACATTATTAATAATATCCACTATACATACCTGTCGACCCAAAGCAACGCTAATAACTGCACAATCCTCTCACGAGGTTTCAGATAAACCCTCGGAAATTATTAATTTCTCTAATTTGTTCAGCGACTTGACGTGGCCTGGCCATTTGCTTACACTTTTGTTGGCATTTAACCAACAGGTTGGAATCACTTGCAACCCATTGCTCAATTCCATGATACAATATTTTTCTTCTATTACTTGTCGATGGAAGACGTGAGATACGTCAAAAGTCAAAACTACTTGGTCAGGGTATACATCTGGTCAGCTTCTCCCTTCGGCCAACCGAGGCGCTTGCGAGCAAATCAACACTGCACGATAGCCGATTATAAAATTGTTTATTAGAGGCAAACTACGATTTCGTAAACTCCGAAATCGATACAGCAGCTTGCGAAAACTATTCGTAAACGATTGAGACCGTTACACACAAGATACGTCAAAATTATTTCGCCAAGTTCCGCATCTGGTCAGCTTCTGCTTTCGGCCACTGGCGGCGCTTGCAAGACCTACATTACCCGATTCTCGAAATTGTTAATTACGGCCAAACTACGATTTCGTAAACTCCGAAATCGATACAGCTGCTTGCGAAAACTATTCGTAAACGATTGAGACCGTTAGAGATGAGATACATCAAAATTATTTCGTTACTCTATGTCCGAAGAGCGTTTCCCGCCTCGGCCAACGGCGGCGCTTGCGAGCTGCACGTTAGCCGATCCTGAAATTGTTAATTACGGCCAAAATACGATTTCGTAAACTCCGAAATCGAGATACAGCTGCTTGCGAAAACTATTCGTAAACGATTTAGACCGTTAGAGATGAGATACATCAAAATTATTTCGTTGCTCTATGGCCCGTATTCAAATACTGCGCTTAGGCCTCGGCTTGAGTCGGGATTACGTAAACCTGGCTCAGACGCGTAATCCGGGTTCAGAAACCTGGCTTGGATCAGATTCTCAAACCAGGATTACATTTGCGTGCCCCCACTCCGATTAATCCCCGCCCACCGTGTTGTTACACGGGTACACAGGCTTCTCGCATAAAAGTGTAGAGGTCGGTCGGAGTGGGGGTCGAGAAATGTAAGCCTGGCCTGAGACGCCTTGGAAAGGCCTCTTGAGCCGGGATTGCGGCCGTTTTTCGCGACAAATCTGTAAAAATATAACCAAACGTTTACACGACTGTTTAGCAGTGCAGCAGTGTTAAGGTTGGTTAAGGTAATGTTCACCCATGGACAATCAGCAAGAAGTAAATTGAGGAGAAGAATAGAGAACTGCAGTTTCGAAATAGACAGATTGTTCGCGATGATGAGCTCATTCAGGGTGTTCCAGTAGTACAAAGTGTAGAGGATTTGCAAATTTATGAAAGAAAAATTAAAACTTCTGCATTTTTACAAAAATCGGTAATTATTTTTTAATAACATCTTTCGTGTAAAACATACTACAAAAATGACCTTTCGATCAATAGTTACGTCGCAGTCTCAAAAATATAATAGTAATTACAATACAGACTTATAAGTTAAGGTTATTTATTATTTATTATTACATTTATAGTAGAACTTGATAATTGAGGATTAATAAAAATAATATATTCTATAACATAAATTGTCTTGAATTATTTACAATGTTAAACAGAATCATATGGAGAGTGTAATATTGAATAAATATTCTTGGAACTTTGAGGCAATATTCCGTGTCATATTCATGCAATATTCCCACAAGTTACGAAGAGGCGGACATAGTAATATCGCTGCAACATTCTTGCAATAATCCGGCGAAGTCACCTGCAAGGTTTCGCATTGTAAAGTAATATTTATACAATATTCCAACAATATTCCTTGCTGTCTGGGTAGCCGAGATTCAGACAAGAAGAACGGTACATGAGCGAGTGAATAAATGCTGCTTTTTATTAGTTGTAATGCAAAACCTGTAAAAACAACCAAAAGCGTTCACACGACTGTTCAGTAGTGTTCAGGTAATGTTCAGCCATGGACAACCAGCAAGAAGTAAATATTGAGGAGGAGAATTTGAAACTTGCAGTTCCGAGACGGATTGTTCGCGATAATTGGTATAATTAATCAATCGGCAAGGCATCGATTTCAACGCACATCTTGTTAAAATTGGAATTGGGTGGCCGTGAAAACTATCTCGAATGTTCAGCCTTTTTGGTGGCATTACACCTCAGCGCTCCGTGCGGCCCATGGGTGATTTGGCCGATGGTGTTGATACAAGACTGTTACGCAGCATGCGGAATATTATATAAGTAAGTTCCTGTGGCTCATGTCTGATGATAATACAACACTCTTCTCCCATTCGTGGTCCTAAATCGTATAATTCCGAAGTTTCCCGCAAGCGAAGCAAGCCGCATGCAGAGTCAGCATATCGACTCTGAACACCATTCGTGTCGCAGGTATGTGCGTGTCGGTGTGCGATGCGCGCAGCTTAGGACCGTGACAGATGAAATACGTCAAAATTATTTCGTTAATCTATGTCCGAAGAGCGATTCTCGCCTCGGCCAACGGCGGCGCTTGCGAGCAAATCAACGCTGCACGATAGCCGTTTCTGAAATTGTTAATTACGAGCAAACTGTGATTTCGTAAACTCTGAAATCGTTACAGTGGCTTGCGTAAACTATTCGTAAACGATTGGGACCGTTACAGATGAGATACGTCAACATTGTTTCCATACTCTATGCTCGAAAAGCGATTCTCGCCTCGGCCAACGGCGGCGCTTGCGAGCCAATCAACGCCGAACGATAGCCGATTCTGAAATTATTAATTACGGGTAAATTACGATTTCGTAAACTCCGAAATCGATACAGTAGCTTGCGAAAACTATTCGTAAACGATTGAGACCGTTACACACGAGATACGTCAAAATTATTTCGCCAGAGCTGGCATCTGGTCAGCTTCTGCTTTCGGCCACTGGCGGCGCTTGCAAGACCTACATTACCCCATTCTCGAAATTGTTAATTACGGGCAAACTACGATTTCGTAAACTCTGAAATCGATTGCGTAAACTTGCGTAAACTATCGTAAACGATTGGGACCAAAATAAGCGAAATCGGTGATAGTTGTGTGCTAACTATACGGCGGTGTTCATATCCATCTTTCGTTTTTTCAAATGGACCGACACAGTCACAGTGTATCGTGTCGAAGGGGAAAGGCTTCTTTTCAATTGGGTGCAATTTCCCTTGTTTCGGTCCGGTCTGTCGTTTGCATACTACGCAAGTAATGCAGTGATCGATGTACTTACGGACAAATCTCAGCATTTTTGGGAACCAGTATTTTTTCGCGATGCGGCCGTATGTTTTTTCAAAGCCTACATGACAGTTTTCGTCATGGTACAGACGCAACAATCCAAGGCGGCTTCCCTTCGGGACAAAACTTCGGTAGATCACTCGGCCTGTGTCCCGGAGTGTTTTTCGACACAGTATACCGTCTCTTAGCTCGAAATCCGTAATAACAGTATCGTTCGACTTTACCCGCTCGATCATGTTTTGCGTTTCTTCATCATTTTTCTGCGCGATTTCTAGCCAGGAGCCCTCACAAATTAAGTTTACCCGACAGTTTTTACACGGATTTCTACTTAAATAATCCACGTGCTCTACGTATTTGCCTTTCCTATATTCAAGATTAAAGGAAAAGTCTTGTAGAAATATCCAACAACGAGCTACGCGTGGTAATAAATCTTTTTTGTTTTGCGTAGCCTTAATGGCATTACAGTCGGTGACAATTTTAAACTGCATACCAAGCAGATATACGCGGAAGTATTTCAGTGCGTTCAAAATCGCGAGTGTCTCTAGTTCATACGAATGATAGCGCGATTCCTTTGGGCTGGTACGACGACTAAAATATGCGACCACGCGTAGTTCCTTTTCCACTCTTTGGAAGAGGATTGCACCATATCCAATGGAACTAGCGTCGGTGTGGAGCTCCGTATCTCGCGTTGGGTCGAATATTACGAGCAAAGGGTGTGTACTCAGTTTGTCTATGATGTACGATCGCGCTTCTTCCTGTTCTTTACCCCATACCCACGGCTCATTATGTTTTGTTAATTTGGTCAAGCACGCCGTTCGCACCGCGAATTCAGTTACAAACTTCCGGAAATAACTCGCTAGGCCAATAAATTGTCTTATCTGCTTCACATTGTTCGGAACAGGTGATTCTACTAGGGTTTTAACTTTTTCTTTGCCTGGCTTTATGCCTTCGGATGATATCTCTCGACCCAGGTAATTGATCGAAGTTTCAAAAAATTTACATTTTGCGATGTTTAACGTGAATCCTGCCATGTCCAATACCTCCAACACGCGCTCTAAACTCTGTAGCCATTCCTCGACCGTTTGCGATAGGATCAAAATATCGCCCATATAGACTAATGCAATGCTATTTCTTAGGTTGCCTAGAGCCGTGTTAATGGCTCTCTGAAAGACAGCGGGCGCATTACAAAGGCCGAAGGGCATACGCATATACTCATAATGCCCGTCGGGGGTAACAAACGTAGTTTTACAAATTGAATCGGCGACAATGGGTATTTGGTGAAATCCCGCGGCCATGTCTAGCGTAGTAAATACCCTACCCTTTCCCAAACGATCCAATTGATCGTCGATTAGTGGTAAAGGGTATCTGTCTTGAACCGTAATTCTATTTAACGCCCCGTAATCCACGCACAGACGGTCCTCTCCATTTTTCTTTTTCACTAAGATAACGGGGCTTGCAAACGGCGAGTTGCTTTCGCGTATTATGCCGTTACTTATGAGGTCATTTATGATCCCCCTTAATTTCTCCCGTTCCGAAAGTGACAGACGGTAAGGGTGGTAATTTATTACCTTGTTCTCCTGAGTAATTATTTTGAGTTCCGCCGTACTTACGGACCGCACGTGATTGCCAGTGGTCAACATTCGCTCAAATTATCTTAAAAGATCTCTAAGAGAATCGTCCGCAACGTAGAGTGTGAAGCATGGTGCCTTCGTTGTAGCCTCGGTCCTTTCTGCCGTGACAAGTCCGCACCGTTGAAGCCTCGTCGTCCCATCAGGTTCCGTCACAATGCGTAGATCGGCATGCACCAGGACATTCTTCCCGATGATGACCTCGTACGGTATTGCAGTATCCGGGACAACAAACAAATCCAACTCAGTGGACACATCCTCCGTCTGAATTAATGCTGATGTGCATCCGACGGTCGTCGTGCTAGACTCACACAGTCCTTGTATTGTCGTCGTGTACGCGTTTACTTTGCAGTTTGCCCGGTCGGCAACACTTTCTCTCACGAGTGAACATGTTGCGCCATTGTCGATCAAACAGCGTCGTACGATCATCTGTCTCAATAGTATTGGTGTCAATTTGTGTTCTACTGAGTAGCATACGTTGGCTTCGGGTTTCTTCGAACCTTGATTGTTTTGGGCTGTTCGCTGCTTCGCCCAACATTGCGATTCGGTATGGCCCCTCTTTTTGCAAAAATTGCAGTTAGTTACGCTGGGAGTTTCCCGTTGCGGTAATAATTTTCTCCTTTTCGGGCTATTCACCCGTTTATGTCCCAGCTCATTGCATTGGTAGCATCTGCCGTCTTGTCGGTTCGGAGCGCATTCTCCGCCATCGCGTGCAAATCGTTCCCTTCGTTTCGCTTCTTTTACGAAATTGGTCGTGCCCGTGATCAGCGCCGATGGCGTCGCGTAATTCGCGGACAGCATGGCCTGTCGCACGTTCTGATCTGTGATTGAGCTTATTGTCAGCTCCACCAATTCTTCGGGTCGAAATGCTACACGCGCCTTCTCGAGACAGCCCACTTTTTTCCTTGCATATTCCACGTACGTGGTCGCGTCGTCGCTGTTATAGGTCAGCGCCCGTAGCAAGCATTCGTGGAGTTTCTTCTGCGGACCGAAAATGGCGCACAAGTCCTCCTTCAATTTTTCCCACGTTCGGGGTCTCCCTTTCCATTCTTGGTACCATACTTTAGCAGACCCGCAAGCGCATGTGTGGCGGCACTCAACCGCTGTTGCGGGGTCGAATCACGAGTGATATGTTCCACTTCGTTGCACCAAGCATTAGCGTCGACATTCAGTTCGGTACCACAGAATTGCGGCACCATATCCAAAAGAGGAGGTGACGTTGCATTAATAATCTTCGGGGTAGCCGGCATTACGCCTCTTGCAATTTCGGCTACCACTTGGCGGATGATGTCCTCCAAGGACGGGGGAGCACGCGAGTTCTCCATTATTTCGTCTCCCGATAACGTCCCGAACAAAACGTAAGGGAAAAAAAAATAAAACGAGGAAACCAACAAAAGCACACAAAGAAACACAACACGACACAATCCACAGCACAATAAAATCAACGAAAATGAATCAAGAATTAGCTTTGCAGCTAAGGCGCATAAAATTCACTATATCCCACTTCTGATGTTAGAAACCCGCAAAATGGCTCGACGAGATGTGTTCGTTTTAGCGATTCTGGGGGAAGTGCAGAGGGGTCAAGCTCCGTCCTCTTTCCAACAGGCAAAGCCTGCTCCGATCTTCGGCCATATTCACACTCGCATTTGTTTACAATGCTTACTCTTACTGAGACGCAGGTCAATGCACCGGCCACCGAGGTAAACACACGATCCGCGACTCTCGGCGCCTCCAGAAACAGGAGACACAGCAACGCACTGTCGTGTGCCACTGTAGAATTACCGCGTGTTATGGGCGAAATCAAATGCATCGCTAACAGGCAGCACAGCAAGCACAGGCAGCAAGCACAGGCAGCAAGCTCAGGCAGCACAGCAAGCACAGGCAGCAAGCACAGGCAGCACAGCAAGCACAGGCAGCAAGCACAGGCAGCACAGCAAGCACAGGCAGCTCAGGCAGCACAGCCAGCACAGGCAGCAAGCACAGGCAGCACAGCCAGCACAGGCAGCAAGCACAGGCAGCACAGCAAGTACAGGCAGCAAGCACAGGCAGCACAGCAAGCACACGTAGCAAGCACAGGCAACAAGCACAGGCAGCACAGCAAGCACAGGCAGCACAGTAAGCACAGGCAGCAAGCACAGGCAGCACAGAAAGCACAGGCAGCAAGCACAGGCAGCACAGCAAGCACAGGCAGCACAACAAGCACAGGCGGCACAGCAAGCACAGGCAGCACAGCAAGCACAGGCAGCAAGCACAGGCAGCACAGCAAGCACAGGCAGCACATCAGGCACAGGCAGCAAGCACAGGCAGCACAGCAAGCACAGGCAGCAAGCACACTCAGCACAGCAAGCACAGCAAGCACAGGCAGCAAGCACAGGCAGCACAGCAAGCACAGGCAGCAAGCACAGGAAGCACAGCAAGCACAGGCAGCAAGCACAGGAAGCACAGCAAGCACAGGCAGCAAGCACAGGCAGCACAGCAAACACAGGCAGCAAGCACAGGCAGCACAGCAAGCACAGCCAGCACAGGCAGCACAGCAAGCACAGACAGCAAGCACAGGCAGCACAGCAAGCACAGGCAGCACAGCAAGCAAGCACAGGCAGCACGGCAAGCACAGGCATCAAGCACAGGCAGCACAGCAAGCACAGGCAGCAAGCACAGGCAGCACAGCAAACACAGGCAGCACAGGCAGCAAGCACAGGCAGCACAGCAAGCACAGGCAGCACAGCAACCACAGGCAGCACAGCAAGCATAGGCAGCACAGCAAGCACAGGCAGCAAAAACAGGCAGCACAGCAAACACAGACAGCACAGCAAACACAGACAGCACAGCAAGCACAGGCAGCACTGCACAGGCAGCACTGCACAGGCAGCACAGCAAGCACAGGCAGCACAGCAAACACAGGCAGCACAGCAAGCACAGGCAGCACAGCAAGCACAGGCATGTTAGAAACCTGCAAAATAGCTCGACGAGTTCGTTTTAGCGATTCTGGGGGAAATACAGAGGGGTCAAGCTCCGTCCTCTTTCCAACAGGCAAAGCCTGCTCCGATCTTCTGCGAGATTCACTCTCGCATTTGTTTACAATGCTTACTCTTACTGAGACGCAGGTCAATGCACCGGCCGCCGAGGTAAACGTATGATCCGCGACTCTCGGCGCCTCCAAAAACAGGTGACACAGCAACGCACTGTCGTGTGCCACTGTCGAATTAGCGCGTGTTATGGGCGAAATCAAATGCATCGCTAACAGGCAGCAAAGCAAGCACAGGCAGCACAGCAAGCACAGGCACCAACACAGGCAGCACAGCAAGCACAGGCAGCACAGAAAGCACAGGCAGCAAACACAGGCAGCACAGCAAGCACAGGCAGCACAGCACAGGCAGCACAGCAAGCACAGGCAGCACAGCAAGCACAGGCAGCAAGCACAGGCAGCAAAGCAAGCACAGGCAGCATAGCAAGTACAGCAAGCACAGGCAGCAAGCACAGGAAGCACAGAAAGCACAGGCAGCAAGCACAGGAAGCACAGCAAGCACAGGCAGCAAGCACAGGCAGCACAGCAAGCACAGGCAGCAACCACAGGCAGCACAGCAAGCACAGGCAGCAAGCACAGGCAGCACAGCAAGCACAGCCAGCACAGCAAGCACAGGCAGCAAGCACAGGCAGCACAGCAAGCACAGGCAGCAAGCACAGGCAACACAGCAAGCACAGGCAGCAAGCACAGGCAGCACAGCAAGCACAGGCAGCAAGCACAGGCGGCACAGCAAGCACAGGCAGCACAGCAAACACAGGCAGCAAGCACAGGCATGTTGGAAACCCGCAAAATAGCTCGACGAGATGTGTTCGTTTTTTAGCGATTCTGGGGGAAGTGCAGAGGGGTCAAGCTCCGTCCTCTTTCCAACAGGCAAAGCCTGCTCCGATCTTCTGCGAGATTCACTCTCGCATTTGTTTACAATGCTTATTCTTACTGAGACGCAGGTCAATGCACCGGCCGCCAAGGTAAACATATGATCCGCGACTCTCGTTGCCTCCAAAAACAGGTGACACAGCAACGCACTGTCGTGTGCCACTGTCGAATTAGCGCGTGTTATGGGCGAAATCAAATGCATCGCTAACAGGCAGCGAAGCAAGCACAGGCAGCACAGCAAGCACAGGCAGCAAGCACAGGCAGCAAAGCAAGCACAGGCAGCACAGCAAGCACAGGCAGCACAGCAAACCCAGGCAGCACAGCAAGCAAAGGCAGCAAGCACAGGCAGCACAGCAAACACAGGCAGCACAGCAAGCACAGGCAGCACAGAAAGCACAGGCAGCAAACACAGGCAGCACAGCAAGCACAGGCAGCACAGGCAGCACAGCAAGCACAGGCAGCACAGCAAGCACAGGCAGCAAGCACAGGCAGCAAAGCAAGCACAGGCAGCATAGCAAGTACAGCAAGCACAGGCAGCAAGCACAGGCAGCAAGCACAGGCAGCACAGGCAGCGCAGCAAGTACAGCAAGCACAGGCAGCAAGCACAGGCAGCACAGCAAGCACAGGCAGCAAGCACAGGCAGCACAGCAAGCACAGGCAGCAAGCACAGGAAGCACAGAAAGCACAGGCAGCAAGCACAGGAAGCACAGCAAGCACAGGCAGCAAGCACAGGCAGCACAGCAAGCACAGGCAGCAACCACAGGCAGCACAGCAAGCACAGGCAGCAAGCACAGGCAGCACAGCAAGCACAGCCAGCACAGCAAGCACAGGCAGCAAGCACAGGCAGCACAGCAAGCACAGCCAGTACAGGCAGCACAGCAAGCACAGCCAGCAAGCATAGGCAGCACAGCAAGCACAGGCAGCACAGCACAGGCAGCACAGCAAGCACAGACAGCAAGCACAGGCAGCACAGCAAGCACAGGCAGCAAGCACAGGCAGCAAGCACAGGCAGCAAGCACAGGCAGCAAGCACAGGCAGCACAGCAAGCACAGGCAGCAAGCACAGGCAGCACAGCAAGCACAGGCAGCACAGCAAGCAAGCACAGGCAGCACGGCAAGCACAGGCATCAAGCACAGGCAGCACAGCAAGCACAGGCAGCAAGCACAGGCAGCACAGCAAGCACAGGTAGCAAGCACACTCAGCACAGCAAGCACACGCAGCACAGCAAGCACAGGCAGCACAGCATGCACACGTAGCAAGCACAGGCAACAAGCACAGGCAGCACAGCAAGCACAGGCAGCAAGCACAGGCAGCACAGAAAGCACAGGCAGCAAGCACAGGCAGCACACCAAGCACAGGCAGCAGAGCAAGCACAGGCAGCACAGCAAACACAGGCAGCACAGCAAACACAGGCAGCACAACAAGCATAGGCAGCACAGCAAGCACAGGCAGCAAAAACAGGCAGCACAGCAAACACAGGCAGCACAGCAAGCACAGGCAGCACTGCACAGGCAGAACAGCAAGCACAGGCAGCACAGCAAACACAGGCAGCAAGCACAGGCATGTTGGAAACCCGCAAAATAGCTCGACGAGATGTGTTCGTTTTTTAGCGATTCTGGGGGAAGTGCAGAGGGGTCAAGCTCCGTCCTCTTTCCAACAGGCAAAGCCTGCACCGATCTTCGGCGAGATTCACTCTCGCATTTGTTTACAATGCTTACTTTTACTGAGACGCAGGTCAATGCACCGGCCGCCGAGGTAAACATACGATCCGCGACTCTCGGCGCCTCCAAAAACAGGTGACACAGCAACGCACTGTCGTGTGCCACTGTCGAATTAGCGCGTGTTATGGGCGAAATCAAATGCATCGCTAACAGGCAGCAAAGCAAGCACAGGCAGCACAGCAAGCACAGGCAGCAAACACAGGCAGCACAGCAAGCACAGGCAGCACAGAAAGCACAGGCAGCAAACACAGGCAGCACAGCAAGCACAGGCAGCACAGCACAGGCAGCACAGCAAGCACAGGCAGCACAGCAAGCACAGGCAGCAAGCACAGGCAGCACAGCAAGCACAGCCAGCACAGCAAGCACAGGCAGCAAGCACAGGCAGCACAGCAAGCACAGCCAGTACAGGCAGCACAGCAAGCACAGCCAGCAAGCATAGGCAGCACAGCAAGCACAGGAAGCAAGCACAGGCAGCACAGCAAGCACAGGCAGCAAGCACAGGCAGCAAGCACAGGCAGCAAGCACAGGCAGCAAGCACAGGCAGCACAGGCAGCAAGCACAGGCAGCACAGCATGCACAGCAAGCACAGGCAGCAAGCACAGGCAGCAAGCACACTCAGCACAGCAAGCACACGCAGCACAGCAAGCACAGGCAGCACAGCAAGCACAGGCAGCAAGCACAGGCAGCACAGCAAGCACAGGCAGCAAGCACAGGCAGCACAGCAAGCACAGGCAGCAAGCACAGGCAGCACAGCAAGCACAGGCAGCAAGCACAGGCAGCACAGCAAGCACTGGCAGCAAGCACAGGCAGCACAGCAAGCACAGGCAGCACAGGCAGCAAGCACAGGCAGCAAGCACAGGCAGCAAGCACAGGCAGCAAGCACAGGCAGCGCAGCAAGCACAGGCAGCACAGCAAGCACAGGCAGCAACCACAGGCAGCACAGCAAGCACAGGCAGCAAGCACAGGCAGCACAGCAAGCACAGCCAGCACAGCAAGCACAGGCAGCAAGCACAGGCAGCACAGCAAGCACAGCCAGTACAGGCAGCACAGCAAGCACAGCCAGCAAGCATAGGCAGCACAGCAAGCACAGGCAGCACAGCACAGGCAGCACAGCAAGCACAGACAGCAAGCACAGGCAGCACAGGCAACAAGCACAGGCAGCACAGCAAGCACAGGCAGCAAGCACAGGCAGCAAGCACAGGCAGCAAGCACAGGCAGCAAGCACAGGCAGCAAGCACAGGCAGCAAGCACAGGCAGCACAGCAAGCACAGGCAGCAAGCACAGGCAGCACAGCAAGCACAGGCAGCACAGCAAGCAAGCACAGGCAGCACGGCAAGCACAGGCATCAAGCACAGGCAGCACAGCAAGCACAGGCAGCAAGCACAGGTAGCAAGCACACTCAGCACAGCAAGCACACGCAGCACAGCAAGCACAGGCAGCACAGCATGCACAGCAAGCACAGGCAGCAAGCACAGGCAGCACACCAAGCACAGGCAGCACAGCAAGCACAGGCAGCAAGCACAGGCAGCAAGCACAGCCAGCATAGGCAGCACAGCAAGCACAGGCAGCAAGCACAGGCAGCGCAGCAAGCATAGGCAGCAAGCACAGGCAGCTCTGGCAGCACAGCAAGCACAGGCAGCAAGCACAGGCAGCACAGCAAGCAGAGACAGCACAGCAAGCACAGCAGCAAGCACAGGCAGCACAGCAAGCACAGGAAGCAAGCACAGGCAGCACAGCAAGCACAGGCAGCAAACACAGGCAGCAAGCACAGGCAGCAAGCACAGGCAGCAAGCACAGGCAGCACAGGCAGCAAGCACAGGCAGCACAGCATGCACAGCAAGCACAGGCAGCAAGCACAGGCAGCAAGCACACTCAGCACAGCAAGCACACGCAGCACAGCAAGCACAGGCAGCACAGCAAGCACAGGCAGCAAGCACAGCCAGCACAGGCAGCACAGCCAGCAAGCACAGGCAGCACAGCAAGCACAGGCAGCAAGCACAGGCAGCACAGCAAGCACAGGCAGCAAGCACAGGCAGCACAGCAAGCACTGGCAGCAAGCACAGGCAGCACAGCAAGCACAGGCAGCACAGGCAGCAAGCACAGGCAGCAAGCACAGGCAGCGCAGCAAGCACAGGCAGCACAGCAAGCACAGGCAGCACAGCAAACACAGGCAGCACAACAAGCATAGGCAGCACAGCTAGCACAGGCAGCAAAAACTGGCAGCACAGCAAACACAGGCAGCACAGCAAGCACAGGCAGCACTGCACAGGCAGAACAGCAAGCACAGGCAGCACAGCAAACACAGGCAGCAAGCACAGGCATGTTGGAAACCCGCAAAATAGCTCGACGAGATGTGTTCGTTTTAGCGATTCTGGGGGAAGTGCAGAGGGGTCAAGCTCCGTCCTCTTTCCAACAGGCAAAGCCTGCTCCGATCTTCGGCGAGATTCACTCTCGCATTTGTTTACAATGCTTACTTTTACTGAGACGCAGGTCAATGCACCGGCCGCCGAGGTAAACATATGATCCGCGACTCTCGGCGCCTCCAAAAACAGGTGACACAGCAACGCACTGTCGTGTGCCACTGTCGAATTAGCGCGTGTTATGGGCGAAATCAAATGCATCGCTAACAGGCAGCAAAGCAAGCACAGGCAGCACAGCAAGCACAGGCAGCACAGCAAGCACAGGCAGCAAGCACAGGCAGCAAGCACAGGCAGCACAGCAAGCACAGGCAGCGCAGCAAGTACAGCAAGCACAGGCAGCAAGCACAGGCAGCACAGCAAGCACAGGCAGCACAGCAAGCACAGGCAGCAAGCACAGGCAGCACAGCAAGCACAGGCAGCAAGCACAGGAAGCACAGCAAGCACAGGCAGCAAGCACAGGAAGCACAGCAAGCACAGGCAGCAAGCACAGGCAGCACAGCAAGCACAGGCAGCAACCACAGGCAGCACAGCAAGCACAGGCAGCAAGCACAGGCAGCACAGCAAGCACAGGCAGCACAGCAAGCACAGGCAGCAAGCACAGGCAGCACAGCAAGCACAGCCAGTACAGGCAGCACAGCAAGCACAGCCAGCAAGCATAGGCAGCACAGCAAGCACAGGAAGCAAGCACAGGCAGCACAGCAAGCACAGGCAGCAAGCACAGCCAGCAAGCACAGGCAGCAAGCACAGGCAGCAAGCACAGGCAGCACAGGCAGCAAGCACAGGCAGCACAGCATGCACAGCAAGCACAGGCAGCAAGCACACTCAGCACAGCAAGCACACGCAGCACAGCAAGCACAGGCAGCACAGCAAGCACAGGCAGCAAGCACAGCCAGCACAGGCAGCACAGCAAGCACAGGCAGCAAGCACAGGCAGCACAGCAAGCACAGGCAGCAAGCACAGGCAGCACAGCAAGCACAGGCAGCACAGCAAGCACTGGCAGCAAGCACAGGCAGCACAGCAAGCACAGGCAGCACAGGCAGCAAGCACAGGCAGCAAGCACAGGCAGCAAGCACAGGCAGCAAGCACAGGCAGCGCAGCAAGCACAGGCAGCAAGCACAGGCAGCACAGCAAGCACAGGCAGCACAGCACAGGCAGCGCAGCAAGCACAGGCAGCACAGCAAGCACAGGCAGCACAGCAAGCACAGGCATGTTAGAAACCCGCAAAATAGCTCGACGAGATGTGTTCGTTTTAGCGATTCTGGGGGAAGTGCAGAGGGGTCAAGCTCCGTCCTCTTTCCAACAGGCAAAGCTTGCTCCGATCTTCGGCGAGATTCACTCTCGCATTTGTTTACAATGCTTACTCTTACTGAGACGCAGGTCAATGCACCGGCCGCCGAGGTAAACATATGATCCGCGACTCTCGGCGCCTCCAAAAAATAGGTGACACAGCAACCCACTGTCGTGTGCCACTGCCGAATTACCGCGTGTTATGGGCGAAATCAAATGCATCGCTAACAGGCAGCACAGCAAGCACAGGCAGCAAGCACAGGCAGCAAGCACACTCAGCGCAGCAAGCACAGGCAGCACAGCAAGCACAGGCAGCAAGCACATGCAGCACAGCAAGCACAGGCAGCGCAGCAATCACAGCAAGCACAGGCAGCACAGCAAACACAGGCAGCACAGGCAGCAAGCACAGGCAGCAAGCACAGGCAGCACAGCATGCACAGCAAGCACAGGCAGCAAGCACAGGCAGCACAGCAAGCACAGGCAGCAAGCACAGGCAGCACAGCAAGCACAGGCAGCAAGCACAGGCAGCACAGCAAGCACAGGCAGCAAGCACAGACAGCACAGCAAGCACAGGCAGCACAGCAAGCTCAGGCAGCAAGCACAGGCAGCACAGCAAGCACAGGCAGCACAGCAAGCACAGGCAGCACAGCAAACACAGGCAGCACAACAAGCATAGGCAGCACAGCTAGCACAGGCAGCAAAAACAGGCAGCACAGCAAACACAGGCAGCACAGCAAGCACAGGCAGCACTGCACAGGCAGAACAGCAAGCACAGGCAGCACAGCAAACACAGGCAGCAAGCACAGGCATGTTGGAAACCCGCAAAATAGCTCGACGAGATGTGTTTGTTTTTTAGCGATTCTGGGGGAAGTGCAGAGGGGTCAAGCTCCGTCCTCTTTCCAACAGGCAAAGCCTGCTCCGATCTTCGGCGAGATTCACTCTCGCATTTGTTTACAATGCTTACTTTTACTGAGACGCAGGTCAATGCACCGGCCGCCGAGGTAAACATATGATCCGCGACTCTCGGCGCCTCCAAAAACAGGTGACACAGCAACGCACTGTCGTGTGCCACTGTCGAATTAGCGCGTGTTATGGGCGAAATCAAATGCATCGCTAACAGGCAGCAAAGCAAGCACAGGCAGCACAGCAAGCACAGGCAGCACAGCAAGCACAGGCAGCAAGCACAGGCAGCAAGCACAGGCAGCACAGCAAGCACAGGCAGCGCAGCAAGTACAGCAAGCACAGGCAGCAAGCACAGGCAGCACAGCAAGCACAGGCAGCAAGCACAGGCAGCACAGCAAGCACAGGCAGCAAGCACAGGAAGCACAGCAAGCACAGGCAGCAAGCACAGGAAGCACAGCAAGTACAGGCAGCAAGCACAGGCAGCACAGCAAGCACAGGCAGCAACCACAGGCAGCACAGCAAGCACAGGCAGCAAGCACAGGCAGCACAGCATGCACAGCAAGCACAGGCAGCAAGCACAGGCAGCAAGCACACTCAGCACAGCAAGCACACGCAGCACAGCAAGCACAGGCAGCACAGCAAGCACAGGCAGCAAGCACAGCCAGCACAGGCAGCACAGCAAGCACAGGCAGCAAGCACAGGCAGCACAGCAAGCACAGGCAGCAAGCACAGGCAGCACAGCAAGCACAGGCAGCAAGCACAGGCAGCACAGCAAGCACTGGCAGCAAGCACAGGCAGCACAGCAAGCACAGGCAGCACAGGCAGCAAGCACAGGCAGCAAGCACAGGCAGCAAGCACAGGCAGCAAGCACAGGCAGCGCAGCAAGCACAGGCAGCACAGCAAGCACAGGCAGCAAGCACAGGCAGCACAGCAAGCACAGGCAGCAAGCACAGGCAGCAAGCACAGGCAGCACAGCAAGCACAGCAAGCACAGGCAGCAAGCACAGGCAGCACAACAAGCACAGGCAGCACAGGCAGCAAGCACAGGCAGCAAGCACAGGCAGCAAGCACAGGCAGCAAGCACAGGCAACACAGCAAGCACAGGCAGCACAGCAAGCACAGGCAGCAAAGCACAGGCAGCACAGCAAGCACAGGCAGCAAGCACAGGCAGCACAGCAAGCACAGGCAGCAAGCACAGGCAGCACAGCAAGCACAGGCAGCAAGCACAGGCAGCAAGCACAGGCAGCGCAGCAAGCACAGGCAGCAAGCACACACAGCACAGCAAGCACAGGCAGCACAACAAGCACAGGCAGCACAGCATGCACAGCAAGCACAGGCAGCAAGCACAGGCAGCACAGCAAGCACAGGCAGCAAGCACAGGCAGCACAGCAAGCACAGGCAGCACAGCATGCACAGCAAGCACAGGCAGCAAGCACAGGCAGCACAGCAAGCACAGGCAGCACAGCAAGCACAGGCAGCAAGCACAGACAGCACAGCAAGCACAGGCAGCACAGCAAGCTCAGGCAGCAAGCACAGGCAGCACAGCAAGCACAGACAGCACAGCAAGCACAGGCAGCACAGCAAGCACAGGCAGCAAGCACATGCAGCACAGACAGCACAGGCAGCAAGCACAGGCATCACAGGCAGCAAGCACAGCAAGCACAGGCAGCACAGGCAGCACAGCAAGCACAGGCAACAAGCACAGGCAGCACAGCAAGCACAGGTAGCAAGCACAGGCAGCACAGTATGCACAGGCAGCACAGCATGCACAGCAAGCACAGACAGCAAGCACAGGCAGCACACCAAGCACAGGCAGCACAGCAAGCACAGGCAGCAAGCACAGGCAGCACAGCAAGCACAGGCAGCACAGCAAGCTCAGGCAGCAAGCACAGGCAGCACAGCAAGCACAGACAGCACAGCAAGCACAGGCAGCACAGGCAGCAAGCACATGCAGCACAGACAGCACAGGCAGCAAGCACAGGCAGCAAGCACAGGCAGCCCAGCAAGCACAGGCAGCACAGCAAGCACAGGCAGCACAGCAAACACAGGCAGCACAACAAGCATAGGCAGCACAGCTAGCACAGGCAGCAAAAACAGGCAGCACAGCAAACACAGGCAGCACAGCAAGCACTGGCAGCAAGCACAGGCAGCACAGCAAGCACAGGCAGCACAGGCAGCAAGCACAGGCAGCAAGCACAGGCAGCAAGCACAGGCAGCGCAGCAAGCACAGGCAGCACAGCAAGCACAGGCAGCAAGCACAGGCAGCACAGCAAGCACAGGCAGCACAGCACAGGCAGCGCAGCAAGCACAGGCAGCACAGCAAGCACAGGCAGCAAGCACAGGCAGCAAGCACACTCAGCACAGCTAGCACAGGCAGCACAGCAAGCACAGGCAGCAAGCACATGCAGCACAGCAAGCACAGGCAGCGCAGCAATCACAGCAAGCACAGGCAGCACAGCAAACACAGGCAGCACAGGCAGCAAGCACAGGCAGCAAGCACAGGCAACGCAGCAAGCACAGGCAGCACATGCAGCACAGGCAGCAAGCACAGGCAGCACAGCAAGCACAGGCAGCAAGCACAGGCAGCACAGAAAGCACAGGCAGCAAGCACGGACAGCACAGCAAGCACAGGCAGCACAGCAAGCACAGGCAGCAAGCACAGGCAGCACAGCAAGCACAGGCAGCAAGCACAGGCAGCACAGCATGCACAGCAAGCACAGGCAGCAAGCACAGGCAGCACAGCAAGCACAGGCAGCAAGCACAGGCAGCACAGCAAGCACAGGCAGCAAGCACAGGCAGCACAGCAAGCACAGGCAGCAAGCACAGGCAGCACAGCAAGCACAGGCAGCAAGCACAGACAGCACAGCAAGCACAGGCAGCACAGCAAGCTCAGGCAGCAAGCACAGGCAGCACAGCAAGCACAGGCAGCAAGCACAGGCAGCACAGCAAGCACAGACAGCTCAGCAAGCACAGGCAGCAAGCAGATGCAGCACAGCAAGCACAGGAAGCAAGCACAGGCAGCAAGCACAGGCAGCACAACAAGCACAGGCAGCTCAGCAAGCACAGGCAGCACAACAAGCATAGGCAGCACAGCTAGCACAGGCAGCAAAAACAGGCAGCACAGCAAACACAGGCAGCACAGCAAGCACAGGCAGCAAGCACAGGCAGCACAGCAAGCACTGGCAGCAAGCACAGGCAGCACAGCAAGCACAGGCAGCACAGGCAGCAAGCACAGGCAGCAAGCACAGGCAGCAAGCACAGGCAGCGCAGCAAGCACAGGCAGCACAGCAAGCACAGGCAGCAAGCACAGGCAGCACAGCAAGCACAGGCAGCACAGCACAGGCAGCGCAGCAAGCACAGGCAGCACAGCAAGCACAGGCAGCAAGCACAGGCAGCAAGCACACTCAGCACAGCTAGCACAGGCAGCACAGCAAGCACAGGCAGCAAGCACATGCAGCACAGCAAGCACAGGCAGCGCAGCAATCACAGCAAGCACAGGCAGCACAGCAAACACAGGCAGCACAGGCAGCAAGCACAGGCAGCAAGCACAGGCAACGCAGCAAGCACAGGCAGCACATGCAGCACAGGCAGCAAGCACAGGCAGCACAGCAAGCACAGGCAGCAAGCACAGGCAGCACAGAAAGCACAGGCAGCAAGCACGGACAGCACAGCAAGCACAGGCAGCACAGCAAGCACAGGCAGCAAGCACAGGCAGCACAGCAAGCACAGGCAGCAAGCACAGGCAGCACAGCATGCACAGCAAGCACAGGCAGCAAGCACAGGCAGCACAGCAAGCACAGGCAGCAAGCACAGGCAGCACAGCAAGCACAGGCAGCAAGCACAGGCAGCACAGCAAGCACAGGCAGCAAGCACAGGCAGCACAGCAAGCACAGGCAGCAAGCACAGACAGCACAGCAAGCACAGGCAGCACAGCAAGCTCAGGCAGCAAGCACAGGCAGCACAGCAAGCACAGGCAGCAAGCACAGGCAGCACAGCAAGCACAGGCAGCACAGCAAGCACAGACAGCTCAGCAAGCACAGGCAGCAAGCAGATGCAGCACAGCAAGCACAGGAAGCAAGCACAGGCAGCAAGCACAGGCAGCACAACAAGCACAGGCAGCTCAGCAAGCACAGGCAGCACAGGCAGCAAGCACAGGCAGCACAGCAAGCACAGCAAGCACAGACAGCACAGGCAGCACAGCAAGCACAGGCAACAAGCACAGGCAGCACAGCAAGCACAGGCAGCACAGGCAGCAAGCACAGGCAGCACAGCAAGCACAGGCAGCAAGCACAGGCAGCAAGCACAGACAGCACAGCAAGCACAGGCAGCACAGCAAGCACAGGTAGCAAGCACACTCAGCACAGCAAGCACAGGCAGCACAGCAAGCACAGGCAGCACAGCATGCACAGCAAGCACAGGCAGCAAGCACAGGCAGCAAGCACAGGCAGCACAGCAAGCACAGGCAGCACAGCAAGCACAGGCAGCACAGCAAGCACAGGCAGCAAGCACAGACAGCACAGCAAGCACAGGCAGCAAGCCCAGGCAGCACAGCAAGCACAGGCAGCAAGCACAGGCAGCACAGCAAGCACAGGCAGCAAGCACAGGCAGCACAGCAAGCACAGGCAGCAAGCACAGCAAGCACAGGCAGCACAGCAAGCACAGGCAGCAAGCACAGGCAGCAAGCACAGGCAGCAAGCACAGGCAGCACAGCAAGCACAGGCAGCAAGCACAGGCAGCAAGCACAGACAGCACAGCAAGCACAGGCAGCACAGCAAGCACAGGTAGCAAGCACACTCAGCACAGCAAGCACAGGCAGCACAGCAAGCACAGGCAGCACAGCATGCACAGCAAGCACAGGCAGCAAGCACAGGCAGCAAGCACAGGCAGCACAGCAAGCACAGGCAGCACAGCAAGCACAGGCAGCACAGCAAGCACAGGCAGCAAGCACAGACAGCACAGCAAGCACAGGCAGCAAGCCCAGGCAGCACAGCAAGCACAGGCAGCAAGCACAGGCAGCACAGCAAGCACAGGCAGCAAGCACAGGCAGCACAGCAAGCACAGGCAGCAAGCACAGCAAGCACAGGCAGCACAGGAAGCACAGGCAGCAAGCACAGGCAGCACAGCAAGCACAGGCAGCACAGCAAGCACAGACAGCTCAGCAAGCACAGGCAGCAAGCAGATGCAGCACAGCAAGCACAGGAAGCAAGCACAGGCAGCAAGCACAGGCAGCACAACAAGCACAGGCAGCTCAGCAAGCACAGGCAGCACAGGCAGCAAGCACAGGCAGCACAGCAAGCACAGCAAGCACAGACAGCACAGGCAGCACAGCAAGCACAGGCAACAAGCACAGGCAGCACAGCAAGCACAGGCAGCACAGGCAGCAAGCACAGGCAGCACAGCAAGCACAGGCAGCAAGCACAGGCAGCAAGCACAGATAGCACAGCAAGCACAGGCAGCACAGCAAGCACAGGTAGCAAGCACACTCAGCACAGCAAGCACAGGCAGCACAGCAAGCACAGGCAGCACAGCATGCACAGCAAGCACAGGCAGCAAGCACAGGCAGCAAGCACAGGCAGCACAGCAAGCACAGGCAGCACAGCAAGCACAGGCAGCACAGCAAGCACAGGCAGCAAGCACAGACAGCACAGCAAGCACAGGCAGCAAGCCCAGGCAGCACAGCAAGCACAAGCAGCAAGCACAGGCAGCACAGCAAGCACAGGCAGCAAGCACAGGCAGCACAGCAAGCACAGGCAGCAAGCACAGCAAGCACAGGCAGCACAGCAAGCACAGGCAGCAAGCACAGGCAGCAAGCACAGGCAGCAAGCACAGGCAGCACAGCAAGCACAGGCAGCAAGCACAGACAGCACAGCAAGCACAGGCAGCAAGCACAGGCAGCAGAGGCAGCAAGCACAGGCAGCAGAGGCAGCAAGCACAGGCAGCACACAAAGCACAGGCAGCAAGCACAGGCAGCACAGCAAGCACAGGCAGCACAGGCAGCACAGGCAGCAAGCACAGGCAGCAAGCACAGGCAGCACAGCAAGCACAGGCAGCAAGCACAGACAGCACAGCAAGCACAGGCAGCACAGCAAGCACAGGCAGCAAGCACAGGCAGCACAGCAAGCACAGGCAGCAAGCACAGGCAGCACAGCATGCACAGCAAGCACAGGCAGCAAGCACAGGCAGCACAGCAAGCACAGGCAGCAAGCACAGGCAGCACAGCAAGCACAGGCAGCAAGCACAGGCAGCACAGCAAGCACAGGCAGCAAGCACAGGCAGCACAGCAAGCACAGGCAGCAAGCACAGACAGCACAGCAAGCACAGGCAGCAAGCACAGGCAGCACAGCAAGCACAGGCAGCAAGCACAGGCAGCACAGCAAGCACAGGTAGCAAGCACACTCAGCACAGCAAGCACACGCAGCACAGCAAGCACAGGCATGTTAGAAACCTGCAAAATAGCTCGACGAGTTCGTTTTAGCGATTCTGGGGGAAATACAGAGGGGTCAAGCTCCGTCCTCTTTCCAACAGGCAAAGCCTGCTCCGATCTTCTGCGAGATTCACTCTCGCATTTGTTTACAATGCTTACTCTTACTGAGACGCAGGTCAATGCACCGGCCGCCGAGGTAAACGTATGATCCGCGACTCTCGGCGCCTCCAAAAACAGGTGACACAGCAACGCACTGTCGTGTGCCACTGTCGAATTAGCGCGTGTTATGGGCGAAATCAAATGCATCGCTAACAGGCAGCAAAGCAAGCACAGGCAGCACAGCAAGCACAGGCAGCAAACACAGGCAGCACAGCAAGCACAGGCAGCACAGAAAGCACAGGCAGCAAACACAGGCAGCACAGCAAGCACAGGCAGCACAGCACAGGCAGCACAGCAAGCACAGGCAGCACAGCAAGCACAGGCAGCAAGCACAGGCAGCAAAGCAAGCACAGGCAGCATAGCAAGTACAGCAAGCACAGGCAGCAAGCACAGGAAGCACAGAAAGCACAGGCAGCAAGCACAGGAAGCACAGCAAGCACAGGCAGCAAGCACAGGCAGCACAGCAAGCACAGGCAGCAACCACAGGCAGCACAGCAAGCACAGGCAGCAAGCACAGGCAGCACAGCAAGCACAGCCAGCACAGCAAGCACAGGCAGCAAGCACAGGCAGCACAGCAAGCACAGGCAGCAAGCACAGGCAACACAGCAAGCACAGGCAGCAAGCACAGGCAGCACAGCAAGCACAGGCAGCAAGCACAGGCGGCACAGCAAGCACAGGCAGCACAGCAAACACAGGCAGCAAGCACAGGCATGTTGGAAACCCGCAAAATAGCTCGACGAGATGTGTTCGTTTTTTAGCGATTCTGGGGGAAGTGCAGAGGGGTCAAGCTCCGTCCTCTTTCCAACAGGCAAAGCCTGCTCCGATCTTCTGCGAGATTCACTCTCGCATTTGTTTACAATGCTTATTCTTACTGAGACGCAGGTCAATGCACCGGCCGCCAAGGTAAACATATGATCCGCGACTCTCGTTGCCTCCAAAAACAGGTGACACAGCAACGCACTGTCGTGTGCCACTGTCGAATTAGCGCGTGTTATGGGCGAAATCAAATGCATCGCTAACAGGCAGCGAAGCAAGCACAGGCAGCACAGCAAGCACAGGCAGCAAGCACAGGCAGCAAAGCAAGCACAGGCAGCACAGCAAGCACAGGCAGCACAGCAAACCCAGGCAGCACAGCAAGCAAAGGCAGCAAGCACAGGCAGCACAGCAAACACAGGCAGCACAGCAAGCACAGGCAGCACAGAAAGCACAGGCAGCAAACACAGGCAGCACAGCAAGCACAGGCAGCACAGGCAGCACAGCAAGCACAGGCAGCACAGCAAGCACAGGCAGCAAGCACAGGCAGCAAAGCAAGCACAGGCAGCATAGCAAGTACAGCAAGCACAGGCAGCAAGCACAGGCAGCAAGCACAGGCAGCACAGGCAGCGCAGCAAGTACAGCAAGCACAGGCAGCAAGCACAGGCAGCACAGCAAGCACAGGCAGCAAGCACAGGCAGCACAGCAAGCACAGGCAGCAAGCACAGGAAGCACAGAAAGCACAGGCAGCAAGCACAGGAAGCACAGCAAGCACAGGCAGCAAGCACAGGCAGCACAGCAAGCACAGGCAGCAACCACAGGCAGCACAGCAAGCACAGGCAGCAAGCACAGGCAGCACAGGCAGCGCAGCAAGTACAGCAAGCACAGGCAGCAAGCACAGGCAGCACAGCAAGCACAGGCAGCAAGCACAGGCAGCACAGCAAGCACAGGCAGCAAGCACAGGAAGCACAGAAAGCACAGGCAGCAAGCACAGGAAGCACAGCAAGCACAGGCAGCAAGCACAGGCAGCACAGCAAGCACAGGCAGCAACCACAGGCAGCACAGCAAGCACAGGCAGCAAGCACAGGCAGCACAGCAAGCACAGCCAGCACAGCAAGCACAGGCAGCAAGCACAGGCAGCACAGCAAGCACAGCCAGTACAGGCAGCACAGCAAGCACAGCCAGCAAGCATAGGCAGCACAGCAAGCACAGGCAGCACAGCACAGGCAGCACAGCAAGCACAGACAGCAAGCACAGGCAGCACAGGCAACAAGCACAGGCAGCACAGCAAGCACAGGCAGCAAGCACAGGCAGCAAGCACAGGCAGCAAGCACAGGCAGCAAGCACAGGCAGCACAGCAAGCACAGGCAGCAAGCACAGGCAGCACAGCAAGCACAGGCAGCACAGCAAGCAAGCACAGGCAGCACGGCAAGCACAGGCATCAAGCACAGGCAGCACAGCAAGCACAGGCAGCAAGCACAGGCAGCACAGCAAGCACAGGTAGCAAGCACACTCAGCACAGCAAGCACACGCAGCACAGCAAGCACAGGCAGCACAGCATGCACACGTAGCAAGCACAGGCAACAAGCACAGGCAGCACAGCAAGCACAGGCAGCAAGCACAGGCAGCACAGAAAGCACAGGCAGCAAGCACAGGCAGCACACCAAGCACAGGCAGCAGAGCAAGCACAGGCAGCACAGCAAACACAGGCAGCACAGCAAACACAGGCAGCACAACAAGCATAGGCAGCACAGCAAGCACAGGCAGCAAAAACAGGCAGCACAGCAAACACAGGCAGCACAGCAAGCACAGGCAGCACTGCACAGGCAGAACAGCAAGCACAGGCAGCACAGCAAACACAGGCAGCAAGCACAGGCATGTTGGAAACCCGCAAAATAGCTCGACGAGATGTGTTCGTTTTTTAGCGATTCTGGGGGAAGTGCAGAGGGGTCAAGCTCCGTCCTCTTTCCAACAGGCAAAGCCTGCACCGATCTTCGGCGAGATTCACTCTCGCATTTGTTTACAATGCTTACTTTTACTGAGACGCAGGTCAATGCACCGGCCGCCGAGGTAAACATACGATCCGCGACTCTCGGCGCCTCCAAAAACAGGTGACACAGCAACGCACTGTCGTGTGCCACTGTCGAATTAGCGCGTGTTATGGGCGAAATCAAATGCATCGCTAACAGGCAGCAAAGCAAGCACAGGCAGCACAGCAAGCACAGGCAGCAAACACAGGCAGCACAGCAAGCACAGGCAGCACAGAAAGCACAGGCAGCAAACACAGGCAGCACAGCAAGCACAGGCAGCACAGCACAGGCAGCACAGCAAGCACAGGCAGCACAGCAAGCACAGGCAGCAAGCACAGGCAGCACAGCAAGCACAGCCAGCACAGCAAGCACAGGCAGCAAGCACAGGCAGCACAGCAAGCACAGCCAGTACAGGCAGCACAGCAAGCACAGCCAGCAAGCATAGGCAGCACAGCAAGCACAGGAAGCAAGCACAGGCAGCACAGCAAGCACAGGCAGCAAGCACAGGCAGCAAGCACAGGCAGCAAGCACAGGCAGCAAGCACAGGCAGCACAGGCAGCAAGCACAGGCAGCACAGCATGCACAGCAAGCACAGGCAGCAAGCACAGGCAGCAAGCACACTCAGCACAGCAAGCACACGCAGCACAGCAAGCACAGGCAGCACAGCAAGCACAGGCAGCAAGCACAGGCAGCACAGCAAGCACAGGCAGCAAGCACAGGCAGCACAGCAAGCACAGGCAGCAAGCACAGGCAGCACAGCAAGCACAGGCAGCAAGCACAGGCAGCACAGCAAGCACTGGCAGCAAGCACAGGCAGCACAGCAAGCACAGGCAGCACAGGCAGCAAGCACAGGCAGCAAGCACAGGCAGCAAGCACAGGCAGCAAGCACAGGCAGCGCAGCAAGCACAGGCAGCACAGCAAGCACAGGCAGCAACCACAGGCAGCACAGCAAGCACAGGCAGCAAGCACAGGCAGCACAGCAAGCACAGCCAGCACAGCAAGCACAGGCAGCAAGCACAGGCAGCACAGCAAGCACAGCCAGTACAGGCAGCACAGCAAGCACAGCCAGCAAGCATAGGCAGCACAGCAAGCACAGGCAGCACAGCACAGGCAGCACAGCAAGCACAGACAGCAAGCACAGGCAGCACAGGCAACAAGCACAGGCAGCACAGCAAGCACAGGCAGCAAGCACAGGCAGCAAGCACAGGCAGCAAGCACAGGCAGCAAGCACAGGCAGCAAGCACAGGCAGCACAGCAAGCACAGGCAGCAAGCACAGGCAGCACAGCAAGCACAGGCAGCACAGCAAGCAAGCACAGGCAGCACGGCAAGCACAGGCATCAAGCACAGGCAGCACAGCAAGCACAGGCAGCAAGCACAGGTAGCAAGCACACTCAGCACAGCAAGCACACGCAGCACAGCAAGCACAGGCAGCACAGCATGCACAGCAAGCACAGGCAGCAAGCACAGGCAGCACACCAAGCACAGGCAGCACAGCAAGCACAGGCAGCAAGCACAGGCAGCAAGCACAGCCAGCATAGGCAGCACAGCAAGCACAGGCAGCAAGCACAGGCAGCGCAGCAAGCATAGGCAGCAAGCACAGGCAGCTCTGGCAGCACAGCAAGCACAGGCAGCAAGCACAGGCAGCACAGCAAGCAGAGACAGCACAGCAAGCACAGCAGCAAGCACAGGCAGCACAGCAAGCACAGGAAGCAAGCACAGGCAGCACAGCAAGCACAGGCAGCAAACACAGGCAGCAAGCACAGGCAGCAAGCACAGGCAGCACAGGCAGCAAGCACAGGCAGCACAGCATGCACAGCAAGCACAGGCAGCAAGCACAGGCAGCAAGCACACTCAGCACAGCAAGCACACGCAGCACAGCAAGCACAGGCAGCACAGCAAGCACAGGCAGCAAGCACAGCCAGCACAGGCAGCACAGCCAGCAAGCACAGGCAGCACAGCAAGCACAGGCAGCAAGCACAGGCAGCACAGCAAGCACAGGCAGCAAGCACAGGCAGCACAGCAAGCACTGGCAGCAAGCACAGGCAGCACAGCAAGCACAGGCAGCACAGGCAGCAAGCACAGGCAGCAAGCACAGGCAGCGCAGCAAGCACAGGCAGCACAGCAAGCACAGGCAGCACAGCAAACACAGGCAGCACAACAAGCATAGGCAGCACAGCTAGCACAGGCAGCAAAAACTGGCAGCACAGCAAACACAGGCAGCACAGCAAGCACAGGCAGCACTGCACAGGCAGAACAGCAAGCACAGGCAGCACAGCAAACACAGGCAGCAAGCACAGGCATGTTGGAAACCCGCAAAATAGCTCGACGAGATGTGTTTGTTTTTTAGCGATTCTGGGGGAAGTGCAGAGGGGTCAAGCTCCGTCCTCTTTCCAACAGGCAAAGCCTGCTCCGATCTTCGGCGAGATTCACTCTCGCATTTGTTTACAATGCTTACTTTTACTGAGACGCAGGTCAATGCACCGGCCGCCGAGGTAAACATATGATCCGCGACTCTCGGCGCCTCCAAAAACAGGTGACACAGCAACGCACTGTCGTGTGCCACTGTCGAATTAGCGCGTGTTATGGGCGAAATCAAATGCATCGCTAACAGGCAGCAAAGCAAGCACAGGCAGCACAGCAAGCACAGGCAGCACAGCAAGCACAGGCAGCAAGCACAGGCAGCAAGCACAGGCAGCACAGCAAGCACAGGCAGCGCAGCAAGTACAGCAAGCACAGGCAGCAAGCACAGGCAGCACAGCAAGCACAGGCAGCACAGCAAGCACAGGCAGCAAGCACAGGCAGCACAGCAAGCACAGGCAGCAAGCACAGGAAGCACAGCAAGCACAGGCAGCAAGCACAGGAAGCACAGCAAGCACAGGCAGCAAGCACAGGCAGCACAGCAAGCACAGGCAGCAACCACAGGCAGCACAGCAAGCACAGGCAGCAAGCACAGGCAGCACAGCAAGCACAGGCAGCACAGCAAGCACAGGCAGCACAGCAAGCACAGGCAGCAAGCACAGGCAGCACAGCAAGCACAGGCAGCACAGCAAGCACAGGCAGCAAGCACAGGCAGCACAGCAAGCACAGCCAGTACAGGCAGCACAGCAAGCACAGCCAGCAAGCATAGGCAGCACAGCAAGCACAGGCAGCAAGCACAGGCAGCAAGCACAGGCAGCACAGGCAGCAAGCACAGGCAGCACAGCATGCACAGCAAGCACAGGCAGCAAGCACACTCAGCACAGCAAGCACACGCAGCACAGCAAGCACAGGCAGCACAGCAAGCACAGGCAGCAAGCACAGCCAGCACAGGCAGCACAGCAAGCACAGGCAGCAAGCACAGGCAGCACAGCAAGCACAGGCAGCAAGCACAGGCAGCACAGCAAGCACAGGCAGCAAGCACAGGCAGCACAGCAAGCACTGGCAGCAAGCACAGGCAGCACAGCAAGCACAGGCAGCACAGGCAGCAAGCACAGGCAGCAAGCACAGGCAGCAAGCACAGGCAGCAAGCACAGGCAGCGCAGCAAGCACAGGCAGCAAGCACAGGCAGCACAGCAAGCACAGGCAGCACAGCACAGGCAGCGCAGCAAGCACAGGCAGCACAGCAAGCACAGGCAGCACAGCAAGCACAGGCATGTTAGAAACCCGCAAAATAGCTCGACGAGATGTGTTCGTTTTAGCGATTCTGGGGGAAGTGCAGAGGGGTCAAGCTCCGTCCTCTTTCCAACAGGCAAAGCTTGCTCCGATCTTCGGCGAGATTCACTCTCGCATTTGTTTACAATGCTTACTCTTACTGAGACGCAGGTCAATGCACCGGCCGCCGAGGTAAACATATGATCCGCGACTCTCGGCGCCTCCAAAAAATAGGTGACACAGCAACCCACTGTCGTGTGCCACTGCCGAATTACCGCGTGTTATGGGCGAAATCAAATGCATCGCTAACAGGCAGCACAGCAAGCACAGGCAGCAAGCACAGGCAGCAAGCACACTCAGCACAGCAAGCACAGGCAGCACAGCAAGCACAGGCAGCAAGCACATGCAGCACAGCAAGCACAGGCAGCGCAGCAATCACAGCAAGCACAGGCAGCACAGCAAACACAGGCAGCACAGGCAGCAAGCACAGGCAGCAAGCACAGGCAGCACAGCATGCACAGCAAGCACAGGCAGCAAGCACAGGCAGCACAGCAAGCACAGGCAGCAAGCACAGGCAGCACAGCAAGCACAGGCAGCAAGCACAGGCAGCACAGCAAGCACAGGCAGCAAGCACAGACAGCACAGCAAGCACAGGCAGCACAGCAAGCTCAGGCAGCAAGCACAGGCAGCACAGCAAGCACAGGCAGCACAGCAAGCACAGGCAGCACAGCAAACACAGGCAGCACAACAAGCATAGGCAGCACAGCTAGCACAGGCAGCAAAAACAGGCAGCACAGCAAACACAGGCAGCACAGCAAGCACAGGCAGCACTGCACAGGCAGAACAGCAAGCACAGGCAGCACAGCAAACACAGGCAGCAAGCACAGGCATGTTGGAAACCCGCAAAATAGCTCGACGAGATGTGTTTGTTTTTTAGCGATTCTGGGGGAAGTGCAGAGGGGTCAAGCTCCGTCCTCTTTCCAACAGGCAAAGCCTGCTCCGATCTTCGGCGAGATTCACTCTCGCATTTGTTTACAATGCTTACTTTTACTGAGACGCAGGTCAATGCACCGGCCGCCGAGGTAAACATATGATCCGCGACTCTCGGCGCCTCCAAAAACAGGTGACACAGCAACGCACTGTCGTGTGCCACTGTCGAATTAGCGCGTGTTATGGGCGAAATCAAATGCATCGCTAACAGGCAGCAAAGCAAGCACAGGCAGCACAGCAAGCACAGGCAGCACAGCAAGCACAGGCAGCAAGCACAGGCAGCAAGCACAGGCAGCACAGCAAGCACAGGCAGCGCAGCAAGTACAGCAAGCACAGGCAGCAAGCACAGGCAGCACAGCAAGCACAGGCAGCAAGCACAGGCAGCACAGCAAGCACAGGCAGCAAGCACAGGAAGCACAGCAAGCACAGGCAGCAAGCACAGGAAGCACAGCAAGCACAGGCAGCAAGCACAGGCAGCACAGCAAGCACAGGCAGCAACCACAGGCAGCACAGCAAGCACAGGCAGCAAGCACAGGCAGCACAGCATGCACAGCAAGCACAGGCAGCAAGCACAGGCAGCAAGCACACTCAGCACAGCAAGCACACGCAGCACAGCAAGCACAGGCAGCACAGCAAGCACAGGCAGCAAGCACAGCCAGCACAGGCAGCACAGCAAGCACAGGCAGCAAGCACAGGCAGCACAGCAAGCACAGGCAGCAAGCACAGGCAGCACAGCAAGCACAGGCAGCAAGCACAGGCAGCACAGCAAGCACTGGCAGCAAGCACAGGCAGCACAGCAAGCACAGGCAGCACAGGCAGCAAGCACAGGCAGCAAGCACAGGCAGCAAGCACAGGCAGCAAGCACAGGCAGCGCAGCAAGCACAGGCAGCACAGCAAGCACAGGCAGCAAGCACAGGCAGCACAGCAAGCACAGGCAGCAAGCACAGGCAGCAAGCACAGGCAGCACAGCAAGCACAGGCAGCAAGCACACTCAGCACAGCAAGCACAGCAAGCACAGGCAGCAAGCACAGGCAGCACAACAAGCACAGGCAGCACAGGCAGCAAGCACAGGCAGCAAGCACAGGCAGCAAGCACAGGCAGCAAGCACAGGCAACACAGCAAGCACAGGCAGCACAGCAAGCACAGGCAGCAAAGCACAGGCAGCACAGCAAGCACAGGCAGCAAGCACAGGCAGCACAGCAAGCACAGGCAGCAAGCACAGGCAGCACAGCAAGCACAGGCAGCAAGCACAGGCAGCAAGCACAGGCAGCGCAGCAAGCACAGGCAGCAAGCACACACAGCACAGCAAGCACAGGCAGCACAACAAGCACAGGCAGCACAGCATGCACAGCAAGCACAGGCAGCAAGCACAGGCAGCACAGCAAGCACAGGCAGCAAGCACAGGCAGCACAGCAAGCACAGGCAGCACAGCATGCACAGCAAGCACAGGCAGCAAGCACAGGCAGCACAGCAAGCACAGGCAGCACAGCAAGCACAGGCAGCAAGCACAGACAGCACAGCAAGCACAGGCAGCACAGCAAGCTCAGGCAGCAAGCACAGGCAGCACAGCAAGCACAGACAGCACAGCAAGCACAGGCAGCACAGCAAGCACAGGCAGCAAGCACATGCAGCACAGACAGCACAGGCAGCAAGCACAGGCATCACAGGCAGCAAGCACAGCAAGCACAGGCAGCACAGGCAGCACAGCAAGCACAGGCAACAAGCACAGGCAGCACAGCAAGCACAGGTAGCAAGCACAGGCAGCACAGTATGCACAGGCAGCACAGCATGCACAGCAAGCACAGACAGCAAGCACAGGCAGCACACCAAGCACAGGCAGCACAGCAAGCACAGGCAGCAAGCACAGGCAGCACAGCAAGCACAGGCAGCACAGCAAGCTCAGGCAGCAAGCACAGGCAGCACAGCAAGCACAGACAGCACAGCAAGCACAGGCAGCACAGCAAGCACAGGCAGCAAGCACATGCAGCACAGACAGCACAGGCAGCAAGCACAGGCAGCAAGCACAGGCAGCCCAGCAAGCACAGGCAGCACAGCAAGCACAGGCAGCACAGCAAACACAGGCAGCACAACAAGCATAGGCAGCACAGCTAGCACAGGCAGCAAAAACAGGCAGCACAGCAAACACAGGCAGCACAGCAAGCACAGGCAGCACAGCAAGCACTGGCAGCAAGCACAGGCAGCACAGCAAGCACAGGCAGCACAGGCAACAAGCACAGGCAGCAAGCACAGGCAGCAAGCACAGGCAGCGCAGCAAGCACAGGCAGCACAGCAAGCACAGGCAGCAAGCACAGGCAGCACAGCAAGCACAGGCAGCACAGCACAGGCAGCGCAGCAAGCACAGGCAGCACAGCAAGCACAGGCAGCAAGCACAGGCAGCAAGCACACTCAGCACAGCTAGCACAGGCAGCACAGCAAGCACAGGCAGCAAGCACATGCAGCACAGCAAGCACAGGCAGCGCAGCAATCACAGCAAGCACAGGCAGCACAGCAAACACAGGCAGCACAGGCAGCAAGCACAGGCAGCAAGCACAGGCAACGCAGCAAGCACAGGCAGCACATGCAGCACAGGCAGCAAGCACAGGCAGCACAGCAAGCACAGGCAGCAAGCACAGGCAGCACAGAAAGCACAGGCAGCAAGCACGGACAGCACAGCAAGCACAGGCAGCACAGCAAGCACAGGCAGCAAGCACAGGCAGCACAGCAAGCACAGGCAGCAAGCACAGGCAGCACAGCATGCACAGCAAGCACAGGCAGCAAGCACAGGCAGCACAGCAAGCACAGGCAGCAAGCACAGGCAGCACAGCAAGCACAGGCAGCAAGCACAGGCAGCACAGCAAGCACAGGCAGCAAGCACAGGCAGCACAGCAAGCACAGGCAGCAAGCACAGACAGCACAGCAAGCACAGGCAGCACAGCAAGCTCAGGCAGCAAGCACAGGCAGCACAGCAAGCACAGGCAGCAAGCACAGGCAGCACAGCAAGCACAGGCAGCACAGCAAGCACAGACAGCTCAGCAAGCACAGGCAGCAAGCAGATGCAGCACAGCAAGCACAGGAAGCAAGCACAGGCAGCAAGCACAGGCAGCACAACAAGCACAGGCAGCTCAGCAAGCACAGGCAGCACAACAAGCATAGGCAGCACAGCTAGCACAGGCAGCAAAAACAGGCAGCACAGCAAACACAGGCAGCACAGCAAGCACAGGCAGCAAGCACAGGCAGCACAGCAAGCACTGGCAGCAAGCACAGGCAGCACAGCAAGCACAGGCAGCACAGGCAGCAAGCACAGGCAGCAAGCACAGGCAGCAAGCACAGGCAGCGCAGCAAGCACAGGCAGCACAGCAAGCACAGGCAGCAAGCACAGGCAGCACAGCAAGCACAGGCAGCACAGCACAGGCAGCGCAGCAAGCACAGGCAGCACAGCAAGCACAGGCAGCAAGCACAGGCAGCAAGCACACTCAGCACAGCTAGCACAGGCAGCACAGCAAGCACAGGCAGCAAGCACATGCAGCACAGCAAGCACAGGCAGCGCAGCAATCACAGCAAGCACAGGCAGCACAGCAAACACAGGCAGCACAGGCAGCAAGCACAGGCAGCAAGCACAGGCAACGCAGCAAGCACAGGCAGCACATGCAGCACAGGCAGCAAGCACAGGCAGCACAGCAAGCACAGGCAGCAAGCACAGGCAGCACAGAAAGCACAGGCAGCAAGCACGGACAGCACAGCAAGCACAGGCAGCACAGCAAGCACAGGCAGCAAGCACAGGCAGCACAGCAAGCACAGGCAGCAAGCACAGGCAGCACAGCATGCACAGCAAGCACAGGCAGCAAGCACAGGCAGCACAGCAAGCACAGGCAGCAAGCACAGGCAGCACAGCAAGCACAGGCAGCAAGCACAGGCAGCACAGCAAGCACAGGCAGCAAGCACAGGCAGCACAGCAAGCACAGGCAGCAAGCACAGACAGCACAGCAAGCACAGGCAGCACAGCAAGCTCAGGCAGCAAGCACAGGCAGCACAGCAAGCACAGGCAGCAAGCACAGGCAGCACAGCAAGCACAGGCAGCACAGCAAGCACAGACAGCTCAGCAAGCACAGGCAACAAGCAGATGCAGCACAGCAAGCACAGGAAGCAAGCACAGGCAGCAAGCACAGGCAGCACAACAAGCACAGGCAGCTCAGCAAGCACAGGCAGCACAGGCAGCAAGCACAGGCAGCACAGCAAGCACAGCAAGCACAGACAGCACAGGCAGCACAGCAAGCACAGGCAACAAGCACAGGCAGCACAGCAAGCACAGGCAGCACAGGCAGCAAGCACAGGCAGCACAGCAAGCACAGGCAGCAAGCACAGGCAGCAAGCACAGACAGCACAGCAAGCACAGGCAGCACAGCAAGCACAGGTAGCAAGCACACTCAGCACAGCAAGCACAGGCAGCACAGCAAGCACAGGCAGCACAGCATGCACAGCAAGCACAGGCAGCAAGCACAGGCAGCAAGCACAGGCAGCACAGCAAGCACAGGCAGCACAGCAAGCACAGGCAGCACAGCAAGCACAGGCAGCAAGCACAGACAGCACAGCAAGCACAGGCAGCAAGCCCAGGCAGCACAGCAAGCACAGGCAGCAAGCACAGGCAGCACAGCAAGCACAGGCAGCAAGCACAGGCAGCACAGCAAGCACAGGCAGCAAGCACAGGCAGCAAGCACAGCAAGCACAGGCAGCACAGCAAGCACAGGCAGCAAGCACAGGCAGCACAGCAAGCACAGGCAGCACAGCAAGCACAGACAGCTCAGCAAGCACAGGCAGCAAGCAGATGCAGCACAGCAAGCACAGGAAGCAAGCACAGGCAGCAAGCACAGGCAGCACAACAAGCACAGGCAGCTCAGCAAGCACAGGCAGCACAGGCAGCAAGCACAGGCAGCACAGCAAGCACAGCAAGCACAGACAGCACAGGCAGCACAGCAAGCACAGGCAACAAGCACAGGCAGCACAGCAAGCACAGGCAGCACAGGCAGCAAGCACAGGCAGCACAGCAAGCACAGGCAGCAAGCACAGGCAGCAAGCACAGATAGCACAGCAAGCACAGGCAGCACAGCAAGCACAGGTAGCAAGCACACTCAGCACAGCAAGCACAGGCAGCACAGCAAGCACAGGCAGCACAGCATGCACAGCAAGCACAGGCAGCAAGCACAGGCAGCAAGCACAGGCAGCACAGCAAGCACAGGCAGCACAGCAAGCACAGGCAGCACAGCAAGCACAGGCAGCAAGCACAGACAGCACAGCAAGCACAGGCAGCAAGCCCAGGCAGCACAGCAAGCACAAGCAGCAAGCACAGGCAGCACAGCAAGCACAGGCAGCAAGCACAGGCAGCACAGCAAGCACAGGCAGCAAGCACAGCAAGCACAGGCAGCACAGCAAGCACAGGCAGCAAGCACAGGCAGCAAGCACAGGCAGCAAGCACAGGCAGCACAGCAAGCACAGGCAGCAAGCACAGACAGCACAGCAAGCACAGGCAGCAAGCACAGGCAGCAGAGGCAGCAAGCACAGGCAGCAGAGGCAGCAAGCACAGGCAGCACACAAAGCACAGGCAGCAAGCACAGGCAGCACAGCAAGCACAGGCAGCACAGGCAGCACAGGCAGCAAGCACAGGCAGCAAGCACAGGCAGCACAGCAAGCACAGGCAGCAAGCACAGACAGCACAGCAAGCACAGGCAGCACAGCAAGCACAGGCAGCAAGCACACTCAGCACAGCAAGCACAGGCAGCACAGCAAGCACAGCAAGCACAGGCAGCAAGCACAGGCAGGACAACAAGCACAGGCAGCACAGCAAGCACAGGCAGCACAGGCAGCAAGCACAGGCAGCAAGCACAGCAAGCACAGGCAGCACAGGCAGCACAGGCAGCACAGCAAGCACAGGCAGCATAGCAAGCACAGGCAGCACAGCAAGCACAGGCAGCAAGCACACTCAGCACAGCAAGCACAGGCAGCAAGCACACTCAGCACAGCAAGCACAGGCAGCAAGCACAGGCAGCACAGCAAGCACAGGCAGCAAGCACAGGCAGCACAGCAAGCACATGCAGCACAGCACAGGCAGCACAGCAAGCACAGGCAGCAAGCACAGGCAGCACAGCAAGCACAGCAAGCACAGCCAGCACAGGCAGCACAGCAAGCACAGGCAGCAAGCACAGGCAGCACAGCAAGCACAGGCAGCACAGCAAACACAGGCAGCACAGCAAGCACAGGCAGCAAGCACAGGCATCACAGCAAGCACAGGTAGCACGGGCAGCAAGCTCAGGCAGCAAGCACAGGCAGCACAGCAAGCACAGGCAGCAAGCACAGGCAGCAAGCACAGGCAGCAAGCACATGCAGCACAGCAAGCACAGGCAGCAAGCACAGGCAGCAAGCACACTCAGCACAGCAAGCACAGGCAGTAAGCACAGGCAGCACAGGCAGCAAGCACAGGCAGCACAGGCAGCACAGCAAGCACAGGCAACAAGCACAGGCAGCACAGCAAGCACAGGCAGCACAGGCAGCAAGCACAGGCAGCACAGCAAGCACAGGCAGCAAGCACAGGCAGCACAGCAAGCACAGGCAGCAAGCACAGACAGCACAGCAAGCACAGGCAGCACAGCAAACGCAGGCAGCAAGCACACTCAGCACAGCAAGCACAGCAAGCACAGGCAGCAAGCACAGGCAGCACAACAAGCACAGGCAGCACAGCAAGCACAGGCAGCACAGGCAGCAAGCACAGGCAGCAAGCACAGCAAGCACAGGCAGCACAGGCAGCACAGCAAGCACAGGCAGCATAGCAAGCACAGGCAACACAGCAAGCACAGGCAGCAAGCACACTCAGCACAGCAAGCACAGGCAGCAAGCACACTCAGCGCAGCAAGCACAGGCAGCAAGCACAGGCAGCACAGCAAGTACAGGCAGCAAGCACAGGCAGCACAGCAAGCACAGGCAACAAGCACAGACAGCACAGCAAGCACAGGCAGCACAGCAAGCACAGGCAGCAAGCACACTCAGCACAGCAAGCACAGGCAGCACAGCAAGCACAGGCAGCAAGCACAGGCAGCACAACAAGCACAGGGAGCACAGCAAGCACAGGAAGCAAGCACAGCAAACACAGGCAGCACAGGCAGCACAGCAAGCACAGGCAGCATAGCAAGCACAGGCAGCACAGCAAGCACAGGCAGCAAGCACACTCAGCACAGCAAGCACAGGCAGCAAGCACACTCAGCACAGCAAGCACAGGCAGCAAGCACAGGCAGCACAGCAAGCACAGGCAGCACAGCAAGCACAGGCAGCAAGCACAGGCAGCACAGCAAGCACAGGCAGCAAGCACAGCAAGCACAGGCAGCACAGCAAGCACAGGCAGCAAGCACAGGCAGCAAGCACAGTCAGCACAGCAAGCACAGGCAGCACAGCAAGCACAGGCAGCAAGCACAGACAGCACAGCAAGCACAGGCAGCACAGCAAGCACAGGCAGCAAGCACAGGCAGCACAGCAAGCACAGGCAGCAAGCACACCCAGCACAGCATGCACAGGCAGCAAGCACAGGCAGCAGAGGCAGCAAGCACAGGCAGCACAGCAAGCACAGGCAGCACAGCAAGCACAGGCAGCACAGGCAGCACAGGAAGCAAGCATAGGCAGCACAGGAAGCAAGCATAGGCAGCAAGCACAGGCAGCACAGCAAGCACAGGCAGCAAGCACAGGCAACGCAGCAAGCACAGGCAGCAAGCACAGGCAACGCAGCAAGCACAGGCAGCACAGGCAGCACAGGCAGCACAGGCAGCAAGCACAGGCAGCACAGCAAGCACAGGCAGCAAGCACAGGCAGCACAGCAAGCACATGCAACACAGCACAGGCAGCACAGCAAGCACAGGCAGCAAGCACAGGCAGCACAGCAAGCACAGCCAGCACAGGCAGCACAGCAAGCACAGGCAGCAAGCACAGGCAGCACAGCAAGCACAGGCAGCACAGCAAAAACAGGCAGCACAGCAAGCACAGGCAGCACAGCAAGCACAGGCAACAAGCACAGGCAGCACAGCAAGCACAGGCAGCACAGGCAGCAAGCACAGGCAGCACAGCAAGCACAGGCAGCAAGCACAGGCAGCACAGCAAGCACAGGCAGCAAGCACAGACAGCACAGCAAGCACAGGCAGCAAGCACACTCAGCACAGCAAGCACAGGCAGCACAGCAAGCACAGGCGGCAAGCACAGGCAGCACAACAAGCACAGGCAGCAAGCACAGGCAGCACAGCAAGCACACGCAGCGCAGCAAGCACAGGCAGCAAGCACAGGCAGCACAGCAAGCACAGGCAGCAAGCAAAGGCAGCACAGCAAGCACAGGCAGCAAGCACAGGCAGCTCAGGCAGCACAGCAAGCACAGGCAGCACAGCAAGCACAGGCAGCAAGCACAGGCAGCACAGGCAGCAAGCACAGGCAGCACAGCAAGCACAGGCAGCAAGCACAGGCAGCACAGCAAGCACAGGCAGCACAGCAAGCACAGGCAGCAAGCACAGGCAGCTCAGGCAGCACAGCAAACACAGGCAGCACAGGCAGCAAGCACAGGCAGCTTGCACAGGCAGCATAGCAAGGCAAGCACAGGCAGCACAGCAAGCACAGGCAGCAAGCACAGGCAGCAAGCACAGGCAACAGGCACAGGCAGCGCAGCAAGCTCAGGCAGCACAGGCAGCAAGCACAGGCAGCACAGCAAGCACAGGCAGCAAGCACAGGCAGCACAGCAATCACAGGCAGCAAGCACAGGCAGCACACCAAGCACAGGCAGCACAGCAAGCACAGGCAGCACACCAAGCACAGGCAGAACAGGCAGCAAGCACAGGCAGCACATCAAGCACAGGCAGCAAGCACAGGCAGCACAGCAAGCACAGGCAGCAAACACACTCAGCACAGCAAGCACAGGCAGCACAGCAAGCACAGGCAGCAAGCACAGGCAGCACAGCAAGCACAGGCAGCAAGCACAGGCAGCAAGCACAGGCAGCACAGCAAGCACAGGCAGCAAGCACAGGCAGCGCAGCAAGCACAGGCAGCACAGCAAGCACAGGCAGCAAGCACAGACAGCACAGCAAGCACAGGCAGCGCAGCAAGCACAGGCAGCAAGCACAGGCAGCTCAGGCAGCACAGTAAGCACAGGCAGCAAGCACAGGCAGCATAGCAAGCACAGCAAGCACAGGCAGCACAGGCAGCAAGCACAGGCAGCTTGCACAGGCAGCATAGCAAGGCAAGCACAGGCAGCACAGCGAGCACAGGCAGCAAACACAGGCAGCAAGCACAGGCAACAAGCACAGGCAGCGCAGCAAGCACAGGCAGCACAGCAAGCACAGGCAGCAAGCACAGGCAGCACAGCAAACAGGCAGCAAGCACAGGCAACACAGCAAGCACAGGCAGCACAGCAAGAACAGGCAGCAAGCACAGGCAGCACAGCAAGCACAGGCTGCACAGCACAGGCAGCACAGCAAGTACAGGCAGCTTGCACAGGCAGCATAGCAAGCACAGGCAGCACAGCAAGCACAGGCAGCAAGCACAGGCAACACAGCAAGCACAGGCAGCACAGGCTGCACAGCACAGGCAGCACAGCAAGCACAGGCAGCACAGCAAGCACAGGCAGCAAGCACACTCAGCACAGCAAGCACAGGCAGCACAGCAAGCACAGGCAGCAAGCACAGGCAGCACAACAAGCACAGGCAGCACAGCAAGCACAGGCAGCACAGGCAGCAAGCACAGGCAGCAAGCACAGCAAGCACAGGCAGCACAGGCAGCACAGCAAGCACAGGCAGCATAGCAAGCACAGGCAGCACAGCAAGCACAGGCAGCAAGCACACTCAGCACAGCAAGCACAGGCAGCACAGCAAGCACAGGCAGCAAGCACAGGCAGCACAACAAGCACAGGCAGCACAGCAAGCACAGGCAGCACAGGCAGCAAGCACAGGCAGCAAGCACAGCAAGCACAGGCAGCACAGGCAGCACAGCAAGCACAGGCAGCATAGCAAGCACAGGCAGCACAGCAAGCACAGGTAGCAAGCACAGGCAGCACAGCAAGCACAGGCAGCAAGCACAGACAGCACAGCAAGCACAGGCAGCACAGCGAGCACAGGCAGCAAGCACAGGCAGCACAGCAAGCACAGGCAGCAAGCACAGGCAGCACAGCAAGCACAGGCAGCAAACACACTCAGCACAGCAAGCACAGGCAGCACAGGCAGCAAGCACAGGCAGCTCTGGCAGCACAGCAAGCACAAACAGCAAGCACAGGCAGCACACCAAGCACAGGCAGCACAGCAAGCACAGCAAGCACAGGCAGCAAGCACAGGCAACAAGCACAGGCAGCGCAGCAAGCACATGCAGCAAGCACAGGCAGCGCAGCAAGCACAGGCAGCACAGCAAGCACAGGCAGCAAGCACAGGCAGCTCTGGCAGCACAGCAAGCACAAACAGCAAACACAGGCAGCACAGCAAGCACAGGCAGCACAGCAACCACAGGCAGCAAGCACAGGCAGCACAGCAAGCACAGGCAGCACTGCAAGCACAAACAGCAAGCACAGGCAGCACAGCAAGCACAGGCAGCAAGCACAGACAGCACAGCAAGCACAGGCAGCACAGCAAGCACAGGCAGCAAGCACAGGCAGCTCAGGCAGCACAGTAAGCACAGGCAGCAAGCACAGGCAGCATAGCAAGCACAGCAAGCACAGGCAGCACAGGCAGCAAGCACAGGCAGCTTGCACAGGCAGCATAGCAAGGCAAGCACAGGCAGCACAGCGAGCACAGGCAGCAAGCACAGGCAGCAAGCACAGGCAACAAGCACAGGCAGCGCAGCAAGCACAGGCAGCACAGGCAGCAAGCACAGGCAGCACAGCAAGCACAGGCAGTACAGCAAGCACAGGCAGCAAGCACAGGCAGCACAGCAAACAGGCAGCAAGCACAGGCAACACAGCAAGCACAGGCAGCACAGCAAGCACAGGCAGCTTGCACAGGCAGCATAGCAAGCACAGGCAGCACAGCAAGCACAGGCAGCACAGCAAGCACAGGCAGCAAGCACAGGCAACACAGCAAGCACAGGCAGCACAGGCTGCACAGCACAGGCAGCACAGCAAGCACAGGCAGCACAGCAAGCACAGGCAGCTTGCACAGGCAGCATAGCAAGCACAGGCAGCAAGCACAGGCAGCACAGCAAGCACAGGCAGCAAGCACACTCAGCACAGCAAGCACAGCAAGCACAGGCAGCAAGCACAGGCAGCACAACAAGCACAGGCAGCACAGCAAGCACAGGCAGCACAGGCAGCAAGCACAGGCAGCAAGCACAGCAAGCACAGGCAGCACAGGCAGCACAGCAAGCACAGGCAGCATAGCAAGCACAGGCAGCACAGCAAGCACAGGCAGCAAGCACACTCAGCACAGCAAGCACAGGCAGCACAGCAAGCACAGGCAGCAAGCACAGGCAGCACAACAAGCACAGGCAGCACAGCAAGCACAGGCAGCACAGGCAGCAAGCACAGGCAGCACAGGCAGCACAGCAAGCACAGGCAGCATAGCAAGCACAGGCAGCACAGCAAGCACAGGCAGCAAGCACAGGCAGCACAGCAAGCACAGGCAGCAAGCACAGACAGCACAGCAAGCACAGGCAGCACAGCGAGCACAGGCAGCAAGCACAGGCAGCACAGCAAGCACAGGCAGCAAGCACAGGCAGCACAGCAAGCACAGGCAGCAAACACACTCAGCACAGCAAGCACAGGCAGCAAGCACAGGCAGCTCTAGCAGCACAGCAAGCACAAACAGCAAGCACAGGCAGCACACCAAGCACAGGCAGCACAGCAAGCACAGCAAGCACAGGCAGCAAGCACAGGCAGCACAGCAAGCACAGGCAGCACAGCAAGCACAGGCAGCAAGCACAGGCAGCACAGCAAGCACATGCAGCAAGCACAGGCAGCGCAGCAAGCACAGGCAGCACAGCAAGCACAGGCAGCAAGCAGAGGCAGCTCTGGCAGCACAGCAAGCACAAACAGCAAGCACAGGCAGCACAGCAAGCACAGGCAGCACAGCAACCACAGGCAGCAAGCACAGGCAGCACAGCAAGCACAGGCAGCACTGCAAGCACAAACAGCAAGCACAGGCAGCACAGCAAGCACAGGCAGCAAGCACAGGCAGCACAGCAAGCACAGGCAGCACAGCAAGCACAGGCAGCAAGCACAGGCAGCACAGCAAGCACACGCAGCGCAGCAAGCACAGGCAGCAAGCACAGGCAGCACAGCAAGCACAGGCAGCAAGCAAAGGCAGCACAGCAAGCACAGGCAGCAAGCACAGGCAGCTCAGGCAGCACAGCAAGCACAGGCAGCACAGCAAGCACAGGCAGCAAGCACAGGCAGCACAGCAAGCACAGGCAGCAAGCACAGGCAGCACAGCAAGCACAGGCAGCACAGCAAGCACAGGCAGCAAGCACAGGCAGCTCAGGCAGCACAGCAAGCACAGGCAGCACAGGCAGCAAGCACAGGCAGCTTGCACAGGCAGCATAGCAAGGCAAGCACAGGCAGCACAGCAAGCACAGGCAGCAAGCACAGGCAGCAAGCACAGGCAACAAGCACAGGCAGCGCAGCAAGCACAGGCAGCACAGGCAGCAAGCACAGGCAGCACAGGCAGAAAGCACAGGCAGCACAGCAAGCACAGGCAGCAAGCACAGGCAGCACAGCAAACAGGCAGCAAGCACAGGCAGCTCAGGCAGCACAGTAAGCACAGGCAGCAAGCACAGGCAGCACAGCAAGCACAGGCAGCACAGGCAGCAAGCACAGGCAGCACAGCAAGCACAGGCAGCAAGCACAGGCAGCGCAGCAAGCACAGGCAACAAGCACAGGCAGCTCAGGCAGCACAGCAAGCACAGGCAGCAAGCACAGGCAGCACAGCAAGCACAGGCAGCACAGGCAGCAAGCACAGTCAGCACAGCAAGCACAGGCAGCAAGCACGGCAGCTCAGGCAGCACAGCAAGCACAGGCAGCAAGCACAGGCAGCACAGCAAGCACAGGCAGCACAGGCAGCAAGCACAGGCAGCACAGCAAGCACAGGCAACACAGCAAGCACAGGCAGCACAGCAACCACAGGCAGCAAGCACAGGCAACACAGCAAGCACAGGCAGCACAGCAAGCACAGGCAGCAAGCACAGGCAGCGCAGCAAGCACAGGCAGCAAGCACAGGCAGCACAGCAAGCACAGGCAGCACAGGCAGCAAGCACAGTCAGCACAGTCAGCACAGCAAGCACAGGCAGCACAGGCAGCAAGCACAGTCAGCACAGCAAGCACAGGCAGCAAGCACGGCAGCTCAGGCAGCACAGCAAGCACAGGCAGCAAGCACAGGCAGCACAGCAAGCACAGGCAGCACAGCAAGCACAGGCAGCACAGGCAGCAAGCACAGGCAGCACAGCAAGCACAGGCAGCAAGCACAGGCAGCACAGCAAGCACAGGCAGCAAGCACAGGCAGCACAGCAAGCACAGGCAGCACAGCAAGCACAGGCAGCAAGCACAGGCAGCACAGCAAGCACAGGCAGCAAGCACAGGCAGCACAGCAAAAACAGGCAGCACAGCAAGCACAGGCAGCAAGCACAGGCAGCACAGCAAGCACAGGTAGCACGGGCAGCAAGCTCAGGCAGCAAGCACAGGCAGCACAGCAAGCACAGGCAGCAAGCACAGGCAGCAAGCACAGGCAGCACAGCAAGCACAGGCAGCAAGCACAGGCAGCTCAGCAAGCACAGGCAGCAAGCACATGCAGCACAGCAAGCACAGGCAGCAAGCACAGGCAGCAAGCACAGGCAGCACAGCAAGCACAGGCAGCAAGCACACTCAGCACAGCAAGCACAGGCAGTAAGCACAGGCAGCACAGGCAGCAAGCACAGGCAGCACAGGCAGCACAGCAAGCACAGGCAACAAGCACAGGCAGCACAGCAAGCACAGGCAGCACAGGCAGCAAGCACAGGCAGCACAGCAAGCACAGGCAGCAAGCACAGGCAGCACAGCAAGCACAGGCAGCAAGCACAGACAGCACAGCAAGCACAGGCAGCAAGCACACTCAGCACAGCAAGCACAGGCAGCACAGCAAGCACAGCAAGCACAGGCGGCAAGCACAGGCAGCACAACAAGCACAGGCAGCACAGGCAGCAAGCACAGGCAGCAAGCACAGCAAGCACAGGCAGCACAGGCAGCACAGCAAGCACAGGCAGCATAGCAAGCACAGGCAGCACAGCAAGCACAGGCAGCAAGCACACTCAGCACAGCAAGCACAGGCAGCAAGCACAGGCAGCACAGCAAGCACAGGCAGCAAGCACAGGCAGCACAGCAAGCACAGGCAGCAAGCACAGGCAGCACAGCAAGCACAGGCAGCACAGCAAGCACAGGCAGCAAGCACAGGCAGCACAGCAAGCACAGCAAGCACAGGCAGCAAGCACAACAAGCACAACAAGCACAGGCAGCACAGGCAGCAAGCACAGGCAGCAAGCACAGCAAGCACAGGCAGCACAGGCAGCACAGCAAGCACAGGCAGCATAGCAAGCACAGGCAGCACAGCAAGCACAGGCAGCAAGCACACTCAGCACAGCAAGCACAGGCAGCAAGCACACTCAGCACAGCAAGCACAGGCAGCAAGCACAGGCAGCACAGGCAGCAAGCACAGGCAGCACAGCAAGCACATGCAGCAAGCACAGGCAGCGCAGCAAGCACAGGCAGCACAGCAAGCACAGGCAGCAAGCACAGGCAGCTCTGGCAGCACAGCAAGCGCAAACAGCAAGCACAGGCAGCACAGCAAGCACAGGCAGCACAGCAACCACAGGCAGCAAGCACAGGCAGCACAGCAAGCATAGGCAGCACTGCAAGCACAAACAGCAAGCACAGGCAGCACAGCAAGCACAGGCAGCAAGCACAGGCAGCACAGCAAGCACAAGCAGCAAGCACAGGCAGCACAGCAAGCACAGGCAGCACAGCAAGCACAGGCAGCAAGCACAGGCAGCACAGCAAGCACACGCAGCGCAGCAAGCACAGGCAGCAAGCACAGGCAGCACAGCAAGCACAGGCAGCAAGCAAAGGCAGCACAGCAAGCACAGGCAGCAAGCACAGGCAGCTCAGGCAGCACAGCAAGCACAGGCAGCACAGCAAGCACAGGCAGCAAGCACAGGCAGCACAGGCAGCAAGCACAGGCAGCACAGCAAGCACAGGCAGCAAGCACAGGCAGCACAGCAAGCACAGGCAGCACAGCAAGCACAGGCAGCAAGCACAGGCAGCTCAGGCAGCACAGCAAACACAGGCAGCACAGGCAGCAAGCACAGGCAGCTTGCACAGGCAGCATAGCAAGGCAAGCACAGGCAGCACAGCAAGCACAGGCAGCTAGCACAGGCAGCAAGCACAGGCAACAGGCACAGGCAGCGCAGCAAGCTCAGGCAGCACAGGCAGCAAGCACAGGCAGCACAGCAAGCACAGGCAGCAAGCACAGGCAGCACAGCAATCACAGGCAGCAAGCACAGGCAGCACACCAAGCACAGGCAGCACAGCAAGCACAGGCAGCACACCAAGCACAGGCAGAACAGGCAGCAAGCACAGGCAGCACATCAAGCACAGGCAGCAAGCACAGGCAGCACAGCAAGCACAGGCAGCAAACACACTCAGCACAGCAAGCACAGGCAGCACAGCAAGCACAGGCAGCAAGCACAGGCAGCACAGCAAGCACAGGCAGCAAGCACAGGCAGCAAGCACAGGCAGCACAGCAAGCACAGGCAGCAAGCACAGGCAGCGCAGCAAGCACAGGCAGCACAGCAAGCACAGGCAGCAAGCACAGACAGCACAGCAAGCACAGGCAGCACAGCAAGCACAGGCAGCAAGCACAGGCAGCTCAGGCAGCACAGTAAGCACAGGCAGCAAGCACAGGCAGCATAGCAAGCACAGCAAGCACAGGCAGCACAGGCAGCAAGCACAGGCAGCTTGCACAGGCAGCATAGCAAGGCAAGCACAGGCAGCACAGCGAGCACAGGCAGCAAACACAGGCAGCAAGCACAGGCAACAAGCACAGGCAGCGCAGCAAGCACAGGCAGCACAGCAAGCACAGGCAGCAAGCACAGGCAGCACAGCAAACAGGCAGCAAGCACAGGCAACACAGCAAGCACAGGCAGCACAGCAAGAACAGGCAGCAAGCACAGGCAGCACAGCAAGCACAGGCTGCACAGCACAGGCAGCACAGCAAGTACAGGCAGCTTGCACAGGCAGCATAGCAAGCACAGGCAGCACAGCAAGCACAGGCAGCAAGCACAGGCAACACAGCAAGCACAGGCAGCACAGGCTGCACAGCACAGGCAGCACAGCAAGCACAGGCAGCACAGCAAGCACAGGCAGCAAGCACACTCAGCACAGCAAGCACAGGCAGCACAGCAAGCACAGGCAGCAAGCACAGGCAGCACAACAAGCACAGGCAGCACAGGCAGCAAGCACAGGCAGCAAGCACAGCAAGCACAGGCAGCACAGGCAGCACAGCAAGCACAGGCAGCATAGCAAGCACAGGCAGCACAGCAAGCACAGGCAGCAAGCACACTCAGCACAGCAAGCACAGGCAGCACAGCAAGCACAGGCAGCAAGCACAGGCAGCACAACAAGGACAGGCAGCACAGCAAGCACAGGCAGCACAGGCAGCAAGCACAGGCAGCAAGCACAGGCAGCACAGGCAGCACAGCAAGCACAGGCAGCATAGCAAGCACAGGCAGCACAGCAAGCACAGGCAGCAAGCACACTCAGCACAGCAAGCACAGGCAGCACAGCAAGCACAGGCAGCAAGCACAGGCAGCACAACAAGCACAGGCAGCACAGCAAGCACAGGCAGCACAGGCAGCAAGCACAGGCAGCAAGCACAGCAAGCACAGGCAGCACAGGCAGCACAGCAAGCACAGGCAGCATAGCAAGCACAGGCAGCACAGCAAGCACAGGCAGCAAGCACACTCAGCACAGCAAGCACAGGCAGCACAGCAAGCACAGGCAGCAAGCACAGGCAGCACAACAAGCACAGGCAGCACAGCAAGCACAGGCAGCACAGGCAGCAAGCACAGGCAGCAAGCACAGCAAGCACAGGCAGCACAGGCAGCACAGCAAGCACAGGCAGCATAGCAAGCACAGGCAGCACAGCAAGCACAGGTAGCAAGCACAGGCAGCACAGCAAGCACAGGCAGCAAGCACAGACAGCACAGCAAGCACAGGCAGCACAGCGAGCACAGGCAGCAAGCACAGGCAGCACAGCAAGCACAGGCAGCAAGCACAGGCAGCACAGCAAGCACAGGCAGCAAACACACTCAGCACAGCAAGCACAGGCAGCACAGGCAGCAAGCACAGGCAGCTCTGGCAGCACAGCAAGCACAAACAGCAAGCACAGGCAGCACACCAAGCACAGGCAGCACAGCAAGCACAGCAAGCACAGGCAGCAAGCACAGGCAACAAGCACAGGCAGCGCAGCAAGCACATGCAGCAAGCACAGGCAGCGCAGCAAGCACAGGCAGCACAGCAAGCACAGGCAGCAAGCACAGGCAGCTCTGGCAGCACAGCAAGCACAAACAGCAAACACAGGCAGCACAGCAAGCACAGGCAGCACAGCAACCACAGGCAGCAAGCACAGGCAGCACAGCAAGCACAGGCAGCACTGCAAGCACAAACAGCAAGCACAGGCAGCACAGCAAGCACAGGCAGCAAGCACAGACAGCACAGCAAGCACAGGCAGCACAGCAAGCACAGGCAGCAAGCACAGGCAGCTCAGGCAGCACAGTAAGCACAGGCAGCAAGCACAGGCAGCATAGCAAGCACAGCAAGCACAGGCAGCACAGGCAGCAAGCACAGGCAGCTTGCACAGGCAGCATAGCAAGGCAAGCACAGGCAGCACAGCGAGCACAGGCAGCAAGCACAGGCAGCAAGCACAGGCAACAAGCACAGGCAGCGCAGCAAGCACAGGCAGCACAGGCAGCAAGCACAGGCAGCACAGCAAGCACAGGCAGTACAGCAAGCACAGGCAGCAAGCACAGGCAGCACAGCAAACAGGCAGCAAGCACAGGCAACACAGCAAGCACAGGCAGCACAGCAAGCACAGGCAGCTTGCACAGGCAGCATAGCAAGCACAGGCAGCACAGCAAGCACAGGCAGCACAGCAAGCACAGGCAGCAAGCACAGGCAACACAGCAAGCACAGGCAGCACAGGCTGCACAGCACAGGCAGCACAGCAAGCACAGGCAGCACAGCAAGCACAGGCAGCTTGCACAGGCAGCATAGCAAGCACAGGCAGCAAGCACAGGCAGCACAGCAAGCACAGGCAGCAAGCACACTCAGCACAGCAAGCACAGGCAGCACAGCAAGCACAGCAAGCACAGGCAGCAAGCACAGGCAGCACAACAAGCACAGGCAGCACAGCAAGCACAGGCAGCACAGGCAGCAAGCACAGGCAGCAAGCACAGGCAGCACAGGCAGCACAGCAAGCACAGGCAGCATAGCAAGCACAGGCAGCACAGCAAGCACAGGCAGCAAGCACACTCAGCACAGCAAGCACAGGCAGCACAGCAAGCACAGGCAGCAAGCACAGGCAGCACAACAAGCACAGGCAGCACAGCAAGCACAGGCAGCACAGGCAGCAAGCACAGGCAGCACAGGCAGCACAGCAAGCACAGGCAGCAAGCACAGGCAGCACAGCAAGCACAGGCAGCAAGCACAGGCAGCACAGCAAGCACAGGCAGCAAGCACAGACAGCACAGCAAGCACAGGCAGCACAGCGAGCACAGGCAGCAAGCACAGGCAGCACAGCAAGCACAGGCAGCAAGCACAGGCAGCACAGCAAGCACAGGCAGCAAGCACAGGCAGCACACCAAGCACAGGCAGCACAGCAAGCACAGCAAGCACAGGCAGCAAGCACAGGCAGCACAGCAAGCACAGGCAGCAAGCACAGGCAGCACAGCAAGCACAGGCAGCAAGCACAGGCAGCACAGCAAGCACATGCAGCAAGCACAGGCAGCGCAGCAAGCACAGGCAGCACAGCAAGCACAGGCAGCAAGCAGAGGCAGCTCTGGCAGCACAGCAAGCACAAACAGCAAGCACAGGCAGCACAGCAAGCACAGGCAGCACAGCAACCACAGGCAGCAAGCACAGGCAGCACAGCAAGCACAGGCAGCACTGCAAGCACAAACAGCAAGCACAGGCAGCACAGCAAGCACAGGCAGCAAGCACAGGCAGCACAGCAAGCACAGGCAGCAAGCACAGGCAGCACAGCAAGCACAGGCAGCACAGCAAGCACAGGCAGCAAGCACAGGCAGCACAGCAAGCACACGCAGCGCAGCAAGCACAGGCAGCAAGCACAGGCAGCACAGCAAGCACAGGCAGCAAGCAAAGGCAGCACAGCAAGCACAGGCAGCAAGCACAGGCAGCTCAGGCAGCACAGCAAGCACAGGCAGCACAGCAAGCACAGGCAGCAAGCACAGGCAGCACAGCAAGCACAGGCAGCAAGCACAGGCAGCACAGCAAGCACAGGCAGCACAGCAAGCACAGGCAGCAAGCACAGGCAGCTCAGGCAGCACAGCAAGCACAGGCAGCACAGGCAGCAAGCACAGGCAGCTTGCACAGGCAGCATAGCAAGGCAAGCACAGGCAGCACAGCAAGCACAGGCAGCAAGCACAGGCAGCAAGCACAGGCAACAAGCACAGGCAGCGCAGCAAGCACAGGCAGCACAGGCAGCAAGCACAGGCAGCACAGCAAGCACAGGCAATACAGCAAGCACAGGCAGCAAGCACAGGCAGCACAGCAAACAGGCAGCAAGCACAGGCAACACAGCAAGCACAGGCAGCACAGCAAGAACAGGCAGCAAGCACAGGCAGCACAGCAAGCACAGGCAGCAAGCACAGGCAGCACAGCAAGCACAGGCTGCACAGCACAGGCAGCACAGCAAGCACAGGCAGCTTGCACAGGCAGCATAGCAAGCACAGGCAGCACAGCAAGCACAGGCAGCAAGCACAGGCAACACAGCAAGCACAGGCAGCACAGCAAGCACAGGCTGCACAGCACAGGCAGCACAGCAAGCACAGGCAGCTTGCACAGGCAGCATAGCAAGCACAGGCAGCAAGCACAGGCAGCACAGGCAGCAAGCACAGGCAGCACAGCAATCACAGGCAGCAAGCACAGGCAGCACACCAAGCACAGGCAGAACAGGCAGCAAGCACAGGCAGCACAGCAAGCACAGGCAGCAAGCACAGGCAGCACAGCAAGCACAGGCAGCAAACACACTCAGCACAGCAAGCACAGGCAGCACAGCAAGCACAGGCAGCAAGCACAGGCAGCACAGCAAGCACAGGCAGCAAGCACAGGCAGCACAGCAAGCACAGGCAGCAAGCACAGGCAGCACAGCAAGCACAGGCAGCAAGCACAGGCAGCGCAGCAAGCACAGGCAGCACAGCAAGCACAGGCAGCAAGCACAGACAGCACAGCAAGCACAGGCAGCACAGCAAGCACAGGCAGCTCAGGCATCACAGGCAGCTCAGGCATCACAGTAAGCACAGGCAGCAAGCACAGGCAGCGCAGCAAGCACAGGCAGCACAGCAAGCACAGGCAACAAGCACAGACAGCACAGCAAGCACAGGCAGCAAGCACAGGCAGCTCAGGCAGCACAGTAAGCACAGGCAGCAAGCACAGGCAGCACAGCAAGCACAGGCAGCACAGGCAGCAAGCACAGGCAGCACAGCAAGCACAGGCAGCAAGCACAGGCAGCGCAGCAAGCACAGGCAACAAGCACAGGCAGCTCAGGCAGCACAGCAAGCACAGGCAGCAAGCACAGGCAGCACAGCAAGCACAGGCAGCACAGGCAGCAAGCACAGTCAGCACAGCAAGCACAGGCAGCAAGCACGGCAGCTCAGGCAGCACAGCAAGCACAGGCAGCAAGCACAGGCAGCACAGCAAGCACAGGCAGCACAGCAAGCACAGGCAGCACAGGCAGCAAGCACAGGCAGCACAGCAAGCACAGGCAGCAAGCACAGGCAACACAGCAAGCACAGGCAGCACAGCAACCACAGGCAGCAAGCACAGGCAACACAGCAAGCACAGGCAGCACAGCAAGCACAGGCAGCAAGCACAGGCAGCGCAGCAAGCACAGGCAGCAAGCACAGGCAGCACAGCAAGCACAGGCAGCACAGGCAGCAAGCACAGTCAGCACAGTCAGCACAGCAAGCACAGGCAGCACAGGCAGCAAGCACAGTCAGCACAGCAAGCACAGGCAGCAAGCACGGCAGCTCAGGCAGCACAGCAAGCACAGGCAGCAAGCACAGGCAGCACAGCAAGCACAGGCAGCACAGCAAGCACAGGCAGCACAGGCAGCAAGCACAGGCAGCACAGCAAGCACAGGCAGCAAGCACAGGCAGCACAGCAAGCACAGGCAGCAAGCACAGGCAGCACAGCAAGCACAGGCAGCACAGCAAGCACAGGCAGCAAGCACAGGCAGCACAGCAAGCACAGGCAGCAAGCACAGGCAGCACAGCAAGCACAGGCAGCACAGCAAGCACAGGCAGCAAGCACAGTCAGCTCAGGCAGCACAGCAAGCACAGGCAGCACAGCAAGCACAGGCAGCAAGCACAGGCAGCTCAGGCAGCACAGCAAGCACAGGCAGCAAGCAGAGGCAGCACAGCAAGCACAGGCAGCACAGCAAGCACAGGCAGCAAGCACAGGCAGCACAGCAAACACAGGCAGCACAGCAAGCACAGGCAGCAAGCACAGGTAGCAAGCACAGGCAGCACAGCAAGCACGGGCAGCAAGCACCGGCAGCACAGCAAGCACGGGCAGCAAGCACAGGCAGCACAGCAAGCACAGGCAGCAAGCACAGGCACCACAGCAAACACAGGCAGCACAGCAAGCACAACCAGCACAGCAAGCACAGGCAGCAAGCACAGACAGCAAGCACAGGCAGCAAGCACAGGCAGCACAGCAAGCACAAACAGCAAGCACAGGCAGCACAGCAAGCACAGGCAGCAAGCACAGGCAGCAAGCACAGGCAGCACAGCAATCACAGGCAGCAAGCACACGCAGCACAACAAGCACAGGCAACAAGCACAGGCAGCTCAGGCAGCACAGCAAACACAGGCAGCACAGCAAGCACAGGCAGCAAGCACAGGCAGCAGAGGCAGCAAGGACAGGCAGCACAGCAAGCACAGGCAGCAAGCACAGGCAGCACAGCAAGCACAGGCAGCAAGCACAGGCAGCACAGCAAGCACAGGCAGCAAGCACAGGCAGCACAGCAAGCACAGGCAGCACAGCAAGCACAGGCAGCAAGCACAGGCAGCACAGCAAGCACAGGCAGCACAGGCAGCAAGCACAGGCAGCACAGCAAGCACAGGCAGCAAGCACAGGCAGCAAGCACAGGCAGCAGAGCAAGCACAGGCAGCAAGCACAGGCAGCAGAGCAAGCACAGGCAGCAAGCACAGGCAGCACAGCAAGCACAGGCAGCAAGCACAGGCAGCACAGAAAGCACAGGCAGCAAGCACAGGCAGCACAGCAAACACAGGCAGTACAGCAAGCACAAGCAGCAAGCACAGGCAGCACAGCAAGCACAGGCAGCAAGCACAGGCAGCACAGCAAGCACAGGCATGTTAGAAACCCGCAAAATAGCTCGACGAGTCCGTTTTAGCGATTCTGGGGGAAGTGCAGAGGGGTCAAGCTCCGTCCTCTTTCCAACAGGCAAAGCCTGCTCCGATCTTCTGCGAGATTCACTCTCTCATTTGTTTACAATGCTTACTCTTACTGAGACGCAGGTCAATGCACCGGCCGCCGAGGTAAACATATGAACCGCGACTCTCGGCGCCTCCAAAAGCAGGTGACACAGCAACGCACTGTCGTGTGCCACTGTAGAATTACCGCGTGTTATGGGCGAAATCAAATGCATCGCTAACAGGCAGCATAGCAAGCACAGGCAGTAAGCACAGGCAGCGCAGCAAGCACAGGCAGCACAGCAAGCACAGGCAGCAAGCACAGGCAGCAAGCACAGGCAGCTCAGGCAGCACAGGCAGCAAGCACAGGCAGCAAGCACAGGCAGCACAGCAAGCACAGGCAGCACAGCAAGCACAGGCAGCAAGCACAGGCAGCACAGCAAGCACAGCAAGCACAGGCAGCAAGCACAGTCAGCTCAGGCAGCACAGCAAGCACAGGCAGCAAGCACAGGCAGCACAGCAAGCACAGGCAGCAAGCACAGGCAGCTCAGGCAGCACAGCAAGCACAGGCAGCAAGCAGAGGCAGCACAGCAAGCACAGACAGCACAGCAAGCACAGGCAGCAAGCACAGGCAGCACAGCAAACACAGGCAGCACAGCAAGCACAGGCAGCAAGCACAGGTAGCAAGCACAGGCAGCACAGCAAGTACGGGCAGCAAGCACCGGCAGCACAGCAAGCACGGGCAGCAAGCACAGGCAGCACAGCAAGCACAGGCAGCAAGCACAGGCACCACAGCAAACACAGGCAGCACAGCAAGCACAACCAGCACAGCACAGGCAGCACAGCAAGCACAGGCAGCACAGCAAGCACAGGCAGCAAGCACAGGCAGCATAGCAAGCACAGCAAGCACAGACAGCAAGCACAGGCAGCACAGCAAGCACAAACAGCAAGCACAGGCAGCACAGCAAGCACAGGCAGCAAGCACAGGCAGCACAGCAATCACAGGCAGCACAGCAAGCACAGGCAGCAAGCACAGGCAGCACAACAAGCACAGGCAGCACAGCAAGCACAGGCAGCACAGGCAGCAAGCACAGGCAGCAAGCACAGCAAGCACAGGCAGCACAGGCAGCACAGCAAGCACAGGCAGCATAGCAAGCACAGGCAGCACAGCAAGCACAGGCAGCAAGCACACTCAGCACAGCAAGCACAGGCAGCACAGCAAGCACAGGCAGCAAGCACAGGCAGCACAACAAGCACAGGCAGCACAGCAAGCACAGGCAGCACAGGCAGCAAGCACAGGCAGCAAGCACAGCAAGCACAGGCAGCACAGGCAGCACAGCAAGCACAGGCAGCATAGCAAGCACAGGCAGCACAGCAAGCACAGGCAGCAAGCACACTCAGCACAGCAAGCACAGGCAGCACAGCAAGCACAGGCAGCAAGCACAGGCAGCACAACAAGCACAGGCAGCACAGCAAGCACAGGCAGCACAGGCAGCAAGCACAGGCAGCAAGCACAGCAAGCACAGGCAGCACAGGCAGCACAGCAAGCACAGGCAGCATAGCAAGCACAGGCAGCACAGCAAGCACAGGTAGCAAGCACAGGCAGCACAGCAAGCACAGGTAGCAAGCACAGGCAGCACAGCAAGCACAGGCAGCAAGCACAGACAGCACAGCAAGCACAGGCAGCACAGCGAGCACAGGCAGCAAGCACAGGCAGCACAGCAAGCACGGGCAGCAAGCACAGGCAGCACAGCAAGCACAGGCAGCAAACACACTCAGCACAGCAAGCACAGGCAGCACAGGCAGCAAGCACAGGCAGCTCTGGCAGCACAGCAAGCACAAACAGCAAGCACAGGCAGCACACCAAGCACAGGCAGCACAGCAAGCACAGCAAGCACAGGCAGCAAGCACAGGCAACAAGCACAGGCAGCGCAGCAAGCACATGCAGCAAGCACAGGCAGCGCAGCAAGCACAGGCAGCACAGCAAGCACAGGCAGCAAGCACAGGCAGCTCTGGCAGCACAGCAAGCACAAACAGCAAACACAGGCAGCACAGCAAGCACAGGCAGCACAGCAACCACAGGCAGCAAGCACAGGCAGCACAGCAAGCACAGGCAGCACTGCAAGCACAAACAGCAAGCACAGGCAGCACAGCAAGCACAGGCAGCAAGCACAGACAGCACAGCAAGCACAGGCAGCACAGCAAGCACAGGCAGCAAGCACAGGCAGCTCAGGCAGCACAGTAAGCACAGGCAGCAAGCACAGGCAGCATAGCAAGCACAGCAAGCACAGGCAGCACAGGCAGCAAGCACAGGCAGCTTGCACAGGCAGCATAGCAAGGCAAGCACAGGCAGCACAGCGAGCACAGGCAGCAAGCACAGGCAGCAAGCACAGGCAACAAGCACAGGCAGCGCAGCAAGCACAGGCAGCACAGGCAGCAAGCACAGGCAGCACAGCAAGCACAGGCAGTACAGCAAGCACAGGCAGCAAGCACAGGCAGCACAGCAAACAGGCAGCAAGCACAGGCAACACAGCAAGCACAGGCAGCACAGCAAGCACAGGCAGCTTGCACAGGCAGCATAGCAAGCACAGGCAGCACAGCAAGCACAGGCAGCACAGCAAGCACAGGCAGCAAGCACAGGCAACACAGCAAGCACAGGCAGCACAGGCTGCACAGCACAGGCAGCACAGCAAGCACAGGCAGCACAGCAAGCACAGGCAGCTTGCACAGGCAGCATAGCAAGCACAGGCAGCAAGCACAGGCAGCACAGCAAGCACAGGCAGCAAGCACACTCAGCACAGCAAGCACAGGCAGCACAGCAAGCACAGCAAGCACAGGCAGCAAGCACAGGCAGCACAACAAGGACAGGCAGCACAGCAAGCACAGGCAGCACAGGCAGCAAGCACAGGCAGCAAGCACAGCAAGCACAGGCAGCACAGGCAGCACAGCAAGCACAGGCAGCATAGCAAGCACAGGCAGCACAGCAAGCACCGGCAGCAAGCACAGGCAGCACAGCAAGCACAGGCAGCAAGCACAGACAGCACAGCAAGCACAGGCAGCACAGCGAGCACAGGCAGCAAGCACAGGCAGCACAGCAAGCACAGGCAGCAAGCACAGGCAGCACAGCAAGCACAGGCAGCAAACACACTCAGCACAGCAAGCACAGGCAGCAAGCACAGGCAGCTCTAGCAGCACAGCAAGCACAAACAGCAAGCACAGGCAGCACACCAAGCACAGGCAGCACAGCAAGCACAGCAAGCACAGGCAGCAAGCACAGGCAGCACAGCAAGCACAGGCAGCACAGCAAGCAAGCACAGGCAGCGCAGCAAGCACAGGCAGCACAGCAAGCACAGGCAGCAAGCAGAGGCAGCTCTGGCAGCACAGCAAGCACAAACAGCAAGCACAGGCAGCACAGCAAGCACAGGCAGCACAGCAACCACAGGCAGCAAGCACAGGCAGCACAGCAAGCACAGGCAGCACTGCAAGCACAAACAGCAAGCACAGGCAGCACAGCAAGCACAGGCAGCAAGCACAGGCAGCACAGCAAGCACAGGCAGCAAGCACAGGCAGCACAGCAAGCACAGGCAGCACACCAAGCACAGGAAGCACAGCAAGCACAGGCAGCAAGCACAGGCAGCACAGCAAGCACAGGCAACAAGCACAGGCAGCACAGCAAGCACACGCAGCGCAGCAAGCACAGGCAGCACAGCAAGCACAGGCAGCAAGCACAGGCAGCACAGCAAGCACAGACAGCAAGCACAGGCAGCTCAGGCAGCACAGCAAGCACAGGCAGCAAGCACAGGCAGCACAGCAAGCACAGGCAGCACAGCAAGCACAGGCAACAAACACAGGCAGCACAGCAAGCACAGGCAGCACAGGCAGCGCAGCAAGCACAGGCAGCACAGCAAGCACAGGCAGCAAGCACAGGCAGCAAGCACAGGCAGCTCAGGCAGCACAGGCAGCAAGCACAGGCAGCAAGCACAGGCAGCACAGCAAGCACAGGCAGCACAGCAAGCACAGGCAGCAAGCACAGGCAGCACAGCAAGCACAGCAAGCACAGGCAGCAAGCACAGTCAGCTCAGGCAGCACAGCAAGCACAGGCAGCAAGCACAGGCAGCACAGCAAGCACAGGCAGCAAGCACAGGCAGCTCAGGCAGCACAGCAAGCACAGGCAGCAAGCAGAGGCAGCACAGCAAGCACAGACAGCACAGCAAGCACAGGCAGCAAGCACAGGCAGCACAGCAAACACAGGCAGCACAGCAAGCACAGGCAGCAAGCACAGGTAGCAAGCACAGGCAGCACAGCAAGCACAGGCAGCAAGCACAGACAGCACAGCAAGCACAGGCAGCACAGCGAGCACAGGCAGCAAGCACAGGCAGCACAGCAAGCACGGGCAGCAAGCACAGGCAGCACAGCAAGCACAGGCAGCAAACACACTCAGCACAGCAAGCACAGGCAGCACAGGCAGCACAGCAAGCACAGGCAGCAAGCACAGGCAGCTCTGGCAGCACAGCAAGCACAAACAGCAAACACAGGCAGCACAGCAAGCACAGGCAGCACAGCAACCACAGGCAGCAAGCACAGGCAGCACAGCAAGCACAGGCAGCACTGCAAGCACAAACAGCAAGCACAGGCAGCACAGCAAGCACAGGCAGCAAGCACAGACAGCACAGCAAGCACAGGCAGCACAGCAAGCACAGGCAGCAAGCACAGGCAGCTCAGGCAGCACAGTAAGCACAGGCAGCAAGCACAGGCAGCATAGCAAGCACAGCAAGCACAGGCAGCACAGGCAGCAAGCACAGGCAGCTTGCACAGGCAGCATAGCAAGGCAAGCACAGGCAGCACAGCGAGCACAGGCAGCAAGCACAGGCAGCAAGCACAGGCAACAAGCACAGGCAGCGCAGCAAGCACAGGCAGCACAGGCAGCAAGCACAGGCAGCACAGCAAGCACAGGCAGTACAGCAAGCACAGGCAGCAAGCACAGGCAGCACAGCAAACAGGCAGCAAGCACAGGCAACACAGCAAGCACAGGCAGCACAGCAAGCACAGGCAGCTTGCACAGGCAGCATAGCAAGCACAGGCAGCAAGCACACTCAGCACAGCAAGCACAGGCAGCACAGCAAGCACAGCAAGCACAGGCAGCAAGCACAGGCAGCACAACAAGCACAGGCAGCACAGCAAGCACAGGCAGCACAGGCAGCAAGCACAGGCAGCAAGCACAGCAAGCACAGGCAGCACAGGCAGCACAGCAAGCACAGGCAGCATAGCAAGCACAGGCAGCACAGCAAGCACAGGCAGCAAGCACAGGCAGCACAGCAAGCACAGGCAGCAAGCACAGACAGCACAGCAAGCACAGGCAGCAAGCACAGGCAGCACAGCAAGCACAGGCAGCAAGCACAGGCAGCACAGCAAGCACAGCAAGCACAGGCAGCAAGCACAGTCAGCTCAGGCAGCACAGCAAGCACAGGCAGCAAGCACAGGCAGCACAGCAAGCACAGGCAGCAAGCACAGGCAGCTCAGGCAGCACAGCAAGCACAGGCAGCAAGCAGAGGCAGCACAGCAAGCACAGACAGCACAGCAAGCACAGGCAGCAAGCACAGGCAGCACAGCAAACACAGGCAGCACAGCAAGCACAGGCAGCAAGCACAGGTAGCAAGCACAGGCAGCACAGCAAGTACGGGCAGCAAGCACCGGCAGCACAGCAAGCACGGCCAGCAAGCACAGGCAGCACAGCAAGCACAGGCAGCAAGCACAGGCACCACAGCAAACACAGGCAGCACAGCAAGCACAACCAGCACAGCACAGGCAGCACAGCAAGCACAGGCAGCACAGCAAGCACAGGCAGCAAGCACAGGCAGCATAGCAAGCACAGCAAGCACAGACAGCAAGCACAGGCAGCACAGCAAGCACAAACAGCAAGCACAGGCAGCACAGCAAGCACAGGCAGCAAGCACAGGCAGCACAGCAATCACAGGCAGCACAGCAAGCACAGGCAGCAAGCACAGGCAGCACAACAAGCACAGGCAGCACAGCAAGCACAGGCAGCACAGGCAGCAAGCACAGGCAGCAAGCACAGCAAGCACAGGCAGCACAGGCAGCACAGCAAGCACAGGCAGCATAGCAAGCACAGGCAGCACAGCAAGCACAGGCAGCAAGCACACTCAGCACAGCAAGCACAGGCAGCACAGCAAGCACAGGCAGCAAGCACAGGCAGCACAACAAGCACAGGCAGCACAGCAAGCACAGGCAGCACAGGCAGCAAGCACAGGCAGCAAGCACAGCAAGCACAGGCAGCACAGGCAGCACAGCAAGCACAGGCAGCATAGCAAGCACAGGCAGCACAGCAAGCACAGGCAGCAAGCACACTCAGCACAGCAAGCACAGGCAGCACAGCAAGCACAGGCAGCAAGCACAGGCAGCACAACAAGCACAGGCAGCACAGCAAGCACAGGCAGCACAGGCAGCAAGCACAGGCAGCAAGCACAGCAAGCACAGGCAGCACAGGCAGCACAGCAAGCACAGGCAGCATAGCAAGCACAGGCAGCACAGCAAGCACAGGTAGCAAGCACAGGCAGCACAGCAAGCACAGGTAGCAAGCACAGGCAGCACAGCAAGCACAGGCAGCAAGCACAGACAGCACAGCAAGCACAGGCAGCACAGCGAGCACAGGCAGCAAGCACAGGCAGCACAGCAAGCACGGGCAGCAAGCACAGGCAGCACAGCAAGCACAGGCAGCAAACACACTCAGCACAGCAAGCACAGGCAGCACAGGCAGCAAGCACAGGCAGCTCTGGCAGCACAGCAAGCACAAACAGCAAGCACAGGCAGCACACCAAGCACAGGCAGCACAGCAAGCACAGCAAGCACAGGCAGCAAGCACAGGCAACAAGCACAGGCAGCGCAGCAAGCACATGCAGCAAGCACAGGCAGCGCAGCAAGCACAGGCAGCACAGCAAGCACAGGCAGCAAGCACAGGCAGCTCTGGCAGCACAGCAAGCACAAACAGCAAACACAGGCAGCACAGCAAGCACAGGCAGCACAGCAACCACAGGCAGCAAGCACAGGCAGCACAGCAAGCACAGGCAGCACTGCAAGCACAAACAGCAAGCACAGGCAGCACAGCAAGCACAGGCAGCAAGCACAGACAGCACAGCAAGCACAGGCAGCACAGCAAGCACAGGCAGCAAGCACAGGCAGCTCAGGCAGCACAGTAAGCACAGGCAGCAAGCACAGGCAGCATAGCAAGCACAGCAAGCACAGGCAGCACAGGCAGCAAGCACAGGCAGCTTGCACAGGCAGCATAGCAAGGCAAGCACAGGCAGCACAGCGAGCACAGGCAGCAAGCACAGGCAGCAAGCACAGGCAACAAGCACAGGCAGCGCAGCAAGCACAGGCAGCACAGGCAGCAAGCACAGGCAGCACAGCAAGCACAGGCAGTACAGCAAGCACAGGCAGCAAGCACAGGCAGCACAGCAAACAGGCAGCAAGCACAGGCAACACAGCAAGCACAGGCAGCACAGCAAGCACAGGCAGCTTGCACAGGCAGCATAGCAAGCACAGGCAGCACAGCAAGCACAGGCAGCACAGCAAGCACAGGCAGCAAGCACAGGCAACACAGCAAGCACAGGCAGCACAGGCTGCACAGCACAGGCAGCACAGCAAGCACAGGCAGCACAGCAAGCACAGGCAGCTTGCACAGGCAGCATAGCAAGCACAGGCAGCAAGCACAGGCAGCACAGCAAGCACAGGCAGCAAGCACACTCAGCACAGCAAGCACAGGCAGCACAGCAAGCACAGCAAGCACAGGCAGCAAGCACAGGCAGCACAACAAGGACAGGCAGCACAGCAAGCACAGGCAGCACAGGCAGCAAGCACAGGCAGCAAGCACAGCAAGCACAGGCAGCACAGGCAGCACAGCAAGCACAGGCAGCATAGCAAGCACAGGCAGCACAGCAAGCACCGGCAGCAAGCACAGGCAGCACAGCAAGCACAGGCAGCAAGCACAGACAGCACAGCAAGCACAGGCAGCACAGCGAGCACAGGCAGCAAGCACAGGCAGCACAGCAAGCACAGGCAGCAAGCACAGGCAGCACAGCAAGCACAGGCAGCAAACACACTCAGCACAGCAAGCACAGGCAGCAAGCACAGGCAGCTCTAGCAGCACAGCAAGCACAAACAGCAAGCACAGGCAGCACACCAAGCACAGGCAGCACAGCAAGCACAGCAAGCACAGGCAGCAAGCACAGGCAGCACAGCAAGCACAGGCAGCACAGCAAGCACAGGCAGCAAGCACAGGCAGCACAGCAAGCACATGCAGCAAGCACAGGCAGCGCAGCAAGCACAGGCAGCACAGCAAGCACAGGCAGCAAGCAGAGGCAGCTCTGGCAGCACAGCAAGCACAAACAGCAAGCACAGGCAGCACAGCAAGCACAGGCAGCACAGCAACCACAGGCAGCAAGCACAGGCAGCACAGCAAGCACAGGCAGCACTGCAAGCACAAACAGCAAGCACAGGCAGCACAGCAAGCACAGGCAGCAAGCACAGGCAGCACAGCAAGCACAGGCAGCAAGCACAGGCAGCACAGCAAGCACAGGCAGCACACCAAGCACAGGAAGCACAGCAAGCACAGGCAGCAAGCACAGGCAGCACAGCAAGCACAGGCAACAAGCACAGGCAGCACAGCAAGCACACGCAGCGCAGCAAGCACAGGCAGCACAGCAAGCACAGGCAGCAAGCACAGGCAGCACAGCAAGCACAGACAGCAAGCACAGGCAGCTCAGGCAGCACAGCAAGCACAGGCAGCAAGCACAGGCAGCACAGCAAGCACAGGCAGCACAGCAAGCACAGGCAACAAACACAGGCAGCACAGCAAGCACAGGCAGCACAGGCAGCGCAGCAAGCACAGGCAGCACAGCAAGCACAGGCAGCAAGCACAGGCAGCAAGCACAGGCAGCTCAGGCAGCACAGGCAGCAAGCACAGGCAGCAAGCACAGGCAGCACAGCAAGCACAGGCAGCACAGCAAGCACAGGCAGCAAGCACAGGCAGCACAGCAAGCACAGCAAGCACAGGCAGCAAGCACAGTCAGCTCAGGCAGCACAGCAAGCACAGGCAGCAAGCACAGGCAGCACAGCAAGCACAGGCAGCAAGCACAGGCAGCTCAGGCAGCACAGCAAGCACAGGCAGCAAGCAGAGGCAGCACAGCAAGCACAGACAGCACAGCAAGCACAGGCAGCAAGCACAGGCAGCACAGCAAACACAGGCAGCACAGCAAGCACAGGCAGCAAGCACAGGTAGCAAGCACAGGCAGCACAGCAAGCACAGGCAGCAAGCACAGACAGCACAGCAAGCACAGGCAGCACAGCGAGCACAGGCAGCAAGCACAGGCAGCACAGCAAGCACGGGCAGCAAGCACAGGCAGCACAGCAAGCACAGGCAGCAAACACACTCAGCACAGCAAGCACAGGCAGCACAGGCAGCACAGCAAGCACAGGCAGCAAGCACAGGCAGCTCTGGCAGCACAGCAAGCACAAACAGCAAACACAGGCAGCACAGCAAGCACAGGCAGCACAGCAACCACAGGCAGCAAGCACAGGCAGCACAGCAAGCACAGGCAGCACTGCAAGCACAAACAGCAAGCACAGGCAGCACAGCAAGCACAGGCAGCAAGCACAGACAGCACAGCAAGCACAGGCAGCACAGCAAGCACAGGCAGCAAGCACAGGCAGCTCAGGCAGCACAGTAAGCACAGGCAGCAAGCACAGGCAGCATAGCAAGCACAGCAAGCACAGGCAGCACAGGCAGCAAGCACAGGCAGCTTGCACAGGCAGCATAGCAAGGCAAGCACAGGCAGCACAGCGAGCACAGGCAGCAAGCACAGGCAGCAAGCACAGGCAACAAGCACAGGCAGCGCAGCAAGCACAGGCAGCACAGGCAGCAAGCACAGGCAGCACAGCAAGCACAGGCAGTACAGCAAGCACAGGCAGCAAGCACAGGCAGCACAGCAAACAGGCAGCAAGCACAGGCAACACAGCAAGCACAGGCAGCACAGCAAGCACAGGCAGCTTGCACAGGCAGCATAGCAAGCACAGGCAGCAAGCACACTCAGCACAGCAAGCACAGGCAGCACAGCAAGCACAGCAAGCACAGGCAGCAAGCACAGGCAGCACAACAAGCACAGGCAGCACAGCAAGCACAGGCAGCACAGGCAGCAAGCACAGGCAGCAAGCACAGCAAGCACAGGCAGCACAGGCAGCACAGCAAGCACAGGCAGCATAGCAAGCACAGGCAGCACAGCAAGCACAGGCAGCAAGCACAGGCAGCACAGCAAGCACAGGCAGCAAGCACAGACAGCACAGCAAGCACAGGCAGCACAGCGAGCACAGGCAGCAAGCACAGGCAGCACAGCAAGCACAGGCAGCAAGCACAGGCAGCACAGCAAGCACAGGCAGCAAACACACTCAGCACAGCAAGCACAGGCAGCAAGCACAGGCAGCTCTAGCAGCACAGCAAGCACAAACAGCAAGCACAGGCAGCACACCAAGCACAGGCAGCACAGCAAGCACAGCAAGCACAGGCAGCAAGCACAGGCAGCACAGCAAGCACAGGCAGCACAGCAAGCACAGGCAGCAAGCACAGGCAGCACAGCAAGCACATGCAGCAAGCACAGGCAGCGCAGCAAGCACAGGCAGCACAGCAAGCACAGGCAGCAAGCAGAGGCAGCTCTGGCAGCACAGCAAGCACAAACAGCAAGCACAGGCAGCACAGCAAGCATAGGCAGCACACCAAGCACAGGCTGCACAGCAAGCACAGGCAGCACAGCAAGCACAGGCAGCACAGGCAGCAAGCACAGGCAGCACAGCAAGCACAGGCAGCAAGCACAGGCAGCACAGCAAGCACAGGCAGCAAGCGCAGGCAGCTTGCACAGGCAGCATAGCAAGCACAGCAAGCACAGGCGGCAAGCACAGGCAGCACAGCAAGCACAGGCAGCACAGGCAGCAAGCACAGGCAGCACAGCAAGCACAGGCAGCAAGCACAGGCAGCTCAGGCAGCACAGCAAGCACAGGCAGCAAGCACAGGCAGCAAGCACAGGCAGCACAGCAAGCACAGGCAGCAAGCACAGGCAGCACAGCAAGCACAGGCAGCAAGCACAGGCAGCTCAGGCAGCACAGCAAGCACAGGCAGCAAGCACAGGCAGCACAGCAAGAACGGGCAGCACAGCAAGCACAGCTAGCACAGCAAGCACAGGCAGCAAGCACAGGCAGCAAGCACAGGCAGCACAGCAAACAGGCAGCAAGCACAGGCAACACAGCAAGAACAGGCAGCAAGCACAGGCAGCACAGCAAGCACAGGCTGCACAGCACAGGCAGCACAGCAAGCACAGGCATCATAGCAAGCACAGGCAGCACAGCAAGCACAGGCAGCAAGCACAGCAAGCACAGGCAGCAAGCACAGGCAGCACAGCAAGCACAGGCAGCACAGGCAGCAAGCACAGGCAGCACAGGCAGCAAGCACAGGCAGCGCAGCAAGCACAGGCAGCACAGCAAGCACAGGCAGCAAGCACAGGCAGCATAGCAACCACAGCAAACACAGGCAGCACAACAAGCACAGGCGGCACAGCAAGCACAGGCAGCAAGCACAGGCAGCAAGCAAAAGCAGCACAGCAAGCACAGGCAGCACAGCAAGCACAGGCAGCAAGCACAGGCAGCACAGCAAGCACAGGCAGCAAGCACAGCAAGCACAGGCAGCAAGCACAGGCAGCACAGCAAGCACAGGCAGCACAGGCAGCAAGCACAGGCAGCACAGGCAGCAAGCACAGGCAGCGCAGCAAGCACAGGCAGCACAGCAAGCACAGGCAGCAAGCACAGGCAGCATAGCAACCACAGCAAACACAGGCAGCACAACAAGCACAGGCGGCACAGCAAGCACAGGCAGCAAGCACAGGCAGCAAGCAAAAGCAGCACAGCAAGCACAGGCAGCACAGCAAGCACAGGCAGCAAGCACAGGCAGCGCAGCAAGCACAGGCAGCACAGCAAGCACAGGCAGCTCAGGCAGCACAGGCAGCAAGCACAGGCAGCAGAGCAAGCACAGGAAGCACAGCAAGCACAGGCAGCAAGCACAGGCAGCTCAGGCAGCACAGGCAGCACAGGCAGCAAGCACAGGCAGCACAGCAAGCACAGGCAGCACAGGCAACAAGCACAGGCAGCACAGCAAGCACAGGCAGCACAGCAAGAACAGGCAGCAAGCACAGGCAGCACAGAAAGCACAGGCAGCACAGCAAGCACAGCCAGCACAGCACAGGCAGCACAGCAAGCACAGGCAGCAAGCACAGGCAGCACAGCAATCACAGGCAGCAAGCACAGGCAGCACAGCAAGCACAGGCAGCAAGCACAGGCAGCACAGCAAGCACAGGCAGCAAGCACAGGCAGCACAGGCAGCAAGCACCGGCAGCACAGCAAGCACAGGCAGCAAGCACAGGCAGCACAGCAAGCACAGGCAGCACAGCAAGCACAGGCAGCACAGCAAGCACAGGCAGCAAGCACAGGCAGCTCAGGCAGCACAGCAAGCACAGGCAGCAAGCACAGGCAGCACAGCAAGCACAGGCAGCACAGCAAGAACAGGCAGCAAGCACAGGCAGCACAGCAAGCACAGGCAGCAAGCACAGGCAGCACAGCAAGCACAGGCTGCACAGCACAGGCAGCACAGCAAGCACAGGCAGCTTGCACAGGCAGCATAGCAAGCACAGGCAGCACAGCAAGCACAGGCAGCAAGCACAGGCAACACAGCAAGCACAGGCAGCACAGCAAGCACAGGCTGCACAGCACAGGCAGCACAGCAAGCACAGGCAGCACAGCAAGCACAGGCAGCTTGCACAGGCAGCATAGCAAGCACAGGCAGCAAGCACAGGCAGCACAGGCAGCAAGCACAGGCAGCACAGCAATCACAGGCAGCAAGCACAGGCAGCACACCAAGCACAGGCAGAACAGGCAGCAAGCACAGGCAGCACAGCAAGCACAGGCAGCAAGCACAGGCAGCACAGCAAGCACAGGCAGCAAACACACTCAGCACAGCAAGCACAGGCAGCACAGCAGCACAGGCAGCAAGCACAGGCAGCACAGCAAGCACAGGCAGCAAGCACAGGCAGCACAGCAAGCACAGGCAGCAAGCACAGGCAGCACAGCAAGCACAGGCAGCAAGCACAGGCAGCGCAGCAAGCACAGGCAGCACAGCAAGCACAGGCAGCAAGCACAGACAGCACAGCAAGCACAGGCAGCACAGCAAGCACAGGCAGCTCAGGCATCACAGGCAGCTCAGGCATCACAGTAAGCACAGGCAGCAAGCACAGGCAGCGCAGCAAGCACAGGCAGCACAGCAAGCACAGGCAACAAGCACAGACAGCACAGCAAGCACAGGCAGCACAGCAAGCACAGGCAGCAAGCACAGGCAGCTCAGGCAGCACAGTAAGCACAGGCAGCAAGCACAGGCAGCACAGCAAGCACAGGCAGCACAGGCAGCAAGCACAGGCAGCACAGCAAGCACAGGCAGCAAGCACAGGCAGCGCAGCAAGCACAGGCAACAAGCACAGGCAGCTCAGGCAGCACAGCAAGCACAGGCAGCAAGCACAGGCAGCACAGCAAGCACAGGCAGCACAGGCAGCAAGCACAGTCAGCACAGCAAGCACAGGCAGCAAGCACGGCAGCTCAGGCAGCACAGCAAGCACAGGCAGCAAGCACAGGCAGCACAGCAAGCACAGGCAGCACAGCAAGCACAGGCAGCACAGGCAGCAAGCACAGGCAGCACAGCAAGCACAGGCAGCAAGCACAGGCAACACAGCAAGCACAGGCAGCACAGCAACCACAGGCAGCAAGCACAGGCAACACAGCAAGCACAGGCAGCACAGCAAGCACAGGCAGCAAGCACAGGCAGCGCAGCAAGCACAGGCAGCAAGCACAGGCAGCACAGCAAGCACAGGCAGCACAGGCAGCAAGCACAGTCAGCACAGTCAGCACAGCAAGCACAGGCAGCACAGGCAGCAAGCACAGTCAGCACAGCAAGCACAGGCAGCAAGCACGGCAGCTCAGGCAGCACAGCAAGCACAGGCAGCAAGCACAGGCAGCACAGCAAGCACAGGCAGCACAGCAAGCACAGGCAGCACAGGCAGCAAGCACAGGCAGCACAGCAAGCACAGGCAGCAAGCACAGGCAGCACAGCAAGCACAGGCAGCAAGCACAGGCAGCACAGCAAGCACAGGCAGCACAGCAAGCACAGGCAGCAAGCACAGGCAGCACAGCAAGCACAGGCAGCAAGCACAGGCAGCACAGCAAGCACAGGCAGCACAGGCAGCAAGCACAGGCAGCACAGCAAGCACAGGCAGCAAGCACAGTCAGCTCAGGCAGCACAGCAAGCACAGGCAGCACAGCAAGCACAGGCAGCAAGCACAGGCAGCTCAGGCAGCACAGCAAGCACAGGCAGCAAGCAGAGGCAGCACAGCAAGCACAGGCAGCACAGCAAGCACAGGCAGCAAGCACAGGCAGCACAGCAAACACAGGCAGCACAGCAAGCACAGGCAGCAAGCACAGGTAGCAAGCACAGGCAGCACAGCAAGCACGGGCAGCAAGCACCGGCAGCACAGCAAGCACGGGCAGCAAGCACAGGCAGCACAGCAAGCACAGGCAGCAAGCACAGGCACCACAGCAAACACAGGCAGCACAGCAAGCACAACCAGCACAGCACAGGCAGCACAGCAAGCACAGGCAGCACAGCAAGCACAGGCAGCAAGCACAGACAGCAAGCACAGGCAGCACAGCAAGCACAAACAGCAAGCACAGGCAGCACAGCAAGCACAGGCAGCAAGCACAGGCAGCACAGCAATCACAGGCAGCAAGCACACGCAGCACAACAAGCACAGGCAACAAGCACAGGCAGCTCAGGCAGCACAGCAAACACAGGCAGCACAGCAAGCACAGGCAGCAAGCACAGGCAGCAGAGGCAGCAAGCACAGGCAGCACAGCAAGCACAGGCAGCAAGCACAGGCAGCACAGCAAGCACAGGCAGCAAGCACAGGCAGCACAGCAAGCACAGGCAGCAAGCACAGGCAGCACAGCAAGCACAGGCAGCACAGCAAGCACAGGCAGCAAGCACAGGCAGCACAGCAAGCACAGGCAGCACAGGCAGCAAGCACAGGCAGCACAGCAAGCACAGGCAGCAAGCACAGTCAGCTCAGGCAGCACAGCAAGCACAGGCAGCAAGCACAGGCAGCACAGCAAGCACAGGCAGCAAGCACAGGCGGCAAGCACAGGCACCACAGCAAGCACAGGCAGCACAGGCAGCAAGCACAGGCAGCACAGCAAGCACAGGCAGCAAGCACAGGCAGCTCAGGCAGCACAGCAAGCACAGGCAGCAAGCAGAGGCAGCACAGCAAGCACAGGCAGCACAGCAAGCACAAACAGCAAGCACAGGCAGCACAGCAAGCACAGGCAGCAAGCACAGGCAGCACAGCAATCACAGGCAGCAAGCACAGGCAGCACAGCAAGCACAGGCAGCAAGCACAGGCAGCACAGCAAGCACAGGCAGCAAGCACAGGCAGCACAGCAAGCACAGGCAGCAAGCACAGGCAACAAAGCAAGCACAGGCAGCACAGCAAGCACAGGCAGCAAGCACAGGCAGCACAGCAAGCACACGCAGCGCAGCAAGCACAGGCAGCAAGCACAGGCAGCACAGCAAGCACAGGCAGCAAGCATAGGCAGCTCAGGCAGCACAGCAAGCACAGGCAGCACAGGCAGCAAGCACAGGCAGCACAGCAAGCACAGGCAGCAAGCACAGATAGCTCAGGCAGCACAGCAAGTACAGGCAGCACAGGCAGCAAACACAGGCAGCACAGCAAGTACAGGCAGCAAACACAGGCAGCACAGCAAGCACAGGCAGCAAGCACAGGCAGCACAGCAAGCACAGGCAGCAAGCACGGGCAGCAAGCACAGGCAGCGCAGCAAGCACAGGCAGCACAGCAAGCACAGGCAGCAAGCACAGGCAGCACAACAAGCACAGACAGCAAGCACAGGCAGCTCAGGCAGCACAGCAAGCACAGGCAGCAAGCACAGGCAGCACAGCAAGCACAGGCAGCACAGCAAGCACAGGCAACAAACACAGGCAGCACAGCAAGCACAGGCAGCACAGGCAGCAAGCACAGGCAGCACAGCAAGCACAGGCAGCAAGCACAGGCAGCGCAGCAAGCACAGGCAGCACAGCAAGCACAGGCAGCAAGCACAGGCAGCAAGCACAGGCAGCTCAGGCAGCACAGGCAGCAAGCACAGGCAGCAAGCACAGGCAGCACAGCAAGCACAGGCAGCAAGCACAGGCAGCACAGCAAGCACAGCAAGCACAGGCAGCAAGCACAGTCAGCTCAGGCAGCACAGCAAGCACAGGCAGCAAGCACAGGCAGCACAGCAAGCACAGGCAGCAAGCACAGGCAGCTCAGGCAGCACAGCAAGCACAGGCAGCAAGCAGAGGCAGCACAGCAAGCACAGACAGCACAGCAAGCACAGGCAGCAAGCACAGGCAGCACAGCAAACACAGGCAGCACAGCAAGCACAGGCAGCAAGCACAGGTAGCAAGCACAGGCAGCACAGCAAGTACGGGCAGCAAGCACCGGCAGCACAGCAAGCACGGGCAGCAAGCACAGGCAGCACAGCAAGCACAGGCAGCAAGCACAGGCACCACAGCAAACACAGGCAGCACAGCAAGCACAACCAGCACAGCACAGGCAGCACAGCAAGCACAGGCAGCACAGCAAGCACAGGCAGCAAGCACAGGCAGCATAGCAAGCACAGCAAGCACAGACAGCAAGCACAGGCAGCACAGCAAGCACAAACAGCAAGCACAGGCAGCACAGCAAGCACAGGCAGCAAGCACAGGCAGCACAGCAATCACAGGCAGCAAGCACACGCAGCACAACAAGCACAGGCAACAAGCACAGGCAGTTCAGGCAGCACAGCAAACACAGGCAGCACAGCAAGCACAGGCAGCAAGCACAGGCAGCAGAGGCAGCAAGCACAGGCAGCACAGCAAGCACAGGCAGCAAGCACAGGCAGCACAGCAAGCACAGGCAGCAAGCACAGGCAGCAAGCACAGGCAGCACAGCAAGCACAGGCAGCAAGCACAGGCAGCACAGCAAGCACAGGCAGCACAGGCAGCAAGCACAGGCAGCACAGCAAGCACAGGCAGCAAGCACAGTCAGCTCAGGCAGCACAGCAAGCACAGGCAGCAAGCACAGGCAGCACAGCAAGCACAGGCAGCAAGCACAGGCGGCAAGCACAGGCAGCACAGCAAGCACAGGCAGCACAGGCAGCAAGCACAGGCAGCACAGCAAGCACAGGCAGCAAGCACAGGCAGCTCAGGCAGCACAGCAAGCACAGGCAGCAAGCAGAGGCAGCACAGCAAGCACAGGCAGCACAGCAAGCACAAACAGCAAGCACAGGCAGCACAGCAAGCACAGGCAGCAAGCACAGGCAGCACAGCAATCACAGGTAGCAAGCACAGGCAGCACAGCAAGCACAGGCAGCAAGCACAGGCAGCACAGCAAGCACAGGCAGCAAGCACAGGCAGCACAGCAAGCACAGGCAGCAAGCACAGGCAACACAGCAAGCACAGGCAGCACAGCAAGCACAGGCAGCAAGCACAGGCAGCACAGCAAGCACACGCAGCGCAGCAAGCACAGGCAGCAAGCACAGGCAGCACAGCAAGCACAGGCAGCAAGCACAGGCAGCAAGCAAAGGAAGCACAGCAAGCACAGGCAGCAAGCATAGGCAGCTCAGGCAGCACAGCAAGCACAGGCAGCAAGCACAGGCAGCACAGGCAGCAAGCACAGGCAGCACAGCAAGCACAGGCAGCAAGCACAGGCAGCACAGCAAGCACAGGCAGCAAGCACAGATAGCTCAGGCAGCACAGCAAGCACAGGCAGCACAGGCAGCAAGCACAGGCAGCTTGCACAGGCAGCATAGCAAGCACAGCAAGTACAGGCAGCAAACACAGGCAGCACAGCAAGCACAGGCAGCAAGCACAGGCAGCACAGCAAGCACAGGCAGCAAGCACAGGCAGCAAGCACAGGCAGCACAGCAAGCACAGGCAGCAAGCACAGGCAGCACAGCAAACACAGGCAGCACAGCAAGCACAGGCAGCACAGCAAGCACAGGCAGTACAGCAAGCACAGGCAGCAAAACAAGCAAAGGCAGCAAGCACAGGTAGCACAGCAAGCACAGGCAGCAAGCACAGGCAGCAAGCACAGGCAGCAGAGCAAGCACAGGCAGCAAGCACAGGCAGCACAGCAAGCACAGGCAGCAAGCACAGGCAGCACAGAAAGCACAGGCAGCAAGCACAGGCAGCACAGCAAACACAGGCAGTACAGCAAGCACAAGCAGCAAGCACAGGCAGCACAGCAAGCACAGGCAGCAAGCACAGGCAGCACAGCAAGCACAGGCATGTTAGAAACCCGCAAAATAGCTCGACGAGTCCGTTTTAGCGATTCTGGGGGAAGTGCAGAGGGGTCAAGCTCCGTCCTCTTTCCAACAGGCAAAGCCTGCTCCGATCTTCTGCGAGATTCACTCTCTCATTTGTTTACAATGCTTACTCTTACTGAGACGCAGGTCAATGCACCGGCCGCCGAGGTAAACATATGAACCGCGACTCTCGGCGCCTCCAAAAGCAGGTGACACAGCAACGCACTGTCGTGTGCCACTGTCGAATTACCGCGTGTTATGGGCGAAATCAAATGCATCGCTAACAGGCAGCAGAGCAAGCACAGGCAGCACAGCAAGCACAGGCAGCAAGCACAGGCAGCACAGCAAGCACAGGCAGCAAGCACAGGCAGCACAGCAAGCACAGGCAGCAAGCACAGACAGCACAGCAAGCACAGGCAGCACAGCAAGCACAGGCAGCAGAGCAAGCACAGGCAGCAAGCACAGGCAGCACAGCAAGCACAGGCAGCAAGCACAGGCAGCACAGCAAGCACAGGCAGCAAGCACAGGCAGCACAGCAAACACAGGCAGTACAGCAAGCACAGGCAGCAAGCACAGGCAGCACAGCAAGCACAGGCAGCACAGCAAGCACAGGCAGCAAACACAGGCAGCACAGCAAGCACAGACAGCACTGCACAGGCAGCACAGCAAGCTCAGGCAGCAAGCACAGGCAGCACAGCAAGCACAGGCAGCACAGCAAGCACAGGCAGCAAGCACAGGCAGCACAGCAAGCACAGGCAGCAAGCACAGGCAGCACAGGCAGCAAGCACAGGCAGCAAGCACAGGCAGCACAGCAAGCACAGACAGCACAGCAAGCACAGGCAGCAAACACAGGCAGCTCAGGCAGCACAGCAAGCACAGGCAGCACAGGCAGCAAGCACAGGCAGCTTGCACAGGCAGCATAGCAAGCACAGCAAGCACAGGCAGCAAGCACAGGCAGCACAGCAAGCACAGGCAGCAAGCACAGGCAGCACAGCAAGCACAGGCAGCACACCAAGCACACGAAGCACAGCGAGCACAGGCAGCAAGCACAGGCAGCACAGCAAGCACAGGCAACAAGCACAGGCAGCACAGCAAGCACACGCAGCGCAGCAAGCACAGGCAGCACAGCAAGCACAGGCAGCAAGCACAGGCAGCACAGCAAGCACAGACAGCAAGCACAGGCAGCTCAGGCAGCACAGCAAGCACAGGCAGCAAGCACAGGCAGCACAGCAAGCACAGGCAGCACAGCAAGCACAGGCAACAAACACAGGCAGCACAGCAAGCACAGGCAGCACAGGCAGCAAGCACAGGCAGCACAGCAAGCACAGGCAGCAAGCACAGGCAGCGCAGCAAGCACAGGCAGCACAGCAAGCACAGGCAGCAAGCACAGGCAGCAAGCACAGGCAGCTCAGGCAGCACAGGCAGCAAGCACAGGCAGCAAGCACAGGCAGCACAGCAAGCACAGGCAGCACAGCAAGCACAGGCAGCAAGCACAGGCAGCACAGCAAGCACAGGCAGCACAGGCAGCAAGCACAGGCAGCAAGCACAGGCAGCACAGCAAGCACAGGCAGCACTGCACAGGCAGCACAGCAAACACAGGCAGCACTGCACAGGCAGCACAGCAAGCACAGGCAGCACAGCAAACACAGGCAGCACAGCAAGCACAGGCAGCAAGCACAGGCATGTTAGAAACCCGCAAAATAGCTCGACGAGATGTGTTCGTTTTTTAGCGATTCTGGGGGAAGTGCAGAGGGGTCAAGCTCCGTCATCTTTCCAACAGGCAAAGCCTGCTCCGATCTTCGGCGAGATTCACTCTCGCATTTGTTTACAATGCTTACTTTTACTGAGACGCAGGTCAATGCACCGGCCGCCGAGGTAAACATATGATCCGCGACTCTCGGCGCCTCCAAAAACCGGTGACACAGCAACGCACTGTCGTGTGCCACTGTCGAATTACCGCGTGTTATGGGCGAAATCAAATGCATCGCTAACAGGCGGCACAGCAAGCACAGGCAGCACACCAAGCACAGGCAGCACAGCAAGCACAGCAAGCACAGGCAGCAAGCACAGGCAGCACAGCAAGCACAGGCAGCACAGCAAGCACAGGCAGCAAGCACAGGCAGCACAGCAAGCACAGGCAGCAAGCACAGGCAGCAAGCACAGGCAGCACAGCAAGCACAGGCAGCAAGCACAGGCAGCATAGCAAGCACAGGCATGTTAGAAACCCGCAAAATAGCTCGACGAGTTCGTTTTAGCGATTCTGGGGGAAGTGCGGAGGGGTCAAGCTCCGTCCTCTTTCCAACAGGCAAAGCCTGCTCCGATCTTCTGCGAGATTCACTCTCGCATTTGTTTACAATCCTTACTCTTACTGAGACGCAGGTCAATGCACCGGCCGCCGAGGTAAACATATGATCCGCGACTCTCGGCGCCTCCAAAAACAGGTGACACAGCAACGCACTGTCGTGTGCCACTGTCGAATTACCGCGTGTTATGGGCGAAATCAAATGCATCGCTAACAGGCAGCAGAGCAAGCACAGGCAGCACAGCAAGCACAGGCAGCAAGCACAGGCAGCACAGCAAGCACAGGCAGCAAGCACAGGCAGCACAGCAAGCACAGGCAGCAAGCACAGACAGCACAGCAAGCACAGGCAGCACAGCAAGCACAGGCAGCAGAGCAAGCACAGGCAGCAAGCACAGGCAGCACAGCAAGCACAGGCAGCAAGCACAGGCAGCACAGCAAGCACAGGCAGCAAGCACAGGCAGCACAGCAAACACAGGCAGTACAGCAAGCACAGGCAGCAAGCACAGGCAGCACAGCAAGCACAGGCAGCACAGCAAGCACAGGCAGCAAACACAGGCAGCACAGCAAGCACAGACAGCACTGCACAGGCAGCACAGCAAGCTCAGGCAGCAAGCACAGGCAGCACAGCAAGCACAGGCAGCACAGCAAGCACAGGCAGCAAGCACAGGCAGCACAGCAAGCACAGGCAGCAAGCACAGGCAGCAGAGCAAGCACAGCCAGCAAGCACAGGCAGCACAGCAAGCACAGGCAGCAAGCACAGGCAGCACAGCAAGCACAGGCAGCAAGCACAGGCAGCACAGCAAACACAGGCAGTACAGCAAGCACAGGCAGCAAGCACAGGCAGCACAGCAAGCACAGGCAGCAAGCACAGGCAGCACAGCAAGCACAGGCAGCAAGCACAGGCAGCACAGCAAGCACAGGCATGTTAGAAACCCGCAAAATAGCTCGACGAGTCCGTTTTAGCGATTCTGGGGGAAGTGCAGAGGGGTCAAGCTCCGTCCTCTTTCCAACAGGCAAAGCCTGCTCCGATCTTCTGCGAGATTCACTCTCGCATTTGTTTACAATGCTTACTCTTACTGAGACGCAGGTCAATGCACCGGCCGCCGAGGTAAACATATGATCCGCGACTCTCGGCGCCTCCAAAAACAGGTGACACAGCAACGCACTGTCGTGTGCCACTGTCGAATTACCGCGTGTTATGGGCGAAATCAAATGCATCGCTAACAGGCAGCATAGCAAGCACAGGCAGTAAGCACAGGCAGCACAGCAAGCACAGGCAGCACAGCAAGCACAGGCAGCAAGCACAGGCAGCACAGGCAGCAAGCACAGGCAGCAAGCACAGGCAGCACAGCAAGCACAGGCAGCAAGAACAGGCAGCTCAGGCAGCACAGCTTGCACAGGCAGCATAGCAAGCACAGGCAGCACAGCAAGCACAGGCAGCACAGCAAGCACAGGCAGCATAGCAAGCACAGGCAGCACAGCAAGCACAGGCAGCACAGCAAGCACAGGCAGTACAGCAAGCACAGGCAGCAAGCACAGGCAGCACAGCAAGCACAGGCAGCACAGCAAGCACAGGCAGCAAACACAGGCAGCACAGCAATCACAGGCAGCAAGCACAGGCAGCACACCAAGCACAGGCAGCACAGCAAGCACAGGCAGCACACCAAGCACAGGCAGAACAGGCAGCAAGCACAGGCAGCACAGCAAGCACAGGCAGCAAGCACAGGCAGCACAGCAAGCACAGGCAGCAAACACACTCGGCACAGCAAGCACAGGCAGCACAGCAAGCACAGGCAGCAAGCACAGGCAGCATAGCAAGCACAGCAAGCACAGGCAGCACAGCAAGCACGGGCAGCAAGCACCGGCAGCACAGCAAGCACGGGCAGCAAGCACAGGCAGCACAGCAAGCACAGGCAGCAAGCACAGGCGGCAAGCACAGGCAGCAAGCACAGGCAGCTCAGGCAGCACAGCAAGCACAGGCAGCAAGCACAGGCAGCACAGCAAGCACAGGCAGCAAGCACAGGCAGCACAGCAAGCACAGGCAGCAAGCACAGGCGGCAAGCACAGGCAGCACAGCAAGCACAGGCAGCAAGCACAGGCAGCACAGCAAGCACAGGCAGCAAGCACAGGCAGCTCAGGCAGCACAGCAAGCACAGGCAGCAAGCAGGGGCAGCACAGCAAGCACAGGCAGCGCAGCAAGCACAAACAGCAAGCACAGGCAGCACAGCAAGAACAGGCAGCAAGCACAGGCAGCACAGCAATCACAGGCAGCAAGCACAGGCAGCACAGCAAGCACAGGCAGCAAGCACAGGCAGCACAGCAAGCACAGGCAGCAAGCACAGGCAGCACAGCAAGCACAGGCAGCAAGCACAGACAGCACAGCAAGCACACGCAGCGCAGCAAGCACAGGCAGCACAGCAAGCACAGGCAGCAAGCACAGGCAGCACAGCAAGCACAGGCAGCACAGCAAGCACAGGCAACAAACACAGGCAGCACAGCAAGCACAGGCAGCACAGGCAGCAAGCACAGGCAGCACAGCAAGCACAGGCAGCAAGCACAGGCAGCGCAGCAAGCACAGGCAGCACAGCAAGCACAGGCAGCAAGCACAGGCAGCAAGCACAGGCAGCTCAGGCAGCACAGGCAGCAAGCACAGGCAGCAAGCACAGGCAGCACAGCAAGCACAGGCAGCAAGGACAGGCAGCACAGCAAGCACAGGCAGCACAGGCAGCAAGCACAGGCAGCAAGCACAGGCAGCACAGCAAGCACAGGCAGCACTGCACAGGCAGCACAGCAAACACAGGCAGCACTGCACAGGCAGCACAGCAAGCACAGGCAGCACAGCAAACACAGGCAGCACAGCAAGCACAGGCAGCAAGCACAGGCATGTTAGAAACCCGCAAAATAGCTCGACGAGATGTGTTCGTTTTTTAGCGATTCTGGGGGAAGTGCAGAGGGGTCAAGCTCCGTCATCTTTCCAACAGGCAAAGCCTGCTCCGATCTTCGGCGAGATTCACTCTCGCATTTGTTTACAATGCTTACTTTTACTGAGACGCAGGTCAATGCACCGGCCGCCGAGGTAAACATATGATCCGCGACTCTCGGCGCCTCCAAAAACCGGTGACACAGCAACGCACTGTCGTGTGCCACTGTCGAATTACCGCGTGTTATGGGCGAAATCAAATGCATCGCTAACAGGCAGCACAGCAAGCACAGGCAGCATAGCAAGCACAGGCAGCACAGCAAGCACAGGCAGCAAGCACACTCAGCACAGCAAGCACAGGCAGCACAGCAAGCACAGGCAGCAAGCACAGGCAGCACAACAAGCACAGGCAGCACAGCAAGCACAGGCAGCACAGGCAGCAAGCACAGGCAGCAAGCACAGCAAGCACAGGCAGCACAGGCAGCACAGCAAGCACAGGCAGCATAGCAAGCACAGGCAGCACAGCAAGCACAGGTAGCAAGCACAGGCAGCACAGCAAGCACAGGTAGCAAGCACAGGCAGCACAGCAAGCACAGGCAGCAAGCACAGACAGCACAGCAAGCACAGGCAGCACAGCGAGCACAGGCAGCAAGCACAGGCAGCACAGCAAGCACGGGCAGCAAGCACAGGCAGCACAGCAAGCACAGGCAGCAAACACACTCAGCACAGCAAGCACAGGCAGCACAGGCAGCAAGCACAGGCAGCTCTGGCAGCACAGCAAGCACAAACAGCAAGCACAGGCAGCACACCAAGCACAGGCAGCACAGCAAGCACAGCAAGCACAGGCAGCAAGCACAGGCAACAAGCACAGGCAGCGCAGCAAGCACATGCAGCAAGCACAGGCAGCGCAGCAAGCACAGGCAGCACAGCAAGCACAGGCAGCAAGCACAGGCAGCTCTGGCAGCACAGCAAGCACAAACAGCAAACACAGGCAGCACAGCAAGCACAGGCAGCACAGCAACCACAGGCAGCAAGCACAGGCAGCACAGCAAGCACAGGCAGCACTGCAAGCACAAACAGCAAGCACAGGCAGCACAGCAAGCACAGGCAGCAAGCACAGACAGCACAGCAAGCACAGGCAGCACAGCAAGCACAGGCAGCAAGCACAGGCAGCTCAGGCAGCACAGTAAGCACAGGCAGCAAGCACAGGCAGCATAGCAAGCACAGCAAGCACAGGCAGCACAGGCAGCAAGCACAGGCAGCTTGCACAGGCAGCATAGCAAGGCAAGCACAGGCAGCACAGCGAGCACAGGCAGCAAGCACAGGCAGCAAGCACAGGCAACAAGCACAGGCAGCGCAGCAAGCACAGGCAGCACAGGCAGCAAGCACAGGCAGCACAGCAAGCACAGGCAGTACAGCAAGCACAGGCAGCAAGCACAGGCAGCACAGCAAACAGGCAGCAAGCACAGGCAACACAGCAAGCACAGGCAGCACAGCAAGCACAGGCAGCACAGCAAGCACAGGCAGCAAGCACAGGCAACACAGCAAGCACAGGCAGCACAGGCTGCACAGCACAGGCAGCACAGCAAGCACAGGCAGCACAGCAAGCACAGGCAGCTTGCACAGGCAGCATAGCAAGCACAGGCAGCAAGCACAGGCAGCACAGCAAGCACAGGCAGCAAGCACACTCAGCACAGCAAGCACAGGCAGCACAGCAAGCACAGCAAGCACAGGCAGCAAGCACAGGCAGCACAACAAGGACAGGCAGCACAGCAAGCACAGGCAGCACAGGCAGCAAGCACAGGCAGCAAGCACAGCAAGCACAGGCAGCACAGGCAGCACAGCAAGCACAGGCAGCATAGCAAGCACAGGCAGCACAGCAAGCACCGGCAGCAAGCACAGGCAGCACAGCAAGCACAGGCAGCAAGCACAGACAGCACAGCAAGCACAGGCAGCACAGCGAGCACAGGCAGCAAGCACAGGCAGCACAGCAAGCACAGGCAGCAAGCACAGGCAGCACAGCAAGCACAGGCAGCAAACACACTCAGCACAGCAAGCACAGGCAGCAAGCACAGGCAGCTCTAGCAGCACAGCAAGCACAAACAGCAAGCACAGGCAGCACACCAAGCACAGGCAGCACAGCAAGCACAGCAAGCACAGGCAGCAAGCACAGGCAGCACAGCAAGCACAGGCAGCACAGCAAGCACAGGCAGCAAGCACAGGCAGCACAGCAAGCACATGCAGCAAGCACAGGCAGCGCAGCAAGCACAGGCAGCACAGCAAGCACAGGCAGCAAGCAGAGGCAGCTCTGGCAGCACAGCAAGCACAAACAGCAAGCACAGGCAGCACAGCAAGCACAGGCAGCACAGCAACCACAGGCAGCAAGCACAGGCAGCACAGCAAGCACAGGCAGCACTGCAAGCACAAACAGCAAGCACAGGCAGCACAGCAAGCACAGGCAGCAAGCACAGGCAGCACAGCAAGCACAGGCAGCAAGCACAGGCAGCACAGCAAGCACAGGCAGCACACCAAGCACAGGAAGCACAGCAAGCACAGGCAGCAAGCACAGGCAGCACAGCAAGCACAGGCAACAAGCACAGGCAGCACAGCAAGCACACGCAGCGCAGCAAGCACAGGCAGCACAGCAAGCACAGGCAGCAAGCACAGGCAGCACAGCAAGCACAGACAGCAAGCACAGGCAGCTCAGGCAGCACAGCAAGCACAGGCAGCAAGCACAGGCAGCACAGCAAGCACAGGCAGCACAGCAAGCACAGGCAACAAACACAGGCAGCACAGCAAGCACAGGCAGCACAGGCAGCGCAGCAAGCACAGGCAGCACAGCAAGCACAGGCAGCAAGCACAGGCAGCAAGCACAGGCAGCTCAGGCAGCACAGGCAGCAAGCACAGGCAGCAAGCACAGGCAGCACAGCAAGCACAGGCAGCAAGCACAGGCAGCACAGCAAGCACAGCAAGCACAGGCAGCAAGCACAGTCAGCTCAGGCAGCACAGCAAGCACAGGCAGCAAGCACAGGCAGCACAGCAAGCACAGGCAGCAAGCACAGGCAGCTCAGGCAGCACAGCAAGCACAGGCAGCAAGCAGAGGCAGCACAGCAAGCACAGACAGCACAGCAAGCACAGGCAGCAAGCACAGGCAGCACAGCAAACACAGGCAGCACAGCAAGCACAGGCAGCAAGCACAGGTAGCAAGCACAGGCAGCACAGCAAGCACAGGCAGCAAGCACAGACAGCACAGCAAGCACAGGCACCACAGCGAGCACAGGCAGCAAGCACAGGCAGCACAGCAAGCACGGGCAGCAAGCACAGGCAGCACAGCAAGCACAGGCAGCAAACACACTCAGCACAGCAAGCACAGGCAGCACAGGCAGCACAGCAAGCACAGGCAGCAAGCACAGGCAGCTCTGGCAGCACAGCAAGCACAAACAGCAAACACAGGCAGCACAGCAAGCACAGGCAGCACAGCAACCACAGGCAGCAAGCACAGGCAGCACAGCAAGCACAGGCAGCACTGCAAGCACAAACAGCAAGCACAGGCAGCACAGCAAGCACAGGCAGCAAGCACAGACAGCACAGCAAGCACAGGCAGCACAGCAAGCACAGGCAGCAAGCACAGGCAGCTCAGGCAGCACAGTAAGCACAGGCAGCAAGCACAGGCAGCATAGCAAGCACAGCAAGCACAGGCAGCACAGGCAGCAAGCACAGGCAGCTTGCACAGGCAGCATAGCAAGGCAAGCACAGGCAGCACAGCGAGCACAGGCAGCAAGCACAGGCAGCAAGCACAGGCAACAAGCACAGGCAGCGCAGCAAGCACAGGCAGCACAGGCAGCAAGCACAGGCAGCACAGCAAGCACAGGCAGTACAGCAAGCACAGGCAGCAAGCACAGGCAGCACAGCAAACAGGCAGCAAGCACAGGCAACACAGCAAGCACAGGCAGCACAGCAAGCACAGGCAGCTTGCACAGGCAGCATAGCAAGCACAGGCAGCAAGCACACTCAGCACAGCAAGCACAGGCAGCACAGCAAGCACAGCAAGCACAGGCAGCAAGCACAGGCAGCACAACAAGCACAGGCAGCACAGCAAGCACAGGCAGCACAGGCAGCAAGCACAGGCAGCAAGCACAGCAAGCACAGGCAGCACAGGCAGCACAGCAAGCACAGGCAGCATAGCAAGCACAGGCAGCACAGCAAGCACAGGCAGCAAGCACAGGCAGCACAGCAAGCACAGGCAGCAAGCACAGACAGCACAGCAAGCACAGGCAGCACAGCGAGCACAGGCAGCAAGCACAGGCAGCACAGCAAGCACAGGCAGCAAGCACAGGCAGCACAGCAAGCACAGGCAGCAAACACACTCAGCACAGCAAGCACAGGCAGCAAGCACAGGCAGCTCTAGCAGCACAGCAAGCACAAACAGCAAGCACAGGCAGCACACCAAGCACAGGCAGCACAGCAAGCACAGCAAGCACAGGCAGCAAGCACAGGCAGCACAGCAAGCACAGGCAGCACAGCAAGCACAGGCTGCACAGCACAGGCAGCACAGCAAGCACAGGCAGCACAGCAAGCACAGGCAGCTTGCACAGGCAGCAAGCACAGGCAGCTCAGGCAGCACAGCAAGCACAGGCAGCAAGCACAGGCAGCACAGCAAGAACGGGCAGCACAGCAAGCACAGCTAGCACAGCAAGCACAGGCAGCAAGCACAGGCAGCAAGCACAGGCAGCACAGCAAACAGGCAGCAAGCACAGGCAACACAGCAAGAACAGGCAGCAAGCACAGGCAGCACAGCAAGCACAGGCTGCACAGCACAGGCAGCACAGCAAGCACAGGCATCATAGCAAGCACAGGCAGCACAGCAAGCACAGGCAGCAAGCACAGCAAGCACAGGCAGCAAGCACAGGCAGCACAGCAAGCACAGGCAGCACAGGCAGCAAGCACAGGCAGCACAGGCAGCAAGCACAGGCAGCGCAGCAAGCACAGGCAGCACAGCAAGCACAGGCAGCAAGCACAGGCAGCATAGCAACCACAGCAAACACAGGCAGCACAACAAGCACAGGCGGCACAGCAAGCACAGGCAGCAAGCACAGGCAGCAAGCAAAAGCAGCACAGCAAGCACAGGCAGCACAGCAAGCACAGGCAGCAAGCACAGGCAGCACAGCAAGCACAGGCAGCACAGCAAGCACAGGCAGCAAGCACAGCAAGCACAGGCAGCAAGCACAGGCAGCACAGCAAGCACAGGCAGCACAGGCAGCAAGCACAGGCAGCACAGGCAGCAAGCACAGGCAGCGCAGCAAGCACAGGCAGCACAGCAAGCACAGGCAGCAAGCACAGGCAGCATAGCAACCACAGCAAACACAGGCAGCACAACAAGCACAGGCGGCACAGCAAGCACAGGCAGCAAGCACAGGCAGCAAGCAAAAGCAGCACAGCAAGCACAGGCAGCACAGCAAGCACAGGCAGCAAGCACAGGCAGCGCAGCAAGCACAGGCAGCACAGCAAGCACAGGCAGCTCAGGCAGCACAGGCAGCAAGCACAGGCAGCAGAGCAAGCACAGGAAGCACAGCAAGCACAGGCAGCAAGCACAGGCAGCTCAGGCAGCACAGGCAGCACAGGCAGCAAGCACAGGCAGCACAGCAAGCACAGGCAGCACAGGCAACAAGCACAGGCAGCACAGCAAGCACAGGCAGCACAGCAAGAACAGGCAGCAAGCACAGGCAGCACAGAAAGCACAGGCAGCACAGCAAGCACAGCCAGCACAGCACAGGCAGCACAGCAAGCACAGGCAGCAAGCACAGGCAGCACAGCAATCACAGGCAGCAAGCACAGGCAGCACAGCAAGCACAGGCAGCAAGCACAGGCAGCACAGCAAGCACAGGCAGCAAGCACAGGCAGCACAGGCAGCAAGCACCGGCAGCACAGCAAGCACAGGCAGCAAGCACAGGCAGCACAGCAAGCACAGGCAGCACAGCAAGCACAGGCAGCACAGCAAGCACAGGCAGCAAGCACAGGCAGCTCAGGCAGCACAGCAAGCACAGGCAGCAAGCACAGGCAGCACAGCAAGCACAGGCAGCACAGCAAGAACAGGCAGCAAGCACAGGCAGCACAGCAAGCACAGGCAGCAAGCACAGGCAGCACAGCAAGCACAGGCTGCACAGCACAGGCAGCACAGCAAGCACAGGCAGCTTGCACAGGCAGCATAGCAAGCACAGGCAGCACAGCAAGCACAGGCAGCAAGCACAGGCAACACAGCAAGCACAGGCAGCACAGCAAGCACAGGCTGCACAGCACAGGCAGCACAGCAAGCACAGGCAGCACAGCAAGCACAGGCAGCTTGCACAGGCAGCATAGCAAGCACAGGCAGCAAGCACAGGCAGCACAGGCAGCAAGCACAGGCAGCACAGCAATCACAGGCAGCAAGCACAGGCAGCACACCAAGCACAGGCAGAACAGGCAGCAAGCACAGGCAGCACAGCAAGCACAGGCAGCAAGCACAGGCAGCACAGCAAGCACAGGCAGCAAACACACTCAGCACAGCAAGCACAGGCAGCACAGCAGCACAGGCAGCAAGCACAGGCAGCACAGCAAGCACAGGCAGCAAGCACAGGCAGCACAGCAAGCACAGGCAGCAAGCACAGGCAGCACAGCAAGCACAGGCAGCAAGCACAGGCAGCGCAGCAAGCACAGGCAGCACAGCAAGCACAGGCAGCAAGCACAGACAGCACAGCAAGCACAGGCAGCACAGCAAGCACAGGCAGCTCAGGCATCACAGGCAGCTCAGGCATCACAGTAAGCACAGGCAGCAAGCACAGGCAGCGCAGCAAGCACAGGCAGCACAGCAAGCACAGCAAGCACAGGCAGCAAGCAGAGGCAGCACAGCAAGCACAGGCAGCACAGCAAGCACAGGCAGCAAGCACAGGCAGCACAGCAAGCACAGGCAGCAAGCACAGGCAACACAGCAAGCACAGGCAGCACAGCAACCACAGGCAGCAAGCACAGGCAACACAGCAAGCACAGGCAGCACAGCAAGCACAGGCAGCAAGCACAGGCAGCGCAGCAAGCACAGGCAGCAAGCACAGGCAGCACAGCAAGCACAGGCAGCACAGGCAGCAAGCACAGTCAGCACAGTCAGCACAGCAAGCACAGGCAGCACAGGCAGCAAGCACAGTCAGCACAGCAAGCACAGGCAGCAAGCACGGCAGCTCAGGCAGCACAGCAAGCACAGGCAGCAAGCACAGGCAGCACAGCAAGCACAGGCAGCACAGCAAGCACAGGCAGCACAGGCAGCAAGCACAGGCAGCACAGCAAGCACAGGCAGCAAGCACAGGCAGCACAGCAAGCACAGGCAGCAAGCACAGGCAGCACAGCAAGCACAGGCAGCACAGCAAGCACAGGCAGCAAGCACAGGCAGCACAGCAAGCGCAGGCAGCAAGCACAGGCAGCACAGCAAGCACAGGCAGCACAGGCAGCAAGCACAGGCAGCACAGCAAGCACAGGCAGCAAGCACAGTCAGCTCAGGCAGCACAGCAAGCACAGGCAGCACAGCAAGCACAGGCAGCAAGCACAGGCAGCTCAGGCAGCACAGCAAGCACAGGCAGCAAGCAGAGGCAGCACAGCAAGCACAGGCAGCACAGCAAGCACAGGCAGCAAGCACAGGCAGCACAGCAAACACAGGCAGCACAGCAAGCACAGGCAGCAAGCACAGGTAGCAAGCACAGGCAGCACAGCAAGCACGGGCAGCAAGCACCGGCAGCACAGCAAGCACGGGCAGCAAGCACAGGCAGCACAGCAAGCACAGGCAGCAAGCACAGGCACCACAGCAAACACAGGCAGCACAGCAAGCACAACCAGCACAGCACAGGCAGCACAGCAAGCACAGGCAGCACAGCAAGCACAGGCAGCAAGCACAGACAGCAAGCACAGGCAGCACAGCAAGCACAAACAGCAAGCACAGGCAGCACAGCAAGCACAGGCAGCAAGCACAGGCAGCACAGCAATCACAGGCAGCAAGCACACGCAGCACAACAAGCACAGGCAACAAGCACAGGCAGCTCAGGCAGCACAGCAAACACAGGCAGCACAGCAAGCACAGGCAGCAAGCACAGGCAGCAGAGGCAGCAAGCACAGGCAGCACAGCAAGCACAGGCAGCAAGCACAGGCAGCACAGCAAGCACAGGCAGCAAGCACAGGCAGCACAGCAAGCACAGGCAGCAAGCACAGGCAGCACAGCAAGCACAGGCAGCACAGCAAGCACAGGCAGCAAGCACAGGCAGCACAGCAAGCACAGGCAGCACAGGCAGCAAGCACAGGCAGCACAGCAAGCACAGGCAGCAAGCACAGTCAGCTCAGGCAGCACAGCAAGCACAGGCAGCAAGCACAGGCAGCACAGCAAGCACAGGCAGCAAGCACAGGCGGCAAGCACAGGCACCACAGCAAGCACAGGCAGCACAGGCAGCAAGCACAGGCAGCACAGCAAGCACAGGCAGCAAGCACAGGCAGCTCAGGCAGCACAGCAAGCACAGGCAGCAAGCAGAGGCAGCACAGCAAGCACAGGCAGCACAGCAAGCACAAACAGCAAGCACAGGCAGCACAGCAAGCACAGGCAGCAAGCACAGGCAGCACAGCAATCACAGGCAGCAAGCACAGGCAGCACAGCAAGCACAGGCAGCAAGCACAGGCAGCACAGCAAGCACAGGCAGCAAGCACAGGCAGCACAGCAAGCACAGGCAGCAAGCACAGGCAACAAAGCAAGCACAGGCAGCACAGCAAGCACAGGCAGCAAGCACAGGCAGCACAGCAAGCACACGCAGCGCAGCAAGCACAGGCAGCAAGCACAGGCAGCACAGCAAGCACAGGCAGCAAGCATAGGCAGCTCAGGCAGCACAGCAAGCACAGGCAGCACAGGCAGCAAGCACAGGCAGCACAGCAAGCACAGGCAGCAAGCACAGATAGCTCAGGCAGCACAGCAAGTACAGGCAGCACAGGCAGCAAACACAGGCAGCACAGCAAGTACAGGCAGCAAACACAGGCAGCACAGCAAGCACAGGCAGCAAGCACAGGCAGCACAGCAAGCACAGGCAGCAAGCACGGGCAGCAAGCACAGGCAGCGCAGCAAGCACAGGCAGCACAGCAAGCACAGGCAGCAAGCACAGGCAGCACAACAAGCACAGACAGCAAGCACAGGCAGCTCAGGCAGCACAGCAAGCAAAGGCAGCAAGCACAGGCAGCACAGCAAGCACAGGCAGCACAGCAAGCACAGGCAACAAACACAGGCAGCACAGCAAGCACAGGCAGCACAGGCAGCAAGCACAGGCAGCACAGCAAGCACAGGCAGCAAGCACAGGCAGCGCAGCAAGCACAGGCAGCACAGCAAGCACAGGCAGCAAGCACAGGCAGCAAGCACAGGCAGCTCAGGCAGCACAGGCAGCAAGCACAGGCAGCAAGCACAGGCAGCACAGCAAGCACAGGCAGCACAGCAAGCACAGGCAGCAAGCACAGGCAGCACAGCAAGCACAGCAAGCACAGGCAGCAAGCACAGTCAGCTCAGGCAGCACAGCAAGCACAGGCAGCAAGCACAGGCAGCACAGCAAGCACAGGCAGCAAGCACAGGCAGCTCAGGCAGCACAGCAAGCACAGGCAGCAAGCAGAGGCAGCACAGCAAGCACAGACAGCACAGCAAGCACAGGCAGCAAGCACAGGCAGCACAGCAAACACAGGCAGCACAGCAAGCACAGGCAGCAAGCACAGGTAGCAAGCACAGGCAGCACAGCAAGTACGGGCAGCAAGCACCGGCAGCACAGCAAGCACGGGCAGCAAGCACAGGCAGCACAGCAAGCACAGGCAGCAAGCACAGGCACCACAGCAAACACAGGCAGCACAGCAAGCACAACCAGCACAGCACAGGCAGCACAGCAAGCACAGGCAGCACAGCAAGCACAGGCAGCAAGCACAGGCAGCATAGCAAGCACAGCAAGCACAGACAGCAAGCACAGGCAGCACAGCAAGCACAAACAGCAAGCACAGGCAGCACAGCAAGCACAGGCAGCAAGCACAGGCAGCACAGCAATCACAGGCAGCAAGCACACGCAGCACAACAAGCACAGGCAACAAGCACAGGCAGTTCAGGCAGCACAGCAAACACAGGCAGCACAGCAAGCACAGGCAGCAAGCACAGGCAGCAGAGGCAGCAAGCACAGGCAGCACAGCAAGCACAGGCAGCAAGCACAGGCAGCACAGCAAGCACAGGCAGCAAGCACAGGCAGCAAGCACAGGCAGCACAGCAAGCACAGGCAGCAAGCACAGGCAGCACAGCAAGCACAGGCAGCACAGGCAGCAAGCACAGGCAGCACAGCAAGCACAGGCAGCAAGCACAGTCAGCTCAGGCAGCACAGCAAGCACAGGCAGCAAGCACAGGCAGCACAGCAAGCACAGGCAGCAAGCACAGGCGGCAAGCACAGGCAGCACAGCAAGCACAGGCAGCACAGGCAGCAAGCACAGGCAGCACAGCAAGCACAGGCAGCAAGCACAGGCAGCTCAGGCAGCACAGCAAGCACAGGCAGCAAGCAGAGGCAGCACAGCAAGCACAGGCAGCACAGCAAGCACAAACAGCAAGCACAGGCAGCACAGCAAGCACAGGCAGCAAGCACAGGCAGCACAGCAATCACAGGTAGCAAGCACAGGCAGCACAGCAAGCACAGGCAGCAAGCACAGGCAGCACAGCAAGCACAGGCAGCAAGCACAGGCAGCACAGCAAGCACAGGCAGCAAGCACAGGCAACACAGCAAGCACAGGCAGCACAGCAAGCACAGGCAGCAAGCACAGGCAGCACAGCAAGCACACGCAGCGCAGCAAGCACAGGCAGCACAGGCAGCAAGCACAGGCAGCACAGCAAGCACAGGCAGCAAGCACAGGCAACACAGCAAGCACAGGCAGCACAGCAACCACAGGCAGCAAGCACAGGCAACACAGCAAGCACAGGCAGCACAGCAAGCACAGGCAGCAAGCACAGGCAGCACAGCAAGCACAGGCAGCACAGCAAGCACAGGCAGCACAGGCAGCAAGCACAGGCAGCACAGCAAGCACAGGCAGCAAGCACAGGCAACACAGCAAGCACAGGCAGCACAGCAACCACAGGCAGCAAACACAGGCAGCACAGCAAGCACAGGCAGCAAGCACAGGTAGCAAGCACAGGCAGCACAGCAAGCACAGGCAGCAAGCACAGACAGCACAGCAAGCACAGGCAGCACAGCGAGCACAGGCAGCAAGCACAGGCAGCACAGCAAGCACGGGCAGCAAGCACAGGCAGCACAGCAAGCACAGGCAGCAAACACACTCAGCACAGCAAGCACAGGCAGCACAGGCAGCACAGCAAGCACAGGCAGCAAGCACAGGCAGCTCTGGCAGCACAGCAAGCACAAACAGCAAACACAGGCAGCACAGCAAGCACAGGCAGCACAGCAACCACAGGCAGCAAGCACAGGCAGCACAGCAAGCACAGGCAGCACTGCAAGCACAAACAGCAAGCACAGGCAGCACAGCAAGCACAGGCAGCAAGCACAGACAGCACAGCAAGCACAGGCAGCACAGCAAGCACAGGCAGCAAGCACAGGCAGCTCAGGCAGCACAGTAAGCACAGGCAGCAAGCACAGGCAGCATAGCAAGCACAGCAAGCACAGGCAGCACAGGCAGCAAGCACAGGCAGCTTGCACAGGCAGCATAGCAAGGCAAGCACAGGCAGCACAGCGAGCACAGGCAGCAAGCACAGGCAGCAAGCACAGGCAACAAGCACAGGCAGCGCAGCAAGCACAGGCAGCACAGGCAGCAAGCACAGGCAGCACAGCAAGCACAGGCAGTACAGCAAGCACAGGCAGCAAGCACAGGCAGCACAGCAAACAGGCAGCAAGCACAGGCAACACAGCAAGCACAGGCAGCACAGCAAGCACAGGCAGCTTGCACAGGCAGCATAGCAAGCACAGGCAGCAAGCACACTCAGCACAGCAAGCACAGGCAGCACAGCAAGCACAGCAAGCACAGGCAGCAAGCACAGGCAGCACAACAAGCACAGGCAGCACAGCAAGCACAGGCAGCACAGGCAGCAAGCACAGGCAGCAAGCACAGCAAGCACAGGCAGCACAGGCAGCACAGCAAGCACAGGCAGCATAGCAAGCACAGGCAGCACAGCAAGCACAGGCAGCAAGCACAGGCAGCACAGCAAGCACAGGCAGCAAGCACAGACAGCACAGCAAGCACAGGCAGCACAGCGAGCACAGGCAGCAAGCACAGGCAGCACAGCAAGCACAGGCAGCAAGCACAGGCAGCACAGCAAGCACAGGCAGCAAACACACTCAGCACAGCAAGCACAGGCAGCAAGCACAGGCAGCTCTAGCAGCACAGCAAGCACAAACAGCAAGCACAGGCAGCACACCAAGCACAGGCAGCACAGCAAGCACAGCAAGCACAGGCAGCAAGCACAGGCAGCACAGCAAGCACAGGCAGCACAGCAAGCACAGGCAGCAAGCACAGGCAGCACAGCAAGCACATGCAGCAAGCACAGGCAGCGCAGCAAGCACAGGCAGCACAGCAAGCACAGGCAGCAAGCAGAGGCAGCTCTGGCAGCACAGCAAGCACAAACAGCAAGCACAGGCAGCACAGCAAGCATAGGCAGCACACCAAGCACAGGCTGCACAGCAAGCACAGGCAGCACAGCAAGCACAGGCAGCACAGGCAGCAAGCACAGGCAGCACAGCAAGCACAGGCAGCAAGCACAGGCAGCACAGCAAGCACAGGCAGCAAGCGCAGGCAGCTTGCACAGGCAGCATAGCAAGCACAGCAAGCACAGGCGGCAAGCACAGGCAGCACAGCAAGCACAGGCAGCACAGGCAGCAAGCACAGGCAGCACAGCAAGCACAGGCAGCAAGCACAGGCAGCTCAGGCAGCACAGCAAGCACAGGCAGCAAGCACAGGCAGCAAGCACAGGCAGCACAGCAAGCACAGGCAGCAAGCACAGGCAGCACAGCAAGCACAGGCAGCAAGCACAGGCAGCTCAGGCAGCACAGCAAGCACAGGCAGCAAGCACAGGCAGCACAGCAAGAACGGGCAGCACAGCAAGCACAGCTAGCACAGCAAGCACAGGCAGCAAGCACAGGCAGCACAGCAAGCACAGGCAGCACAGCAAGCACAGGCAGCAAGCACAGCAAGCACAGGCAGCAAGCACAGGCAGCACAGCAAGCACAGGCAGCACAGGCAGCAAGCACAGGCAGCACAGGCATCATAGCAAGCACAGGCAGCACAGCAAGCACAGGCAGCAAGCACAGCAAGCACAGGCAGCAAGCACAGGCAGCACAGCAAGCACAGGCAGCACAGGCAGCAAGCACAGGCAGCACAGGCAGCAAGCACAGGCAGCGCAGCAAGCACAGGCAGCACAGCAAGCACAGGCAGCAAGCACAGGCAGCATAGCAACCACAGCAAACACAGGCAGCACAACAAGCACAGGCGGCACAGCAAGCACAGGCAGCAAGCACAGGCAGCAAGCAAAAGCAGCACAGCAAGCACAGGCAGCACAGCAAGCACAGGCAGCAAGCACAGGCAGCACAGCAAGCACAGGCAGCACAGCAAGCACAGGCAGCAAGCACAGCAAGCACAGGCAGCAAGCACAGGCAGCACAGCAAGCACAGGCAGCACAGGCAGCAAGCACAGGCAGCACAGGCAGCAAGCACAGGCAGCGCAGCAAGCACAGGCAGCACAGCAAGCACAGGCAGCAAGCACAGGCAGCATAGCAACCACAGCAAACACAGGCAGCACAACAAGCACAGGCGGCACAGCAAGCACAGGCAGCAAGCACAGGCAGCAAGCAAAAGCAGCACAGCAAGCACAGGCAGCACAGCAAGCACAGGCAGCAAGCACAGGCAGCGCAGCAAGCACAGGCAGCACAGCAAGCACAGGCAGCTCAGGCAGCACAGGCAGCAAGCACAGGCAGCAGAGCAAGCACAGGAAGCACAGCAAGCACAGGCAGCAAGCACAGGCAGCTCAGGCAGCACAGGCAGCACAGGCAGCAAGCACAGGCAGCACAGCAAGCACAGGCAGCACAGGCAACAAGCACAGGCAGCACAGCAAGCACAGGCAGCACAGCAAGAACAGGCAGCAAGCACAGGCAGCACAGAAAGCACAGGCAGCACAGCAAGCACAGCCAGCACAGCACAGGCAGCACAGCAAGCACAGGCAGCAAGCACAGGCAGCACAGCAATCACAGGCAGCAAGCACAGGCAGCACAGCAAGCACAGGCAGCAAGCACAGGCAGCACAGCAAGCACAGGCAGCAAGCACAGGCAGCACAGGCAGCAAGCACCGGCAGCACAGCAAGCACAGGCAGCAAGCACAGGCAGCACAGCAAGCACAGGCAGCACAGCAAGCACAGGCAGCACAGCAAGCACAGGCAGCAAGCACAGGCAGCTCAGGCAGCACAGCAAGCACAGGCAGCAAGCACAGGCAGCACAGCAAGCACAGGCAGCACAGCAAGAACAGGCAGCAAGCACAGGCAGCACAGCAAGCACAGGCAGCAAGCACAGGCAGCACAGCAAGCACAGGCTGCACAGCACAGGCAGCACAGCAAGCACAGGCAGCTTGCACAGGCAGCATAGCAAGCACAGGCAGCACAGCAAGCACAGGCAGCAAGCACAGGCAACACAGCAAGCACAGGCAGCACAGCAAGCACAGGCTGCACAGCACAGGCAGCACAGCAAGCACAGGCAGCACAGCAAGCACAGGCAGCTTGCACAGGCAGCATAGCAAGCACAGGCAGCAAGCACAGGCAGCACAGGCAGCAAGCACAGGCAGCACAGCAATCACAGGCAGCAAGCACAGGCAGCACACCAAGCACAGGCAGAACAGGCAGCAAGCACAGGCAGCACAGCAAGCACAGGCAGCAAGCACAGGCAGCACAGCAAGCACAGGCAGCAAACACACTCAGCACAGCAAGCACAGGCAGCACAGCAGCACAGGCAGCAAGCACAGGCAGCACAGCAAGCACAGGCAGCAAGCACAGGCAGCACAGCAAGCACAGGCAGCAAGCACAGGCAGCACAGCAAGCACAGGCAGCAAGCACAGGCAGCGCAGCAAGCACAGGCAGCACAGCAAGCACAGGCAGCAAGCACAGACAGCACAGCAAGCACAGGCAGCACAGCAAGCACAGGCAGCTCAGGCATCACAGGCAGCTCAGGCATCACAGTAAGCACAGGCAGCAAGCACAGGCAGCGCAGCAAGCACAGGCAGCACAGCAAGCACAGGCAACAAGCACAGACAGCACAGCAAGCACAGGCAGCACAGCAAGCACAGGCAGCAAGCACAGGCAGCTCAGGCAGCACAGTAAGCACAGGCAGCAAGCACAGGCAGCACAGCAAGCACAGGCAGCACAGGCAGCAAGCACAGGCAGCACAGCAAGCACAGGCAGCAAGCACAGGCAGCGCAGCAAGCACAGGCAACAAGCACAGGCAGCTCAGGCAGCACAGCAAGCACAGGCAGCAAGCACAGGCAGCACAGCAAGCACAGGCAGCACAGGCAGCAAGCACAGTCAGCACAGCAAGCACAGGCAGCAAGCACGGCAGCTCAGGCAGCACAGCAAGCACAGGCAGCAAGCACAGGCAGCACAGCAAGCACAGGCAGCACAGCAAGCACAGGCAGCACAGGCAGCAAGCACAGGCAGCACAGCAAGCACAGGCAGCAAGCACAGGCAACACAGCAAGCACAGGCAGCACAGCAACCACAGGCAGCAAGCACAGGCAACACAGCAAGCACAGGCAGCACAGCAAGCACAGGCAGCAAGCACAGGCAGCGCAGCAAGCACAGGCAGCAAGCACAGGCAGCACAGCAAGCACAGGCAGCACAGGCAGCAAGCACAGTCAGCACAGTCAGCACAGCAAGCACAGGCAGCACAGGCAGCAAGCACAGTCAGCACAGCAAGCACAGGCAGCAAGCACGGCAGCTCAGGCAGCACAGCAAGCACAGGCAGCAAGCACAGGCAGCACAGCAAGCACAGGCAGCACAGCAAGCACAGGCAGCACAGGCAGCAAGCACAGGCAGCACAGCAAGCACAGGCAGCAAGCACAGGCAGCACAGCAAGCACAGGCAGCAAGCACAGGCAGCACAGCAAGCACAGGCAGCACAGCAAGCACAGGCAGCAAGCACAGGCAGCACAGCAAGCACAGGCAGCAAGCACAGGCAGCACAGCAAGCACAGGCAGCACAGGCAGCAAGCACAGGCAGCACAGCAAGCACAGGCAGCAAGCACAGTCAGCTCAGGCAGCACAGCAAGCACAGGCAGCACAGCAAGCACAGGCAGCAAGCACAGGCAGCTCAGGCAGCACAGCAAGCACAGGCAGCAAGCAGAGGCAGCACAGCAAGCACAGGCAGCACAGCAAGCACAGGCAGCAAGCACAGGCAGCACAGCAAACACAGGCAGCACAGCAAGCACAGGCAGCAAGCACAGGTAGCAAGCACAGGCAGCACAGCAAGCACGGGCAGCAAGCACCGGCAGCACAGCAAGCACGGGCAGCAAGCACAGGCAGCACAGCAAGCACAGGCAGCAAGCACAGGCACCACAGCAAACACAGGCAGCACAGCAAGCACAACCAGCACAGCACAGGCAGCACAGCAAGCACAGGCAGCACAGCAAGCACAGGCAGCAAGCACAGACAGCAAGCACAGGCAGCACAGCAAGCACAAACAGCAAGCACAGGCAGCACAGCAAGCACAGGCAGCAAGCACAGGCAGCACAGCAATCACAGGCAGCAAGCACACGCAGCACAACAAGCACAGGCAACAAGCACAGGCAGCTCAGGCAGCACAGCAAACACAGGCAGCACAGCAAGCACAGGCAGCAAGCACAGGCAGCAGAGGCAGCAAGCACAGGCAGCACAGCAAGCACAGGCAGCAAGCACAGGCAGCACAGCAAGCACAGGCAGCAAGCACAGGCAGCACAGCAAGCACAGGCAGCACAGCAAGCACAGGCAGCACAGCAAGCACAGGCAGCAAGCACAGGCAGCACAGGCAGCACAGGCAGCAAGCACAGGCAGCACAGCAAGCACAGGCAGCAAGCACAGTCAGCTCAGGCAGCACAGCAAGCACAGGCAGCAAGCACAGGCAGCACAGCAAGCACAGGCAGCAAGCACAGGCGGCAAGCACAGGCACCACAGCAAGCACAGGCAGCACAGGCAGCAAGCACAGGCAGCACAGCAAGCACAGGCAGCAAGCACAGGCAGCTCAGGCAGCACAGCAAGCACAGGCAGCAAGCAGAGGCAGCACAGCAAGCACAGGCAGCACAGCAAGCACAAACAGCAAGCACAGGCAGCACAGCAAGCACAGGCAGCAAGCACAGGCAGCACAGCAATCACAGGCAGCAAGCACAGGCAGCACAGCAAGCACAGGCAGCAAGCACAGGCAGCACAGCAAGCACAGGCAGCAAGCACAGGCAGCACAGCAAGCACAGGCAGCAAGCACAGGCAACAAAGCAAGCACAGGCAGCACAGCAAGCACAGGCAGCAAGCACAGGCAGCACAGCAAGCACACGCAGCGCAGCAAGCACAGGCAGCAAGCACAGGCAGCACAGCAAGCACAGGCAGCAAGCATAGGCAGCTCAGGCAGCACAGCAAGCACAGGCAGCACAGGCAGCAAGCACAGGCAGCACAGCAAGCACAGGCAGCAAGCACAGATAGCTCAGGCAGCACAGCAAGTACAGGCAGCACAGGCAGCAAACACAGGCAGCACAGCAAGTACAGGCAGCAAACACAGGCAGCACAGCAAGCACAGGCAGCAAGCACAGGCAGCACAGCAAGCACAGGCAGCAAGCACGGGCAGCAAGCACAGGCAGCGCAGCAAGCACAGGCAGCACAGCAAGCACAGGCAGCAAGCACAGGCAGCACAACAAGCACAGACAGCAAGCACAGGCAGCTCAGGCAGCACAGCAAGCAAAGGCAGCAAGCACAGGCAGCACAGCAAGCACAGGCAGCACAGCAAGCACAGGCAACAAACACAGGCAGCACAGCAAGCACAGGCAGCACAGGCAGCAAGCACAGGCAGCACAGCAAGCACAGGCAGCAAGCACAGGCAGCGCAGCAAGCACAGGCAGCACAGCAAGCACAGGCAGCAAGCACAGGCAGCAAGCACAGGCAGCTCAGGCAGCACAGGCAGCAAGCACAGGCAGCAAGCACAGGCAGCACAGCAAGCACAGGCAGCACAGCAAGCACAGGCAGCAAGCACAGGCAGCACAGCAAGCACAGCAAGCACAGGCAGCAAGCACAGTCAGCTCAGGCAGCACAGCAAGCACAGGCAGCAAGCACAGGCAGCACAGCAAGCACAGGCAGCAAGCACAGGCAGCTCAGGCAGCACAGCAAGCACAGGCAGCAAGCAGAGGCAGCACAGCAAGCACAGACAGCACAGCAAGCACAGGCAGCAAGCACAGGCAGCACAGCAAACACAGGCAGCACAGCAAGCACAGGCAGCAAGCACAGGTAGCAAGCACAGGCAGCACAGCAAGTACGGGCAGCAAGCACCGGCAGCACAGCAAGCACGGGCAGCAAGCACAGGCAGCACAGCAAGCACAGGCAGCAAGCACAGGCACCACAGCAAACACAGGCAGCACAGCAAGCACAACCAGCACAGCACAGGCAGCACAGCAAGCACAGGCAGCACAGCAAGCACAGGCAGCAAGCACAGGCAGCATAGCAAGCACAGCAAGCACAGACAGCAAGCACAGGCAGCACAGCAAGCACAAACAGCAAGCACAGGCAGCACAGCAAGCACAGGCAGCAAGCACAGGCAGCACAGCAATCACAGGCAGCAAGCACACGCAGCACAACAAGCACAGGCAACAAGCACAGGCAGTTCAGGCAGCACAGCAAACACAGGCAGCACAGCAAGCACAGGCAGCAAGCACAGGCAGCAGAGGCAGCAAGCACAGGCAGCACAGCAAGCACAGGCAGCAAGCACAGGCAGCACAGCAAGCACAGGCAGCAAGCACAGGCAGCAAGCACAGGCAGCACAGCAAGCACAGGCAGCAAGCACAGGCAGCACAGCAAGCACAGGCAGCACAGGCAGCAAGCACAGGCAGCACAGCAAGCACAGGCAGCAAGCACAGTCAGCTCAGGCAGCACAGCAAGCACAGGCAGCAAGCACAGGCAGCACAGCAAGCACAGGCAGCAAGCACAGGCGGCAAGCACAGGCAGCACAGCAAGCACAGGCAGCACAGGCAGCAAGCACAGGCAGCACAGCAAGCACAGGCAGCAAGCACAGGCAGCTCAGGCAGCACAGCAAGCACAGGCAGCAAGCAGAGGCAGCACAGCAAGCACAGGCAGCACAGCAAGCACAAACAGCAAGCACAGGCAGCACAGCAAGCACAGGCAGCAAGCACAGGCAGCACAGCAATCACAGGTAGCAAGCACAGGCAGCACAGCAAGCACAGGCAGCAAGCACAGGCAGCACAGCAAGCACAGGCAGCAAGCACAGGCAGCACAGCAAGCACAGGCAGCAAGCACAGGCAACACAGCAAGCACAGGCAGCACAGCAAGCACAGGCAGCAAGCACAGGCAGCACAGCAAGCACACGCAGCGCAGCAAGCACAGGCAGCAAGCACAGGCAGCACAGCAAGCACAGGCAGCAAGCACAGGCAGCAAGCAAAGGAAGCACAGCAAGCACAGGCAGCAAGCATAGGCAGCTCAGGCAGCACAGCAAGCACAGGCAGCAAGCACAGGCAGCACAGGCAGCAAGCACAGGCAGCACAGCAAGCACAGGCAGCAAGCACAGGCAGCACAGCAAGCACAGGCAGCAAGCACAGATAGCTCAGGCAGCACAGCAAGCACAGGCAGCACAGGCAGCAAGCACAGGCAGCTTGCACAGGCAGCATAGCAAGCACAGCAAGTACAGGCAGCAAACACAGGCAGCACAGCAAGCACAGGCAGCAAGCACAGGCAGCACAGCAAGCACAGGCAGCAAGCACAGGCAGCAAGCACAGGCAGCACAGCAAGCACAGGCAGCAAGCACAGGCAGCACAGCAAACACAGGCAGCACAGCAAGCACAGGCAGCACAGCAAGCACAGGCAGTACAGCAAGCACAGGCAGCAAAACAAGCAAAGGCAGCAAGCACAGGTAGCACAGCAAGCACAGGCAGCAAGCACAGGCAGCAAGCACAGGCAGCAGAGCAAGCACAGGCAGCAAGCACAGGCAGCACAGCAAGCACAGGCAGCAAGCACAGGCAGCACAGAAAGCACAGGCAGCAAGCACAGGCAGCACAGCAAACACAGGCAGTACAGCAAGCACAAGCAGCAAGCACAGGCAGCACAGCAAGCACAGGCAGCAAGCACAGGCAGCACAGCAAGCACAGGCATGTTAGAAACCCGCAAAATAGCTCGACGAGTCCGTTTTAGCGATTCTGGGGGAAGTGCAGAGGGGTCAAGCTCCGTCCTCTTTCCAACAGGCAAAGCCTGCTCCGATCTTCTGCGAGATTCACTCTCTCATTTGTTTACAATGCTTACTCTTACTGAGACGCAGGTCAATGCACCGGCCGCCGAGGTAAACATATGAACCGCGACTCTCGGCGCCTCCAAAAGCAGGTGACACAGCAACGCACTGTCGTGTGCCACTGTAGAATTACCGCGTGTTATGGGCGAAATCAAATGCATCGCTAACAGGCAGCATAGCAAGCACAGGCAGTAAGCACAGGCAGCACAGCAAGCACAGGCAGCACAGCAAGCACGGGCAGCAAGCACAGGCAGCACAGGCAGCAAGCACAGGCAGCAAGCACAGGCAGCACAGCAAGCACAGACAGCACAGCAAGCACAGGCAGCAAACACAGGCAGCTCAGGCAGCACAGCAAGCACAGGCAGCACAGGCAGCAAGCACAGGCAGCTTGCACAGGCAGCATAGCAAGCACAGCAAGCACAGGCAGCAAGCACAGGCAGCACAGCAAGCACAGGCAGCAAGCACAGGCAGCACAGCAAGCACAGGCAGCACACCAAGCACACGAAGCACAGCGAGCACAGGCAGCAAGCACAGGCAGCACAGCAAGCACAGGCAACAAGCACAGGCAGCACAGCAAGCACACGCAGCGCAGCAAGCACAGGCAGCACAGCAAGCACAGGCAGCAAGCACAGGCAGCACAGCAAGCACAGACAGCAAGCACAGGCAGCTCAGGCAGCACAGCAAGCACAGGCAGCAAGCACAGGCAGCACAGCAAGCACAGGCAGCACAGCAAGCACAGGCAACAAACACAGGCAGCACAGCAAGCACAGGCAGCACAGGCAGCAAGCACAGGCAGCACAGCAAGCACAGGCAGCAAGCACAGGCAGCGCAGCAAGCACAGGCAGCACAGCAAGCACAGGCAGCAAGCACAGGCAGCAAGCACAGGCAGCTCAGGCAGCACAGGCAGCAAGCACAGGCAGCAAGCACAGGCAGCACAGCAAGCACAGGCAGCACAGCAAGCACAGGCAGCAAGCACAGGCAGCACAGCAAGCACAGGCAGCACAGGCAGCAAGCACAGGCAGCAAGCACAGGCAGCACAGCAAGCACAGGCAGCACTGCACAGGCAGCACAGCAAACACAGGCAGCACTGCACAGGCAGCACAGCAAGCACAGGCAGCACAGCAAACACAGGCAGCACAGCAAGCACAGGCAGCACAGCAAACACAGGCAGCACAGCAAGCACAGGCAGCAAGCACAGGCATGTTAGAAACCCGCAAAATAGCTCGACGAGATGTGTTCGTTTTTTAGCGATTCTGGGGGAAGTGCAGAGGGGTCAAGCTCCGTCATCTTTCCAACAGGCAAAGCCTGCTCCGATCTTCGGCGAGATTCACTCTGGCATTTGTTTACAATGCTTACTTTTACTGAGACGCAGGTCAATGCACCGGCCGCCGAGGTAAACATATGATCCGCGACTCTCGGCGCCTCCAAAAACCGGTGACACAGCAACGCACTGTCGTGTGCCACTGTCGAATTACCGCGTGTTATGGGCGAAATCAAATGCATCGCTAACAGGCGGCACAGCAAGCACAGGCAGCACACCAAGCACAGGCAGCACAGCAAGCACAGCAAGCACAGGCAGCAAGCACAGGCAGCACAGCAAGCACAGGCAGCACAGCAAGCACAGGCAGCAAGCACAGGCAGCACAGCAAGCACAGGCAGCAAGCACAGGCAGCAAGCACAGGCAGCACAGCAAGCACAGGCAGCAAGCACAGGCAGCATAGCAAGCACAGGCATGTTAGAAACCCGCAAAATAGCTCGACGAGTTCGTTTTAGCGATTCTGGGGGAAGTGCGGAGGGGTCAAGCTCCGTCCTCTTTCCAACAGGCAAAGCCTGCTCCGATCTTCTGCGAGATTCACTCTCGCATTTGTTTACAATCCTTACTCTTACTGAGACGCAGGTCAATGCACCGGCCGCCGAGGTAAACATATGATCCGCGACTCTCGGCGCCTCCAAAAACAGGTGACACAGCAACGCACTGTCGTGTGCCACTGTCGAATTACCGCGTGTTATGGGCGAAATCAAATGCATCGCTAACAGGCAGCAGAGCAAGCACAGGCAGCACAGCAAGCACAGGCAGCAAGCACAGGCAGCACAGCAAGCACAGGCAGCAAGCACAGGCAGCACAGCAAGCACAGGCAGCAAGCACAGACAGCACAGCAAGCACAGGCAGCACAGCAAGCACAGGCAGCAGAGCAAGCACAGGCAGCAAGCACAGGCAGCACAGCAAGCACAGGCAGCAAGCACAGGCAGCACAGCAAGCACAGGCAGCAAGCACAGGCAGCACAGCAAACACAGGCAGTACAGCAAGCACAGGCAGCAAGCACAGGCAGCACAGCAAGCACAGGCAGCACAGCAAGCACAGGCAGCAAACACAGGCAGCACAGCAAGCACAGACAGCACTGCACAGGCAGCACAGCAAGCTCAGGCAGCAAGCACAGGCAGCACAGCAAGCACAGGCAGCACAGCAAGCACAGGCAGCAAGCACAGGCAGCACAGCAAGCACAGGCAGCAAGCACAGGCAGCAGAGCAAGCACAGCCAGCAAGCACAGGCAGCACAGCAAGCACAGGCAGCAAGCACAGGCAGCACAGCAAGCACAGGCAGCAAGCACAGGCAGCACAGCAAACACAGGCAGTACAGCAAGCACAGGCAGCAAGCACAGGCAGCACAGCAAGCACAGGCAGCAAGCACAGGCAGCACAGCAAGCACAGGCAGCAAGCACAGGCAGCACAGCAAGCACAGGCATGTTAGAAACCCGCAAAATAGCTCGACGAGTCCGTTTTAGCGATTCTGGGGGAAGTGCAGAGGGGTCAAGCTCCGTCCTCTTTCCAACAGGCAAAGCCTGCTCCGATCTTCTGCGAGATTCACTCTCGCATTTGTTTACAATGCTTACTCTTACTGAGACGCAGGTCAATGCACCGGCCGCCGAGGTAAACATATGATCCGCGACTCTCGGCGCCTCCAAAAACAGGTGACACAGCAACGCACTGTCGTGTGCCACTGTCGAATTACCGCGTGTTATGGGCGAAATCAAATGCATCGCTAACAGGCAGCATAGCAAGCACAGGCAGTAAGCACAGGCAGCACAGCAAGCACAGGCAGCACAGCAAGCACAGGCAGCAAGCACAGGCAGCACAGCAAACACAGGCAGTACAGCAAGCACAGGCAGCAAGCACAGGCAGCACAGCTTGCACAGGCAGCATAGCAAGCACAGGCAGCACAGCAAGCACAGGCAGCACAGCAAGCACAGGCAGCATAGCAAGCACAGGCAGCACAGCAAGCACAGGCAGCACAGCAAGCACAGGCAGTACAGCAAGCACAGGCAGCAAGCACAGGCAGCACAGCAAGCACAGGCAGCACAGCAAGCACAGGCAGCAAACACAGGCAGCACAGCAATCACAGGCAGCAAGCACAGGCAGCACACCAAGCACAGGCAGCACAGCAAGCACAGGCAGCACACCAAGCACAGGCAGAACAGGCAGCAAGCACAGGCAGCACAGCAAGCACAGGCAGCAAGCACAGGCAGCACAGCAAGCACAGGCAGCAAACACACTCGGCACAGCAAGCACAGGCAGCACAGCAAGCACAGGCAGCAAGCACAGGCAGCATAGCAAGCACAGCAAGCACAGGCAGCACAGCAAGCACGGGCAGCAAGCACCGGCAGCACAGCAAGCACGGGCAGCAAGCACAGGCAGCACAGCAAGCACAGGCAGCAAGCACAGGCGGCAAGCACAGGCAGCAAGCACAGGCAGCTCAGGCAGCACAGCAAGCACAGGCAGCAAGCACAGGCAGCAAGCACAGGCAGCACAGCAAGCACAGGCAGCAAGCACAGGCGGCAAGCACAGGCAGCACAGCAAGCACAGGCAGCAAGCACAGGCAGCACAGCAAGCACAGGCAGCAAGCACAGGCAGCTCAGGCAGCACAGCAAGCACAGGCAGCAAGCAGGGGCAGCACAGCAAGCACAGGCAGCGCAGCAAGCACAAACAGCAAGCACAGGCAGCACAGCAAGAACAGGCAGCAAGCACAGGCAGCACAGCAATCACAGGCAGCAAGCACAGGCAGCACAGCAAGCACAGGCAGCAAGCACAGGCAGCACAGCAAGCACAGGCAGCAAGCACAGGCAGCACAGCAAGCACAGGCAGCAAGCACAGACAGCACAGCAAGCACAGGCAGCACAGCAAGCACAGGCAGCAAGCACAGGCAGCTCAGGCAGCACAGCAAGCACAGGCAGCAAGCACAGGCAGCACAGCAAGCACAGGCAGCAAGCACAGGCAGCAAGCACAGGCAGCACAGCAAGCACAGGCAGCACAGCAAGCACAGGCAGCAAGCACAGGCAGCAAGCACAGGCAGCGCAGCAAGCACAGGCAGCACAGCAAGCACAGGCAGCAAGCACAGACAGCACAGCAAGCACAGGCAGCACAGCAAGCACAGGCAGCAAGCACAGGCAGCTCAGGCAGCACAGTAAGCACAGGCAGCAAGCACAGGCAGCACAGCAAGCACAGGCAGCACAGGCAGCAAGCACAGGCAGCACAGCAAGCACAGGCAGCACAGGCAGCAAGCACAGGCAGCGCAGCAAGCACAGGCAACAAGCACAGGCAGCACAGCAAGCACAGGCAGCACAGCAAGCACAGGCAGCACAGGCAGCAAGCACAGGCAGCGCAGCAAGCACAGGCAACAAGCACAGGCAGCACAGCAAGCACAGGCAGCACAGGCAGCAAGCACAGTCAGCACAGCAAGCACAGGCAGCAAGCACAGGCAGCTCAGGCAGCACAGCAAGCACAGGCAGCAAGCACAGGCAGCACAGCAAGCACAGGCAGCACAGGCAGCAAGCACAGGCAGCACAGCAAGCACAGGCAGCACAGGCAGCAAGCACAGGCAGCACAGCAAGCACAGGCAGCACAGCAAGCACAGGCAGCAAGCACAGGCAGCGCAGCAAGCACAGGCAGCTCAGGCAGCACAGCAAGCACAGGCAGCACAGGCAGCAAGCACAGGCAGCTTGCACAGGCAGCACAGGCAGCAAGCACAGGCAGCTTGCACAGGCAGCATAGCAAGCACAGCAAGCACAGGCAGCAAGCACAGGCAGCACAGCAAGCACAGGCAGCAAGCACAGACAGCACAGCAAGCACAGGCAGCACAGCAAGCACAGGCAGCTCAGGCAGCACAGTAAGCACAGGCAGCAAGCACAGGCAGCACAGCAAGCACAGGCAGCACAGGCAGCAAGCACAGGCAGCACAGCAAGCACAGGCAGCAAGCACAGGCAGCGCAGCAAGCACAGGCAGCAAGCACAGGCAGCTCAGGCAGCACAGCAAGCACAGGCAGCACAGGCAGCAAGCACAGGCAGCTTGCACAGGCAGCATAGCAAGCACAGCAAGCACAGGCAGCAAGCACAGGCAGCACAGCAAGCACAGGCAGCAAGCACAGGCAGCACAGCAAGCACAGGCAGCAAGCACAGGCAGCAAGCACAGGCAACAAGCACAGGCAGCGCAGCAAGCACAGGCAGCACAGGCACCAAGCACAGGCAGCACAGCAAGCACAGGCAGTACAGCAAGCACAGGCAGCAAGCACAGGCAGCACAGCAAACAGGCAGCAAGCACAGGCAACACAGCAAGCACAGGCAGCATAGCAAGAACAGGCAGCAAGCACAGGCAGCACAGCAAGCACAGGCTGCACAGCACAGGCAGCAAAGCAAGCACAGGCTGCACAGCACAGGCAGCAAAGCAAGCACAGGCAGCTTGCACAGGCAGCATAGCAAGCACAGGCAGCACAGCAAGCACAGGCAGCAAGCACAGGCAACACAGCAATCACAGGCAGCACAGCAAGAACAGGCAGCAAGCACAGGCAGCACAGCAAGCACAGGCTGCACAGCACAGGCAGCACAGCAAGCACAGGCAGCACAGCAAGCACAGGCAGCAAGCACAGGCAGCACAGCAAGCACAGGCAGCACAGGCAGCAAGCACAGGCAGCTTGCACAGGCAGCATAGCAAGCACAGCAAGTACAGGCAGCAAACACAGGCAGCACAGCAAGCACAGGCAGCAAGCACAGGCAGCACAGCAAGCACAGGCAGCAAGCACAGGCAGCAAGCACAGGCAGCACAGCAAGCACAGGCAGCAAGCACAGGCAGCACAGCAAACACAGGCAGCACAGCAAGCACAGGCAGCACAGCAAGCACAGGCAGTACAGCAAGCACAGGCAGCAAAACAAGCAAAGGCAGCAAGCACAGGTAGCACAGCAAGCACAGGCAGCAAGCACAGGCAGCAGAGCAAGCACAGGCAGCAAGCACAGGCAGCAGAGCAAGCACAGGCAGCAAGCACAGGCAGCACAGCAAGCACAGGCAGCAAGCACAGGCAGCACAGAAAGCACAGGCAGCAAGCACAGGCAGCACAGCAAACACAGGCAGTACAGCAAGCACAAGCAGCAAGCACAGGCAGCACAGCAAGCACAGGCAGCAAGCACAGGCAGCACAGCAAGCACAGGCATGTTAGAAACCCGCAAAATAGCTCGACGAGTCCGTTTTAGCGATTCTGGGGGAAGTGCAGAGGGGTCAAGCTCCGTCCTCTTTCCAACAGGCAAAGCCTGCTCCGATCTTCTGCGAGATTCACTCTCTCATTTGTTTACAATGCTTACTCTTACTGAGACGCAGGTCAATGCACCGGCCGCCGAGGTAAACATATGAACCGCGACTCTCGGCGCCTCCAAAAGCAGGTGACACAGCAACGCACTGTCGTGTGCCACTGTAGAATTACCGCGTGTTATGGGCGAAATCAAATGCATCGCTAACAGGCAGCATAGCAAGCACAGGCAGTAAGCACAGGCAGCACAGCAAGCACAGGCAGCACAGCAAGCACGGGCAGCAAGCACAGGCAGCACAGGCAGCAAGCACAGGCAGCAAGCACAGGCAGCACAGCAAGCACAGACAGCACAGCAAGCACAGGCAGCAAACACAGGCAGCTCAGGCAGCACAGCAAGCACAGGCAGCACAGGCAGCAAGCACAGGCAGCTTGCACAGGCAGCATAGCAAGCACAGCAAGCACAGGCAGCAAGCACAGGCAGCACAGCAAGCACAGGCAGCAAGCACAGGCAGCACAGCAAGCACAGGCAGCACACCAAGCACAGGAAGCACAGCAAGCACAGGCAGCAAGCACAGGCAGCACAGCAAGCACAGGCAACAAGCACAGGCAGCACAGCAAGCACACGCAGCGCAGCAAGCACAGGCAGCACAGCAAGCACAGGCAGCAAGCACAGGCAGCACAGCAAGCACAGACAGCAAGCACAGGCAGCTCAGGCAGCACAGCAAGCACAGGCAGCAAGCACAGGCAGCACAGCAAGCACAGGCAGCACAGCAAGCACAGGCAACAAACACAGGCAGCACAGCAAGCACAGGCAGCACAGGCAGCAAGCACAGGCAGCACAGCAAGCACAGGCAGCAAGCACAGGCAGCGCAGCAAGCACAGGCAGCACAGCAAGCACAGGCAGCAAGCACAGGCAGCAAGCACAGGCAGCTCAGGCAGCACAGGCAGCAAGCACAGGCAGCAAGCACAGGCAGCACAGCAAGCACAGGCAGCACAGCAAGCACAGGCAGCAAGGACAGGCAGCACAGCAAGCACAGGCAGCACAGGCAGCAAGCACAGGCAGCAAGCACAGGCAGCACAGCAAGCACAGGCAGCACTGCACAGGCAGCACAGCAAACACAGGCAGCACTGCACAGGCAGCACAGCAAGCACAGGCAGCACAGCAAACACAGGCAGCACAGCAAGCACAGGCAGCAAGCACAGGCATGTTAGAAACCCGCAAAATAGCTCGACGAGATGTGTTCGTTTTTTAGCGATTCTGGGGGAAGTGCAGAGGGGTCAAGCTCCGTCATCTTTCCAACAGGCAAAGCCTGCTCCGATCTTCGGCGAGATTCACTCTCGCATTTGTTTACAATGCTTACTTTTACTGAGACGCAGGTCAATGCACCGGCCGCCGAGGTAAACATATGATCCGCGACTCTCGGCGCCTCCAAAAACCGGTGACACAGCAACGCACTGTCGTGTGCCACTGTCGAATTACCGCGTGTTATGGGCGAAATCAAATGCATCGCTAACAGGCAGCACAGCAAGCACAGGCAGCACACCAAGCACAGGCAGCACAGCAAGCACAGCAAGCACAGGCAGCAAGCACAGGCAGCACAGCAAGCACAGGCAGCACAGCAAGCACAGGCAGCAAGCACAGGCAGCAAAGCAAGCACAGGCAGCAAGCACAGGCAGCAAGCACAGGCAGCACAGCAAGCACAGGCAGCAAGCACAGGCAGCATAGCAAGCACAGGCATGTTAGAAACCCGCAAAATAGCTCGACGAGTTCGTTTTAGCGATTCTGGGGGAAGTGCGGAGGGGTCAAGCTCCGTCCTCTTTCCAACAGGCAAAGCCTGCTCCGATCTTCTGCGAGATTCACTCTCGCATTTGTTTACAATGCTTACTCTTACTGAGACGCAGGTCAATGCACCGGCCGCCGAGGTAAACATATGATCCGCGACTCTCGGCGCCTCCAAAAACAGGTGACACAGCAACGCACTGTCGTGTGCCACTGTCGAATTACCGCGTGTTATGGGCGAAATCAAATGCATCGCTAACAGGCAGCAGAGCAAGCACAGGCAGCACAGCAAGCACAGGCAGCAAGCACAGGCAGCACAGCAAGCACAGGCAGCAAGCACAGGCAGCACAGCAAGCACAGGCAGCAAGCACAGACAGCACAGCAAGCACAGGCAGCACAGCAAGCACAGGCAGCAGAGCAAGCACAGGCAGCAAGCACAGGCAGCACAGCAAGCACAGGCAGCAAGCACAGGCAGCACAGCAAGCACAGGCAGCAAGCACAGGCAGCACAGCAAACACAGGCAGTACAGCAAGCACAGGCAGCAAGCACAGGCAGCACAGCAAGCACAGGCAGCACAGCAAGCACAGGCAGCAAACACAGGCAGCACAGCAAGCACAGACAGCACTGCACAGGCAGCACAGCAAGCTCAGGCAGCAAGCACAGGCAGCACAGCAAGCACAGGCAGCACAGCAAGCACAGGCAGCAAGCACAGGCAGCACAGCAAGCACAGGCAGCTAGCACAGGCAGCAGAGCAAGCACAGCCAGCAAGCACAGGCAGCACAGCAAGCACAGGCAGCAAGCACAGGCAGCACAGCAAGCACAGGCAGCAAGCACAGGCAGCACAGCAAACACAGGCAGTACAGCAAGCACAGGCAGCAAGCACAGGCAGCACAGCAAGCACAGGCAGCAAGCACAGGCAGCACAGCAAGCACAGGCAGCAAGCACAGGCAGCACAGCAAGCACAGGCATGTTAGAAACCCGCAAAATAGCTCGACGAGTCCGTTTTAGCGATTCTGGGGGAAGTGCAGAGGGGTCAAGCTCCGTCCTCTTTCCAACAGGCAAAGCCTGCTCCGATCTTCTGCGAGATTCACTCTCGCATTTGTTTACAATGCTTACTCTTACTGAGACGCAGGTCAATGCACCGGCCGCCGAGGTAAACATATGATCCGCGACTCTCGGCGCCTCCAAAAACAGGTGACACAGCAACGCACTGTCGTGTGCCACTGTCGAATTACCGCGTGTTATGGGCGAAATCAAATGCATCGCTAACAGGCAGCATAGCAAGCACAGGCAGTAAGCACAGGCAGCACAGCAAGCACAGGCAGCACAGCAAGCACAGGCAGCAAGCACAGGCAGCACAGGCAGCAAGCACAGGCAGCAAGCACAGGCAGCACAGCAAGCACAGGCAGCAAGAACAGGCAGCTCAGGCAGCACAGCTTGCACAGGCAGCATAGCAAGCACAGGCAGCACAGCAAGCACAGGCAGCACAGCAAGCACAGGCAGCATAGCAAGCACAGGCAGCACAGCAAGCACAGGCAGCACAGCAAGCACAGGCAGTACAGCAAGCACAGGCAGCAAGCACAGGCAGCACAGCAAGCACAGGCAGCACAGCAAGCACAGGCAGCAAACACAGGCAGCACAGCAAGCACAGGCAGCACAGCAAGCACAGGCAGCAAGCACAGGCAGCACAGCAAACACAGGCAGTACAGCAAGCACAGGCAGCAAGCACAGGCAGCACAGCAAGCACAGGCAGCACAGCAAGCACAGGCAGCAAACACAGGCAGCACAGCAAGCACAGGCAGCTTGCACAGGCAGCATAGCAAGCACAGGCAGCAAGCACAGGCAGCACAGCAAGCACAGGCAGCAAGCACAGGCAGCACAGCAATCACAGGCAGCAAGCACAGGCAGCACACCAAGCACAGGCAGCACAGCAAGCACAGGCAGCACACCAAGCACAGGCAGAACAGGCAGCAAGCACAGGCAGCACAGCAAGCACAGGCAGCAAGCACAGGCAGCACAGCAAGCACAGGCAGCAAACACACTCGGCACAGCAAGCACAGGCAGCACAGCGAGCACAGGCAGCAAGCACAGGCAGCATAGCAAGCACAGCAAGCACAGGCAGCAAGCACAGGCAGCACAGCAAGCACAAACAGCAAGCACAGGCAGCACAGCAAGCACAGGCAGCAAGCACAGGCAGCTCAGGCAGCACAGCAAGCACAGGCGGCAAGCACAGGCAGCACAGCAAGCACAGGCAGCAAGCACAGGCAGCACAGCAAGCACAGGCAGCACAGGCAGCAAGCACAGTCAGCACAGCAAGCACAGGCAGCAAGCACAGGCAGCACAGCAAGCAACAGGCAGCAAGCACAGGCAGCACAGCAAACACAGGCAGCAAGCACAGGTAGCAAGCACAGGCAGCACAGCAAGCACGGGCAGCAAGCCCCGGCAGCACAGCAAGCACGGGCAGCAAGCACAGGCAGCACAGCAAGCACAGGCAGCAAGCACAGGCGGCAAGCACAGGCAGCAAGCACAGGCAGCTCAGGCAGCACAGCAAGCACAGGCAGCAAGCACAGGCAGCACAGCAAGCACAGGCAGCAAGCACAGGCAGCACAGCAAGCACAGGCAGCAAGCACAGGCGGCAAGCACAGGCAGCACAGCAAGCACAGGCAGCAAGCACAGGCAGCACAGCAAGCACAGGCAGCAAGCACAGGCAGCTCAGGCAGCACAGCAAGCACAGGCAGCAAGCAGGGGCAGCACAGCAAGCACAGGCAGCGCAGCAAGCACAAACAGCAAGCACAGGCAGCACAGCAAGAACAGGCAGCAAGCACAGGCAGCACAGCAATCACAGGCAGCAAGCACAGGCAGCACAGCAAGCACAGGCAGCAAGCACAGGCAGCACAGCAAGCACAGGCAGCAAGCACAGGCAGCACAGCAAGCACAGGCAGCAAGCACAGACAGCACAGCAAGCACAGGCAGCACAGCAAGCACAGGCAGCAAGCACAGGCAGCTCAGGCAGCACAGCAAGCACAGGCAGCAAGCACAGGCAGCACAGCAAGCACAGGCAGCAAGCACAGGCAGCAAGCACAGGCAGCACAGCAAGCACAGGCAGCACAGCAAGCACAGGCAGCAAGCACAGGCAGCAAGCACAGGCAGCGCAGCAAGCACAGGCAGCACAGCAAGCACAGGCAGCAAGCACAGACAGCACAGCAAGCACAGGCAGCACAGCAAGCACAGGCAGCAAGCACAGGCAGCTCAGGCAGCACAGTAAGCACAGGCAGCAAGCACAGGCAGCACAGCAAGCACAGGCAGCACAGGCAGCAAGCACAGGCAGCACAGCAAGCACAGGCAGCACAGGCAGCAAGCACAGGCAGCGCAGCAAGCACAGGCAACAAGCACAGGCAGCACAGCAAGCACAGGCAGCACAGCAAGCACAGGCAGCACAGGCAGCAAGCACAGGCAGCGCAGCAAGCACAGGCAACAAGCACAGGCAGCACAGCAAGCACAGGCAGCACAGGCAGCAAGCACAGTCAGCACAGCAAGCACAGGCAGCAAGCACAGGCAGCTCAGGCAGCACAGCAAGCACAGGCAGCAAGCACAGGCAGCACAGCAAGCACAGGCAGCACAGCAAGCACAGGCAGCACAGGCAGCAAGCACAGGCAGCACAGCAAGCACAGGCAGCACAGCAAGCACAGGCAGCACAGGCAGCAAGCACAGGCAGCACAGCAAGCACAGGCAGCACAGCAAGCACAGGCAGCAAGCACAGGCAGCGCAGCAAGCACAGGCAGCTCAGGCAGCACAGCAAGCACAGGCAGCACAGGCAGCAAGCACAGGCAGCTTGCACAGGCAGCACAGGCAGCAAGCACAGGCAGCTTGCACAGGCAGCATAGCAAGCACAGCAAGCACAGGCAGCAAGCACAGGCAGCACAGCAAGCACAGGCAGCAAGCACAGACAGCACAGCAAGCACAGGCAGCACAGCAAGCACAGGCAGCTCAGGCAGCACAGTAAGCACAGGCAGCAAGCACAGGCAGCACAGCAAGCACAGGCAGCACAGGCAGCAAGCACAGGCAGCACAGCAAGCACAGGCAGCAAGCACAGGCAGCGCAGCAAGCACAGGCAGCAAGCACAGGCAGCTCAGGCAGCACAGCAAGCACAGGCAGCACAGGCAGCAAGCACAGGCAGCTTGCACAGGCAGCATAGCAAGCACAGCAAGCACAGGCAGCAAGCACAGGCAGCACAGCAAGCACAGGCAGCAAGCACAGGCAGCACAGCAAGCACAGGCAGCAAGCACAGGCAGCAAGCACAGGCAACAAGCACAGGCAGCGCAGCAAGCACAGGCAGCACAGGCACCAAGCACAGGCAGCACAGCAAGCACAGGCAGTACAGCAAGCACAGGCAGCAAGCACAGGCAGCACAGCAAACAGGCAGCAAGCACAGGCAACACAGCAAGCACAGGCAGCATAGCAAGAACAGGCAGCAAGCACAGGCAGCACAGCAAGCACAGGCTGCACAGCACAGGCAGCAAAGCAAGCACAGGCTGCACAGCACAGGCAGCAAAGCAAGCACAGGCAGCACAGCAAGCACAGGCAGCTTGCACAGGCAGCATAGCAAGCACAGGCAGCACAGCAAGCACAGGCAGCAAGCACAGGCAACACAGCAATCACAGGCAGCACAGCAAGAACAGGCAGCAAGCACAGGCAGCACAGCAAGCACAGGCTGCACAGCACAGGCAGCACAGCAAGCACAGGCAGCACAGCAAGCACAGGCAGCAAGCACAGGCAGCACAGCAAGCACAGGCAGCACAGGCAGCAAGCACAGGCAGCACAGCAAGCACAGGCAGCAAGCACAGGCAGCACAGGCAGCACTGCACAGACAGCACAGCAAACACAGGCAGCACTGCACAGGCAGCACAGCAAGCACAGGCAGCACAGCAAACACAGGCAGCACAGCAAGCACAGGCAGCAAGCACAGGCATGTTAGAAACCCGCAAAATAGCTCGACGAGATGTGTTCGTTTTTTAGCGATTCTGGGGGAAGTGCAGAGGGGTCAAGCTCCGTCCTCTTTCCAACAGGCAAAGCCTGCTCCGATCTTCGGCGAGATTCACTCTCGCATTTGTTTACAATGCTTACTTTTACTGAGACGCAGGTCAATGCACCGGCCGCCGAGGAAAACATATGATCCGCGACTCTCGGCGCCTCCAAAAACCGGTGACACAGCAACGCACTGTCGTGTGCCACTGTCGAATTACCGCGTGTTATGGGCGAAATCAAATGCATCGCTAACAGGCAGCACAGCAAGCACAGGCAGCACACCAAGCACAGGCAGCAAGCACGGGCAGCTCAGGTAGCACAGCAAGCACAGGCAGCAAGCACAGGCAGCACAGCAAGCACAGGCAGCACAGGCAGCAAGCACAGGCAGCACAGCAAGCACAGGCAGCACAGCAAGCACAGGCAGCAAGCACAGGCAGCGCAGCAAGCACAGGCAGCACAGCAAGCACAGGCAGCACAGGCAGCGCAGCAAGCACAGGCAGCACAGCAAGCACAGGCAGCTCAGGCAGCACAGGCAGCAAGCACAGGCAGCACAGCAAGCACAGGCAGCATAGCAAGCACAGGCATGTTAGAAACCCGCAAAATAGCTCGACGAGTTCGATTTATCGATTCTGGGGGAAGTGCGGAGGGGTCAAGCTCCGTCCTCTATCCAACAGGCAAAGCCTGCTCCGATCTTCTGCGAGATTCACTCTCGCATTTGTTTACAATGCTTACTCTTACTGAGACGCAGGTCAATGCACCGGCCACCGAGGTAAACATATGATGCGCGACTCTCGGCGCCTCCAAAAACAGGTGACACAGCAACGCACTGTCGTGTGCCACTGTCGAATTACCGCGTGTTATGGGCGAAATCAAATGCATCGCTAACAGGCAGCACAGCAAGCACAGGCAGCACAGCAAGCATAGGCAGCAAGCACAGGCAGCACAGCAAGCACAGGCAGCAAGCACAGGCAGCACAGCAAGCACAGGCAGCACACCAAGCACAGGCAGCACAGCAAGCACAGGCAGCAAGCACAGGCAGCACAGCAAGCACAGGCAGCACAGCAAGCACAGGCAGCAAGCACAGGCAGCACAGCAAGCACAGGCAGCACAGCAAGCACAGGCAGCACAGCAAGCACAGGCAACAAGCACAGGCAGCACAGCAAGCACACGCAGCGCAGCAAGCACAGGCAGCACAGCAAGCACAGGCAGCACAGCTAGCACAGGCAGCACAGCAAGCACAGGCAGCAAGCACAGACAGCACAGCAAGCACAGGCAGCACAGCAAGCACAGGCAGCAAGCACTGGCAGCTCAGGCAGCACAGCAAGCACAGGCAGCAAGCACAGGCAGCACAGCAAGCACAGGCAGCACAGCAAGCACAAACAGCAAGCACAGGCAGCACAGCAAGCACAGGCAGCAAGCACAGGCAGCAAGCACAGGCAGCTCAGGCAGCACAGCAAGCACAGGCAGCAAGCACAGGCAGCACAGCAAGAACGGGCAGCACAGCAAGCACAGCTAGCACAGCAAGCACAGGCAGCAAGCACAGGCAGCACAGCAAACACAGGCAGCACAGCAAGCACAGGCAGCAAGCACAGGCAGCACAGCAAGCACAGGCAGCAAGCACAGGCAGCACAGCAAGCACAGGCAGCAAGCACAGGCAGCACAGCAAGCACAGGCAGCAAGCACAGGCAACACAGCAAGCACAGGCAGCACAGCAAGAACAGGCAGCAAGCACAGGCAGCACAGCAAGCACAGGCTGCACAGCACAGGCAGCACACCAAGCACAGGCAGCACACCAAGCACAGGCAGCAAACACACTCAGCACAGCAAGCACAGGCAGCACAGCAAGCACAGGCAGCAAGCACAGGCAGCACAGCAAACACAGGCAGCACAGCAAGCACAGGCAGCAAGCACAGGCAGCACAGCAAGCACAGGCAGCAAGCACAGGCAGCACAGCAAGCACAGGCAGCACAGCAAGCACAGGCAGCAAGCACAGGCAGCACAGCAAGCACAGGCAGCAAGCACAGGCAGCACAGCAAGCACAGGCAGCAAACACACTCAGCACAGCAAGCACAGGCAGCACAGCAAGCACAGGCAGCAAGCACAGGCAGCATAGCAAGCACAGCAAGCACAGGCAGCAAGCACAGGCAGCACAGCAAGCACAGGCAGCAAGCACAGGCAGCACAGCAAGCACAGGCATGTTAGAAACCCGCACAATAGCTCGACGAGATGTGTTGGTTTTAGCGATTCTGGGGGAAGTGCAGAGGGGTCAAGCTCCGTCCTCTTTCCAACAGGCAAAGCCTGCTCCGATCTTCGGCGAGATTCACTCTCGCATTTGTTTGCAATGCTTACTCTTACTGAGACGCAGGTCAATGCTCCGGCCGCCGAGTTTATGAAACTTGTAAAGAATGCTCGTGTCGTCAATCGAGAATACTCCTGCAAGTTTGAAGAAGATCGTACGGTCGGTTAACGTTTCTCGATGAACTTACATACAGCTACGACGGGACTTGGTCGCTGAGCGGAAACTGCGTTATAGATGACAATTATTGTCTAACTCCCCTTCCAGCCGTACGAAGTTTATGAAACTTGTAGAGAATGCTCGTGTCGCCAATCGAGAGCACTCCTGCAAGTTTGAAGAACATCGTACGGTCGGTTCGCATTTCTCGATGAACTTACATACAGCTACGACGGGACTTGGTCGCTGAGCGGAAACTGCGTTGTAGATGACAATTTGTGTCTAATACCCCTTCCAGCCGGACGAAGTTTATGAAACTTGTACAGAATGCTCGTGTCGCCAATCGAGAGCACTCCTGCAAGTTTGAAGGTGATCGTACGGTCGGTTCAGATTTCTCGATGAACTTACATGCAGCTACGTAGGGACTTGGTCGCTGAGCGGAAACTGCGTTGTAGATGAGAATTTGTGTCTAACACCCCTTCCAGCCGTACCAAGTTTATGAAACTTGTACAGAATGCTCGTGTCGCCTATCGAGAGCACTCCTACAAGTTTGAAGATGATCGTACCGTCGGTTAACATTTCTCGATGAACTTACATACAGCTACGACGGGACTTGGTCGCTGAGCGGAAACTGCGTTGTAGATGACAATTTGTGTCTAACTCCCCTTTCAGCCGTACGAAGTTTATGAAACTTGTAGAGAATGCTCGTGTCGCCAATCGAGAGCACTCCTGCAAGTTTGAAGGTGATCGTACGGTCGGTTCAGATTTCTCGATGAACTTGCATGCAGCTACGTAGGGACTTGGTCGCTGAGCGGAAATTCGGATGAAGACAATTTGTGTCTAACTCCCCTTCCAGCCGTAAGAAGTTTATGAAACTTGTAGAGAATGCTCGTGTCGCCAAGCGAGAGCACTCCTGCAAGTTTGAAGAAGATCGTACGGTCGGTTCGCATTTCTCGATGAACTTACATACAGCTACGAAGGGACTTGGTCGCTGAGCGGAAATTCGGATGATGACAATTTGTGTCTAACTCCCCTTCCAGCCGTACGAAGTTTATGAAACTTGTAGACAATGCTCGTGTCGCCAATCGAGAGCACTCCTGCAAGTTTGAAGAACATCGTACGGTCGGTTCGCATTTCTCGATGAACTTACATACAGCTACGACGGGACTTGGTCGCTGAGCGGAAACTGCGTTGTAGATGACAATTTGTGTCTAATACCTCTTCCAGCCGTACGAAGTTTATGAAACTTGTACAGAATGCTCGTGTCGCCAATCGAGAGCACTCCTGCAAGTTTGAAGGTGATCGTACGGTCGGTTCAGGTTTCTCGATGAACTTGCATGCAGCTACGTAGGGACTTGGTCGCTGAGCGGAAATTCGGATGAAGACAATTTGTGTCTAACTCCCCTTCCAGCCGTAAGAAGTTTATGAAACTTGTAGAGAATGCTCGTGTCGCCAAGCGAGAGCACTCCTGCAAGTTTGAAGAAGATCGTACGGTCGGTTCGCATTTCTCGATGAACTTACATACAGCTACGACGGGACTTGGTCACTGAGCGGAAACTGCGTTGTAGATGACAGATTTTGTCTAACTCCCCTTCCAGCCGTACGAAGTTTATGAAACTTGTAGAGAATGCTCGTGTCGCCAATCGAGAGCACTCCTGCAAGTTTGAAGGAGATCGTACGGTCGGCTCGCATTTCTCGATGAACTTACATACAGCTACGACGGGACTTGGTCGCTGAGCGGAAACTGCGTTGTAGATGACAGATTGTGTCTAACTCCCCTTCCAGCCGTACGAAGTTTATGAAACTTGTAGACAATGCTCGTGTCGCCAATCGAGAGCACTCCTGCAAGTTTGAAGAACATCGTACGGTCGGTTCGCATTTCTCGATGAACTTACATACAGCTACGACGGGACTTGGTCGCTGAGCGGAAACTGCGTTGTAGATGACAATTTGTGTCTAATACCCCTTCCAGCCGTACGAAGTTTATGAAACTTGTACAGAATGCTCGTGTCACCAATCGAGAGCACTCCTGCAAGTTTGAAGGTGATCGTACGGTCGGTTCAGATTTCTCGATGAATTTGCATGCAGCTACGTAGGGACTTGGTCGCTGAGCGGAAATTCGGATGAAGACAATTTGTGTCTAACTCCCCTTCCAGCCGTAAGAAGTTTATGAAACTTGTATAGAATGCTCGTGTCGCCAAGCGAGAGCACTCCTGCAAGTTTGAAGAAGATCGTACGGTCGGTTCGCATTTCTCGATGAACTTACATACAGCTACGACGGGACTTGGTCGCTGAGCGGAAACTGCGTTGTAGATGACAATTTGTGTCTAACTCCCCTTTCAGCAGTACGAAGTTTATGAAACTTGTAGAGAATGCTCGTGTCGCCAATCGAGAGCACTCCTGCAAGTTTGAATATGACCGTACGGCCGGTTCAGATTTCTCGATGAACTTACATGCAGCTACGAAGGGACTTGGTCGCTGAGCGGAAATTCGGATGATGACAATTTGTGTCTAACTCCCCTTCCAGCCGTACGAAGTTTATGAAACTTGTAGAGAATGCTCGTGTCGCCAATCGAGAGCACTCCTGCAAGTTTGAAGGAGTTCGTACGGTCGGTTCGCATTTCTCGATGAACTTACATACAGCTACGACGGGATTTGGTCGCTGAGCGGAAACTGCGTTGTAGATGACAGATTGTGTCTAACTCCCCTTCCAGCCGTACGAAGTTTATGAAACTTGTAGACAATGCTCGTGTCGCCAATCGAGAGCACTCCTGCAAGTTTGAAGAACATCGTACGGTCGGTTCGCATTTCTCGATGAACTTACATACAGCTACGACGGGACTTGGTCGCTGAGCGGAAACTGCGTTGTAGATGACAATTTGTGTCTAATACCCCTTCCAGCCGTACGAAGTTTATGAAACTTGTACAGAATGCTCGTGTCGCCAATCGAGAGCACTCCTGTAAGTTTGAAGGTGATCGTACGGTCGGTTCAGATTTCTCGATGAACTTACATGCAGCTACGTAGGGACTTGGTCGCTGAGCGGAAATTCGGATTGTTACGTCCGGGCGAGGCTTATCACGACTTTGATGTTTGTCAAGACGGTCGATGAGAAATCCGCGAGCGGCCTGCCGTGCGACCGGTCGTAACGCTTGAATATTTTTGTTAATTTAATTACAATAAATCAACGGCAATCTAACTGAAGATCATCATTGCGGTATTCTAATCCCTTCCTGGAAGAGGAGGGATTTTCTAGTTTATTCGGTGCAAGCTAAACGGGGAAGTTAATTTAAAATCTAATATCGCGTTTAGTTGTATGCAGGACTAATAGGATTCGTGTGTCTTCTCAAGACCCGTACAGGTCCCCAATTGTTCTCGCGAGGTTATGTTTTCGGCCGGTGTACAAAGCTATGGTATATGAGGTGTGACGTCACAACACAGATGAAAGCAAGTAAAGAATAGTATAAGGGGTAACAAAAGTAGATATATTCAATCTAAAAATAATTATATAAAGAAAAAAAGTAGAATAGATAAAGAAAAAGTAGCATAGATGTGTTCGGATTCGATAAACAATGAGAGAATTACTGCGTAGATATTATCGCAGTATTGAGAAAAGTTCATGAATGGTGCGCGACAATGATGCGCCTTAATTCGAGCGCTCTCGGTAATTCACGGTTATGCCCCTACAATCGACAAGTTAACTAGGAATCCTGCGCGGTCAAATGACCGCCCCCGTGGGATCCCGCCGTGGCCTGAGCTCGGGCATGATCATATAATAAAATGGAATAACATTTCGTCGTGAATCGCGACTGGAGGTTCCTACCGTGTCGCTGGTCCTCGGCTACGTTCGAGTCGGTTCGGCTTGCGCACGCGCTCTTTCTCTCTCTCTCTCTCTCTCTGTCTCTGTCTCCTTCGCTCTCGCTCTCTCTCTTTCTCTGGCGTATCGTCGGTTGGAATTTCGCAGAGATTCTCGGTGGAAAACGATGATAATACCTTCGAATCGGAATATAATTTCAGTACTTTGAACCTTCTTGATTTGCCTATGCTCTTCGATAATTGAGCCGGGAACTAGTCCGTTACAAGGGGTCGGCAAGTCAGGAAGATAGTGCTTCTATTCGGATATTTCGATAAACTAATTCCGACTTCAGTCGCCACATGAGCGAGGAACAACCTTTCGCGTTCTGTTCAAGTTAAATAATAAAGAAAAGAATGATGTAATAGATATCAAAGAAAGGAAACCTAAAGATAACGCGTCCGACGCAATTTGTCGGCCACGTGCAAAACGCAACGCGCACACCTTCGCACTTCCGCTAAATTAAAGAAAAACTGAGTCTGTGTCTCACTTAAACTGAATTGATAAACTAAGGCTTTTACGAGGATAATTGAGTTCGTTTAGTAGCACACTGCAAGAAGAATATGCACTTTTAGACTCAGAAATTAATGATATCTAGGATACCCTCGGACAATCGACCACGTACCTCACGACTTTACAGCCAACTGCCCAGAGAAATCCGTCGCGAGACGGCTCCTGGGCTCGCTCTTGGCCAGTTTTTCATACCTTAACCATGGAAACGGTCGATCAGCGGTCGATTCAGTGTACAAATATTCTGTTACTATGCTCGCTCGATGTTCAGCAAGAGACTTTCGGTTGCTCATTTATCCTCTTTCAATTATCCAGTTTTATTGCAAATAAAATATGATTGCCTTGACTCAGCTATCCAAAACTTTAGCAGTGCACGCTCCTGACTTATATGCTTGAACAGAATCAGGTTGATATCTGGGCAATGCCTTATTGCCACGAAAATAATAATTTACTTTTGAGAGAGAGAGAAACTAAAAATTAACACGCGGAACCTCATCGCGAACTCCTTAACCTACACACACATACGTCCATACCGCACACACACACTCATACTATATTCACGCATTCATACCCGCTCGCACGCTTATAACTACTTACATCTACTTATATATATATATATACGATGGGACGAATATGATTCCACGGTGAGGGAATTCCACTACATATTAACAACTCGACAGCACCACATATACGATGAGGCTAAACCGTGATACAAGTAATTCGTATACGCGGCCTGGAGGAAAAATAGAATAATCATGATTTTACAACTAATACTCTAACAGCGCACCGGATGCGATGAGCCTAAGCCGTTATACAAGTAATTCGTAATCCGGCGGCCGGAATAAAGGAAAGAAAAGAGAGTTTAATTTGAAACATAGAATAAAAGAAAAGGAAAAATCAAAAAGTTACGCTGGGACGTAACAGGATGAAGACAATTTGTGTCTAACTCCCCTTCCAGCCGTAAGAAGTTTATGAAACTTGTACAGAATGCTCGTGTCGCCAATCGAGAACACTCCTGCAAGTTTGAAGAACATCGTACGGTCGGTTCGCATTTCTCGATGAACTTACATACAGCTACGACGGGACTTGGTCGCTGAGCGGAAACTGCGTTGTAGATGACAGATTTTGTCTAACTCCCCTTCCAGCCGTACGAAGTTTATGAAACTTGTAGAGAATGCTCGTGTCGCCAATCGAGAGCACTCCTGCAAGTTTGATGAAGATCGTACGGTCGGTTCGCATTTCTCGATGAACTTACATACAGCTACGACGGGACTTGGTCGCTGTCGGAAACTGCGTTGTAGATGACAATTTGTGTCTAACTCCCCTTCCAGCCGTGCGAAGTTTATGAAACTTATAGAGAATGCTCGTGTCGCCAATCGAGAGCACTCCTGCAAGCTGAAGATGATCGTACAGTCGGTTCAGATGTCTCGATGAACTTACATGCAGCTACGAAGTGACTTGGTCGCTGAGCGGAAATTCGGATGATGACAATTTTTTTCAAACTCCGCTTCCAGCCGTACGAATTTTATGAAACTTGTACAGCATGCTCGTGTCGTCAATCGAGAGCACTCCTGCAAGTTTGAAGAAGATCGTACAGTCGGTTCACATTTCTCGATGAACTACATGCAGCTACGTAGGGACTTGGTCGCTGAGCGGAAATTCGGATGATGACAATTTGTGTCTAACTGCCCTTCCAGCCGTACGAAGTTTATGAAACTTGTAGAGAATGCTCGTGTCGCCAATCGAGAGCACTCCTGCAAGTTTGAAGAAGATCGTACGGTCGGTTCGCAATTCTCGATGAACTTACATACAGCTACGACGGGGCTTGGTCGCTGCGCGGAAATTCGAATGATGACAATTTTTTTCAAACTCCGCTTCCAGCCGTACGAATTTTATGAAACTTGTACAGCATGCTCGTGTCGTCAATCGAGACCACTCCTGCAAGTTTGAAGAAGATCGTACTGTCGGTTCACATTTCGCGATGAACTTACATGCAGCTACGACGGGACTTAGTCGCTGAACGGGAAGTATCCAGTACTGCGTTGTAGATGACAATTTGTGTCTAACTCCCCTTCCAGCCGTACGAAGTTTATGAAACTTGTACAGAATGCTCGTGTCGCCAATCGAGAACACTCCTGCAAGTTTGAAGAACATCGTACGGTCGGTTCGCATTTCTCGATGAACTTACATACAGCTACGACGGGACTTGGTCGCTGAGCGGAAACTGCGTTGTAGATGACAATTTGTGTCTAACTCCCCTTCCAGCCGTACGAAGATTATGAAACTTGTACAGACTGGTCGTGTCGCCAATCGAGAGCACTGCTACAAGCTTAAAGATGATCGTACGCTCGGTTCAGATTTGTCGACGAACTTACATGCAGCTACGAAGGGACTTGGTCGGTAAGCGGAAATTCGGATGATGACAATTTGTGTCTAACTCCCCTTCCAGCGTAAGAAGTTTATGAAACTTGTAGAGAATGCTCGTGTCGCCAATCGAGAGCACTCCTGCAAGTTTGAAGAAGATCGTACGGTCGGTTCGCATTTCTCGATGAACTTACATACAGCTACGACGGGACTTTGTCGCTGAGCGGAAACTGCGTTGTAGATGACAATTATTGTCTAACTCCCCTTCCAGCCGTACGCAGTTTATGAAACTTGTACAGCATGCTCGTGTCGCCAATCGAGAGCACTCCTGCAAGTTTGAAGATGATCGTACGGTCGGTTCAGATTTCTCGATGAACTTACATGCAGCTACGAATTGACTTGGTCGCTGAGCGGAAATTCGCATGATGACAATTTTGTTCAAACTCCGTTTCCAGCCGTACGAAGTTCATGAAACTTGTAGAGAATGCTCGTGTCGCCAATCGAGAGCACTCCTGCAAGTTTGAAGAACATCGTACGGTCGGTTCGCATTTCTCGATGAACTTACATACAGCTACGACGCGACTTGGTCGCTGAGCGGAAACTGCGTTGTAGATGACAATTTGTGTCTAATACCCCTTCCAGCCGTACGAAGTTTATGAAACTTGTACAGAATGCTCGTGTCGCCAATCGAGAGCACTCCTGCAAGTTTGAAGGTGATCGTACGGTCGGTTCAGATTTCTCAATGAACTTACATGCAGCTACGTAGGGATTTGGTCGCTGAGCGGAAATTCCGATGAAGACAATTTGTGTCTAACTCCCCTTCCAGCCGTAAGAAGTTTATGAAACTTGTAGAGAATGCTCGTGTCGCCAATCGAGAGCACTCCTGCAAGTTTGAAGGTGATCGTACGGTCGGTTCAGATTTCTCGATGAACTTACATGCAGCTACGTAGGGACTTGGTCGCTGAGCGGAAATTCGGATGAAGACAATTTGTGTCTAACTCCCCTTCCAGCCGTAAGAAGTTTATGAAACATGTAGAGAATGCTCGTGTCGCCAAGCGAGAGCACTCCTGCAAGTTTGAAGAAGATCGTACGGTCGGTTCGCATTTCTCGATGAACTTACATACAGCTACGACGGGACTTGGTCGCTGTCGGAAACTGCGTTGTAGATGACAATTTGTGTCTAACTCCCCTTCCAGCCGTGCGAAGTTTATGAAACTTATAGAGAATGCTCGTGTCGCCAATCGAGAGCACTCCTGCAAGCTGAAGATGATCGTACAGTCGGTTCAGATGTCTCGATGAACTTACATGCAGCTACGAAGTGACTTGGTCGCTGAGCGGAAATTCGGATGATGACAATTTTTTTCAAACTCCGCTTCCAGCCGTACGAATTATATGAAACTTGTACAGCATGCTCGTGTCGTCAATCGAGAGCACTCCTGCAAGTTTGAAGAAGATCGTACAGTCGGTTCACATTTCTCGATGAACTTACATGCAGCTACGTAGGGACTTGGTCGCTGAGTGGAAATTCGGATGATGACAATTTGTGTCTAACTGCCCTTCCAGCCGTACGAAGTTTATGAAACTTGTAGAGAATGCTCGTGTCGCCAATCGAGAGCACTCCTGCAAGTTTGAAGGTGATCGTACGGTCGGTTCAGATTTCTCGATGAACTTACATGCAGCTACGTAGGGACTTGGTCGCTGAGCGGAAATTCGGATGATGACAATTTGTGTCTAACTGCCCTTCCAGCCGTACGAAGCTTATGAAACTTGTAGAGAATGCTCGTGTCGCCAATCGAGAGCACTCCTGCAAGTTTGAAGAAGATCGTACGGTCGGTTCGCAATTCTCGATGAACTTACATACAGCTACGACGGGGCTTGGTCGCTGAGCGGAAATTCGAATGATGACAATTTTTTTCAAACTCCGCTTCCAGCCGTACGAAGTTTATGAAACTTGTACAGCATGCTCTCGTATCTCGGACATCCGCGAGTGTTGCGCGTCGAAAACATTATCCCCGTTTGTTTTAGACGCTAAAAACGCGTATGACACTTGATTCGCACGAATCCGTTGAGAAATGGAAGAGATACGCTGTGTTACACTTCCGGACGGTGAAATCTTGCTAGTTCTCACGTTTTGCAAGCGAAACGCACGATGCACCGCGTTTCGTTCAATTCGTTCAAGAACTCTCGTATCTCGGACATCCGTGAGTGTTTCGCGTCGAAAACGTGATCCCCGTCTGTTTTAGACGCTAAAAACGCGTATGACACTTGATTCGCACGAATCCGTTGAGAAATGGCCGAGATACGCCGTGTTACACTTCCGGACGATGAAATCTTACTAGTTCTCACGTTTTGCAAGCGAAACGCACGATGCACCGCGTTTCGTTCAATTCGTTCAAGAACTCTCGTAGCACGGACATCCGTGAGTGTTTCGCGTCGAGAACTTGGTCCCCGTCTGTTTTAGACGCTAAAAACGCGTATGACACTTGATTCGCACGAATCCGTTGAGAAATGGAAGAGATACGCCGTGTTACACTTCCGGACGGTGAAATCTTGCTAGTTCTCACGTTTTGCAAGCGAAACGCACGATGCACCGCGTTTCGTTCAAGAACTCTCGTATCTCGGACATCCGCGAGTGTTTCGCGTCGAAAACCTGGTCCCCGTCTGTTTTAGACGCTAAAAACGCGTATGACACTTGATTTGCACGAATCCGTTGAGAAATGGCCGAGATACATCGTGTTGCACTTCCGGACGATGAATTCGTTCAATTCGTTCAAGAACTCTCGTATCTCGGACATCCGCGAGTGGTTCGCGTCGAAAACATGTTCCCCGTCTGTTTTAGACGCTAAAAACGCGTATGACACTTGATTCGCACGAGTCCGTTGAGAAATGGCCGAAATACGCCGTGTTACACTTCCGGACGATGAAATCATGCTAGTTCTCACGTTTTGCAAGCGAAACGCACGATGCACCGCGTTTCGTTCAATTTTTTCAAGAACTCTCGTAGGTCGGACATCCGCGAGTGTTTCGCGTCGAAAACATGATCCCCGTCTGTTTTAGACGCTAAAAACGCGTATGATACTTGATTCGCACGAATCTGTTGAGAAATGGAAGAGATACGCCGTGTTACACTTCCGGACGATGAAATCTTGCTAGTTCTAGCGTTTTGCATGCGAAACGCACGATGCACCGCGTTTCGTTCAATTCGTTCAAGAACTCTCGTAGCTCGGACATCCGTGAGTGTTTCGCGTCGAAAACTTGGTCCCCGTCTGTTTTAGACGCTAAAAACGCGTATGACACTTGATTTGCACGAATCCGTTGAGAAATGGCCGAGATACATCGTGTTGCACTTCCGGACGATGAATTCGTTCAATTCGTTCAAGAACTCTCGTATCTCGGACATCCGCGAGTGGTTCGCGTCGAAAACATGTTCCCCGTCTGTTTTAGACGCTAAAAACGTGTATGACACTTGATTCGCACGAATCCGATGAGAAATGACCGAGATACGCCGTGTTACACTTCCGGACGATGAATTCGTTCAATTCGTCCAAGAACTCTCGTATCTCGGACATCCGCAAAGTGTTTCGCGTCCAAAACGTGGTCCCCGTCTGTTTTAGACGCTAAAAACGCGTATGACACTTGATTCGCGCGAGTCCGTTGAGAAATGGCCGAGATGCGCCGTGTTACACAGCCGGACGATGAAATCTTGGTAGTTCTCACGTTTTGCAAGCGAAACGCACGATGCACTGCGTTTCGTTCAATTCGTTCAAGAACTCTCGTAGCTCGGACATCCGCGAGTGTTTCGCGTCGAAAACATGGTCCCCGTCTGTTTTAGACGCTAAAAACGCGTATGACACCTGATTCGCACGAATCCGTTGAGAAATGGCCGAGATACGCCGTGTTACACTTCCGGACGATGAAATCTTGCTAGTTCTCACGTTTTGCAAGCGAAACGCACGATGCACCGCGTTTCGTTCAATTCGTTCAAGAACTCTCGTATCTCGCACATCCGCGAGCGTTTCGCGTCGAAAACGTGGTCCGCGTCTGTTGTAGACGATAAAAACGCGTATGACACTTGATTCGCACGAATCCGTTGAGAAATGGCCAAGATACGCCGTGTTACACTTCCGGACGATGTATTCGATCAATTCGTTCAAGAACTCTCGTATCTCGGACATCCGCGAGTGTTTCGCGTCGAAAACATGGTCCCCGTCTGTTGTAGACGCTAAAAACGCGTATGACACTTGATTCGCACGAATCCGTTGGGAAATGGCCGAGATACGCCGTGTTACACTTCCGGACGATGTATTCGTTCATTTCGTTCAAGAACTCTCGTATCTCGGACATCCGCGAGTGTTTCGCGTCGAAAACATGGTCCCCGTCTGTTTTAGACGCTAAAAACGCGTATGACACTTGAATCGCACGAATCCGTTGGGAAATGGCCGAGATAAGCCGTGTTACACTTCCGGACGATGAATTCGTTCAATTCGTTCAAGAACTCTCGTATCTCGGACATCCGCGAGTTTTTCGCGTCGAAAACGTGGTCCCCGTCTGTTGTAGACGCTAAAAACGCGTATGACACTTGATTCGCACGAATCCGTTGAGAAATGGCCGAGATACGCCGTCTTACACTTCCGGACGATGAAATCTTGCTAGTTCTCACGTTTTGCAAGCGAAACGCACGATGCACCGCGTTTCGTTCAACTCGTTCAAGAACTCTCGTATCTCGGACATCCGCGAGTGTTTCGCGTCGAAAACCTGGTCCCCGTCTGTTTTAGACGCTAAAAACGCGTATGACACTTGATTCGCACGAATCCGATGAGAAATGACCGAGATACGCCGTGTTACACTTGCGGACGATGAATTCGTTCAATTCGTTCAAGAACTCTCATATCTCGGACATCCGCGAGTGTTTCGCGTCGAAAACATGGTCCCCGTCTGTTTTTGACGCTAAAAACGCGTATGACACTTGATTCGCACGAGTCCGTTGAGAAATGGCCGAAATACGCCGTGTTACACTTCCGGACGATGAAATATTGCTAGTTCTCACGTTTTGCAAGCGAAACGCACGATGCACCGCGTTTCGTTCAGTTCGTTCAAGAACTCTTGTATCTCGGACATCCGAGATACGCCGTGTTACACATCCGGACAATGTATTCGTTCAATTCGTTCAAGAACTCTCGTATCTCGGACATCCGCGAGTGTTTCGCGTCGAAAACCTTTTCCCCGTCTGTTTTAGACGCTAAAAACGCGTATGACACTTGATTCGCACGAAACCGTTGAGAAATAACCGAGATACGCCGTATTACACTTCGGGACGATGAATTCGTTCAATTCGTTCAAGAACTCTCGTATCTCGGACATCCGCGAGTGTTTCGCGTCGAAAACCTGGTCCCCGTCTGTTTTAGACGCTAAAAACGCGTATGACACTTGATTCGCACGAATCCGATGAGAAATGACCGAGATACGCCGTGTTACACTTGCGGACGATGAATTCGTTCAATTCGTCCAAGAACTCTCGTATCTCGGACATCCGCGAGTGTTTCGCGTCGAAAACGTGGTCCCCGTCTGTTTTAGACGCTAAAAACGCGTATGACACTTGATTCGCACGAATCCGTTGGGAAATGGCCGAGATACGCCGTATTACACTTCCGGACGATGAATTCGTTCAATTCGTTCAAGAACTCTCGTATATCGGACATCCGCGAGTGTTTCGCGTCGAAAACCTGGTCCCTGTCTGTTTTAGACGGTAAGAACGCGTATGACACTTGATTCGCACGAATCCGTTGAGAAATGCCCGAGATACGCCGTGTTACACTTCCGGACGATGAATTCGTTCAATTCGTTCAAGAACTCTCGTATCTCGGACATCCGCGAGTGTTTCGCGTCGAAAACGTGGTCCCCCTGTGTGTTTTAGACGCTAAAAACGCGTATGACACTTGATTCGCACGAATCCGTTGAGAAATGGAAGGGACACGCCGTGTTACACTTCCGGACGGTGAAATCTTGCTAGTTCTCACGTTTTGCAAGCGAAACGCACGATGCACCGCGTCTCGTTCAATTCTTTCAAGAACTCTCGTATCTCGGACATCCGCTAGTGTTTCGCGTCGAAAACATGATCCCCGTCTGTTTTAGACGCTAAAAACGCGTATGACACTTGATTCGCATGAATCCGTTGAGAAATGGAAGGGATACGCCGTGTTACACTTCCGGACGGTGAAATCTTGCTAGTTCTCACGTTTTGCAAGCGAAACGCACGATGCACCGCGTTTCGTTCAATTCGTTCAAGAACTCTCGTATCTCGGACATCCGCGAGTGTTTCGCGTCGAAAACCTGGTCCCCGTCTGTTTTAGACGCTAAAAACGCGTATGACACTTGATTCGCACGAATCCGTTGGGAAATGGCCGAGATACGCCGTATTACACTTCCGGACGATGAATTCGTTCAATTCGTTCAAGAACTATCGTATCTCGGACATCCGCGAATGTTTCGCGTTGAAAACATGCTCCCCGT